>CM035101.1:54210355-54810355 GCA_020205505.1 Panax japonicus | reverse complement strand
AATTCTCGGGTTGTCACAGTTGTTGTAGGAGAATTCCACCAGTGGCAAGTACTTATCCCAACCTCCTTTAAAATCTAGGACACAAAGTTTTAATAGATCTTCGAGGGTTTGAATAGTCCTCTCTGATTATCTGTCCGTTTGAGGATGGTATGCCGAACTGAATCGTAAATCCGTGCCCATAGCTTTCTGCAAGCTAACCCAAAATCTTGAAGTGAATCTTGGGTCACAATCCGAAACTATGGATACTGGCATGCCATGCAATCGTACAATCTCGTTCACGTACATACGAGAAAGACGTTCAAGGGAATAAGTCTCACGTATCGGCAAGAAATGGGCAGACTTGGTTAATCTATCAACAATAACCCAAATCGCATTTATACCTTGAGAAACCTTGGGAAGACCTGTAACGAAATCCATAGTAATGTGTTCCCACTTCCATTCCGGAATCTCAAGTGGTTGTAATGGACCTTTTGGTATTTGATGCTCCGCCTTTACACGTTGACAAGTTAAACACCTCGAGATAAACTCCGCGATTTCTCTCTTCATATTGTTCCACCAAAATGTATGTCGAATATCATGATACATTTTGGTACTCCCAGGATGGATTACAAACGGGTGTTGTGTGCCTCCATCATGATTCTATGCTTCAAGTCAGTATCGTTCGGAACGCAAAGTCGAGAGTTGAATCAAAGTATTCCTTCTTCATCGATTCTTGCTTCCGGAATAGCTCCTTCTTGCACTTTCTTCTTCATACTCATCAGCTCCGGTGTGTAGCTTGAGCATATTTAACTTTATCGATTAAAGTCGATTCTACTCGTATATTCGCCATCATCACATGGGTACCTAGAGTTTTCATTTCCATCTCTATTATTTGTAAGCTATATGAAATGAGTCTTTCACAATATCGTACTCGTACTCGTATACGATCTTCTACTCAACACGTTAGCTACCACGTTCGCTTTTCTAGGATGGTATGGTCAGAACATGTGCCGAAATGAGTCTCCTCTTGAGTTCTTCGAAGCTCTTCCCACATTCCTAGCTTCATTCGAATTTTGTATCTCTACGTGTCAGCTGAGTTAATGGAGTAGCAATTTGAGAAAATCTTTCCACGAATCTTCGATAATAACCAACTAAGCCTAAAAAGCTACGTATTTAGATTACTAACTTAGGTTGCTCTCAACTGTGACTCATATCCCAATCTTGGATAGCACATCACAATAGCACCTATCAGTTTACTACCGCACGAATATGGCGTCCCCTACGGAGAGTTTGGCTTCGGTTCATTCCACAAAGGAAGTCATAAGATAGAGGCTCGGGTATCAACTTCTATGGTTGGGTTTTTAACTCCTGAAGTTCAATAGGAGTCATTCGGTATGAGATTTTAAAAATGGGTTTTGTAAAGGATTTAAAGTCGATACAAATTCAATATCACGCTCTGGGAGTAGGCCAAGAAATTCTTCAGGAAATACATCAGGAAATTTATTAACAATAGAAATATCATTCAAATCTGACGTATTTTTTTTTAAGTCCATAACATGGGCTAAGAAAACTTGACATCCGTTTTTTCAATAAACGAATGACTTTATGGCTTGATATGAAAGTGTTTGACTTCAATGGTTTGGTTGCTTGAATTCGAATAACAGGTTGCTTAGGAATATGAAAACTAACAACCTTACGAAAGCAATCAATTTTGGCATGAGGAGTAGTTAATCAATCAATCCCCAAAATAAGGTCAACAGGTAATGCAATGGTGCCAACTTGAATCAAGTAAGATTTATAAACTGTAGATGTAACGAAGGTTTCACCCCAACGGAGTTTCAACAGATAAATCAAAATCTAATTTCTCCAGAGTCAAGTTTAAATGTTGAGCACAAGCAGGAGAGATAAAAGAATGGGTAGAACCGGTATCTAATAAGGTATAAACTTCGTAAGAATTTATAATTAACTAACCCGTGCTAACTTCGTTCGGGTTCCTCGCATTCTGACCAGTCACGAAAAATGCTCTTCCAGGAACCGTTGACTTTGACTTGTCCGGGACAGCCTTTGGAGTCACTATCCCCGCTGGACTGGGTTTCGCTATAGTACAATCTCGAGCGATGTGGCCTTCCTTTCCACAGTTGTAACATACCTTGGATTGTTATGGATAGTTTGGGCTGATATGTCCCTCCTTCCCGCATTTGTAACATCTAACTGGCGGTCGTTCTCCTCCCCTAGAATTTGTTGTTGGTGCTGGTGCTGCTTGTGACAACCCCAAAATAGGTTCATTCCATCCAACCCATTCTGAGTCACCAAATACAAGGTATAGAAACAACTAAAACTTTATTAATACAATTGTCATGCAAAATACGACAACACATAAACTGTGAGTTTAAATACAAATATAGATCAATTGTAACTCTGGACACCAACTTTGGATAGCACGTCACAATGACACCTTATATAAATATATAGTCAAAAACTGTTTTAGAAATTAGAATCTTTGGGAAGTGCTCAAGGAAAACTTTCGTACATGGGAGGCCATGCGTCTAGGTTATGATAGATATCATATGGCCACAGAATTATCCTTGGTTGACCCAATAGACCCCAAAAAAATGAGAAGATTACTATCATACTCTTCCCAACGGTGAGTCTTCTCTTGACATATCATTATCTCCATTATCTCTAATTGGGTATTATACTCCAAACAAACACCAAAATTATATAAGTAGTGCTTGTAAATATACTCAGCAAGTGGATGAGCACAACCTTGTCTTATGATGACATGAGGTTGTATGTCGTTAGACATCTTATATGATAGTGGCAAAACACCCTTCCAAGTTAAATTCACCTCACCCTCAACATCTATAGACCACCGTTATATTCTCCTGTTATTCCTCGCTTGTCTCAGCTACACTTTTATTACCTGAAAAGAATTGTGAAGCAAAATGATGTGCACAACTAGCTCAGTAAAGAATATCATGACTAATGATAAATAAATTATTAATAGCCTTCAACAGTAATAAATCAGATATTTAGAACATATGGTAGATGATAAAACTTTTCAACCATAGTTACAGCGGAACGAGCAATCTATTAGAAGAGTCAAATAGACCATAAAGTCTATTATCTTCTCCATGTTAAAAGTCCACCAACAATGTTTTATCCCTGTAACATCAATCAACAATTCATGTCCACAATAACATGTATAACTCATAATCCTAATTGTTGTTCTAAATTCCTTTTCTCATCCAGGACAAATATAATTTTCATCACCTGAAACATCAAAGATCATGGTTATACCAAATCACAGTTCATGTTCATAATCATACTAATAAATTCATCTTTGCACTACGGGCCAAAGATATTCATCAACAGACCATTTTTGCACTACATGCCAGAGATATTCATCAGAAATCATTCATCTTTGCACTACGGGCCAAAGATATTCATCAATAAGTCATCTTTGCAAAAGATATTCATATCTCAAAGAAATATATAATCATTTCAGAATTTATATAAACAATAATTATAACCATGTTGATCAATTCACCTTTGCACTTAAGCTAAAGATATTAAATTATAAATTCAATGGTCATGATCATACCAGTCACAATTCAACTTTTCACTACTGGCCAAAGAGAACCCTAGTCATGATCATACCAATAATCTACCCATCTTTACACTCCAGTAAAAGAGAATTTCAACATCAGGGTTATAAAAATGTTATATATGATAATAAAATCAATATAATCAATACATAGTTTTAATCTCCAGAGTAATATTCATAAATCAACTATAATTTGGTTAGAAAAAGAAATCAATTTTGTAGTGAATAGTAACTCGTGAATAGTAACTCATAAATAGTAACTCGTGAATATTAACTCATTAATAGTAAATCGTGAATAGTAACTCATGAATAGTAACTCGTGAATAGTAATTCATGAATAGTAACCCCGACATGAAAAAGTTCTAAATTTGATAAAAAGTTCAAACCAATAATTCAACATAATGATATTGAAGAAATAATATCACTTACGAAGAAAATAACATCCCTTTCAATTTCTTAAATTCCCTTACTATCCCTTACCTCAAAAGAGCCGTACTTCTGACTAGAATAACGCTGAACGAACTTGCACCGTATAGCAACACTCAAGATATCAAAATACTCACAAGAATACACTCGATAATATAGAGAGAGAAATAGAGAGAAAACTTCAGTTTCCGGTGTGATTTTTAATTCTAACCTAAGCACCCTATATATAGGAAATTGCTTAGAACACCAAAGTAGAAAATTTAAAAAATATTATATTTATATAATAAATTTCATACGCCTCTTTGAATTCAGATTTTAACATGTTTAACAACCCACTAATCATTAAAAAAATGTTTTTCTTTAATAAAACAATTAAAACTTCCAAAATCAATTATTCTGGAATTTCAGAACATCAATAATTCATAATAAATAGCCCTCTTATCAAAAAAATTCGAATCTCGCGTCTTTTTTTTATAGGAAATTCAATTCTCTATAACTTTGCAGAAGAAGAGTTTTCCAAATTCCAAACCTGAAATTGACCGAAATTCACATACGGACTATTTTACAGGCTATAATCAAATTTTAGTCAAGAAATGGGGTCCACCGACACACAAAACATGTGTTAATTATTTAATGTAACAAAAATACTCTTCCTCCTCATATACTCATATATCCCACATTCATTGTAAAAATATCATCATTATTCTATTATAATAATATAATAAAATATTATTTTATCAGAAAAAATAAAATATCAATTTTCAACAATTGTCACTTTAAAAATTTTCTCCATCTATATCCACATAAAATCAATATTTTCTTCATCATATAAATTAATAATTAATTATTCACAAATAATATTACAGAATCACAGTACTGGCAACCAGACCGTTCCCAGGAAAGAGGGGGCTTTCTAATAAAGATTTCTCCTTACTGGCGCGCAATTAGGTGACCAAACCTCTCCTTAGACAGAACTTTCTAGACATTACCAATAATGTTATCTAATAATATTATTCAAATAATATGAATTATTGCTGCCAATAATAGAAAATATTGTGTAGTGATAATTATTGAAACAACAGTAATATAAAATATCAACGCAGCAATTATTGAATCAATAAAATAAAATACTGAATAGTAATTATTGTAACAATTATTGAGTAGTGCCTTCTTACGTAAAAATTAATAATTGGTGCAATACCGTGTTCTAATGTGCAACAACGCGTATTACTGTGTTTTAATCACCGGGTATTCCAACAGTATTAACGGTAACAACTACGCAGTTATTTATAAATAACTTATACTTAGTCGTTTTCTTCATCCAAACGCTTTCCGTTATGGGACCCACAAAAGGCTGCGCCGTCGTATGAATATTCCCCGACAACAATGAGTATTTTATAACCACTTGCTTATTTTGAAAACTTTACATATATAACCCTTAACTTTAAACTTTTATCAATTTAACCATTTACTAAATAGAAAAATTGAATACTTTTATTTCATAAAATTCGGGGTCTTACAATCTCCTCTCCTTATGAAATTTCGTCCTCGAAATTTACGTACCTGGTATTTCAAAGAGTTGAGAATACATTGCTTTCATTTTAGATTCCATCTTCCCTGTCATCATGATTTCTCCATTACTCATCTCCTGTATTTCAGATATCATTCTAGAATACAACTTCAAAACAAGGGTTAATTGAATAATTTAACATATCACATAATATCCCGATATTATGACTGACCAGCAAATAAGCTTAGGTAGGACACACTAGCGAAGAATTTACTCATCTCTCCCCTCCTAGTTCTAATCCCGATCTCCGCCAGAGATCATATCCCTAAGCACTGATACCAACTGTGACAACCCCAAAATAGGTTCATTCCATCCAACCCATTCTGAGTCGCCAAATACAAGGTACAGAAACAACTAAAACTTTATTAATACAATTGTCGTGCAAAATACGACAATACATAAACTGTGAGTTTAAATACAAATATAGACCAATTGTAACTCTGGACACCAACTTTGGATAGCACGTCACAATGACACATTATATAAATATATAGTCAAAAACTGTTTTAGAAATTAGAATATTTGGGAAGTGCTCAAGGAAACCTTCGTACATGGGAGGCCATGAGTCTAGGTTATGATAGATATCATATGGCCAAAGAATTATCCTTGGTTGACCCAATCGACCCCAAAGAAAAACGAGAAGATTACTATCATACTCTTCCCAACGGTGAGTCTTCTCTTGACATATCATTATCTCCATTATCTCTAATTGGGTATTATACTCCAAACAAATACCAAAATTATATAGGTAGTGCTTGTAAATATACTCAGCAAGTGGATGAGCACAACTCTGTCTTATGATGACATGAGATTGTATGTCGTTAGACATCTTATATGATAGTGGCAAAACACCCTTCCAAGTTAAATTCACCTCACCCTCAACATCTATAGACCACCATTCTATTCCCCTGTTATTCCCCGCTTGTCTCAGCTACACTTTTATTACCTGAAAAGAATTGTGAAGCAAAATGATGAGCACAACTAATTCAGTAAAGAATATCATGACTAACTGATAAATAAATTATCAATAGCCTTCAACAGTAATAAATCAGAGATTTAGAACATATGGTAGATGATAAAACTTTTCAACCATATTTGCAGCGGAACGAGCAATCTATTAGAAGAGTCAAATAGACCATAAAGTCTATTATCTTCTCCATGTTAAAAGTCCACCAACAATGTTTTATCCCTGTAACATCAATCAACAATTCCTGTCCACAATAACATGTATAACTCATAATCCTAATTGTTGTTCTAAATTCCTTTTCTCATCCAGGACAAATATAATTTTCATCACCTGAAACATCAAAGATCATGGTTATACCAAATCACAGTTCATGTTCATAATCATACTAATAAATTCATCTTTGCACTACGGGCCAAAGATATTCATCAACAGACCATCTTTGCACTACATGCCAAAGATATTCATTAGAAATCATTCATCTTTGCACTACGGGCCAAAGATATTGATCAATAAGTCATCTTTGCCAAAGATATTCATATCACAAAGAAATATATAATTATTTCAGAATTTATATAAACAATAATTATAACCATGTTGATCAATTCACCTTTGCACTTAAGCTAAAGATATTAAATTATAAATTCAATGGTTATGATCATACCAGTCACAATTCAACTTTTCACTACTAGCCAAAGAGAACCCTAGTCATGATCATACCAATAATCTACTCATCTTTACACTCCAGTAAAAGAGAATTTCAACATCAAGGTTATAAAAATGTTATATATGATAATAAAATCAATATAATCAATACATAGTTTTAATCTCCAGAGTAATATTCATAAATCAACTATAATTTGGTTAGAAAAAGAAACCAATTTTGTAGTGAATAGTAACTCGTGAATAGTAACTCATAAATAGTAACTCTGTGAATAGTAACTCATTAATAGTAAATCGTGAATAGTAACTCATGAATAGTAAATCGTGAATAGTAATTCAAGAATAGTAACTCGTGAATAGTAATTCATGAATAGTAACCCTGACATAAAAAAGTTCTAAATTTGATAAAAAGTTCAAACCAATAATTCAACATAATGATATTGAAGAAATAATATCACTTACGAAGATAATAACATTCATTTCAATCCCTTAAAATCCCTTACTATCCCTTACCTCAAAAGAGCAGTACTTCTGACTAGAATAACGCATGAACGAACTTGCACCGTATAGCAACACTCAAGATATCAAAATACTCACAAGAATACACTCGATAATATAGAGAGAGAAATAGAGAGAAAACTTCAGTTTTCGGTGTGATTTTCAATTCTAACCTAAGCACCCTATTTATAGGAAATTGCTTAGAACACCAAAGTAGAAAATTTAATAAAATATTATATTTATATAACAAATTTCATACGCCTCTTTGAATTCAGAATTTAACATGTTTAACAACCCACTAATCATTAAAAAATGTTTTTCTTGAATAAAACAATTAAAACTTCTAAAAATCAATTATCATTGGAATTTCTGAACTTCAATAATTCATAATAAATAGCCCTTTTTCAAAAAAAATCGAATCACGCGACTTTTTTGATAGGAAATTCAATTCTCTACAACTTTGCAGAAGAAAAGTTTTCCAAATTCCAAACCGAAATTGACCGAAATTCACATACGGACTATTTTACAGGCTATAATCAAATTTTAGTCAAGAAATGGGGTCCACCGACACACAAAACATGTGTTAATCATTTAATGTAACAAAAATACTCTTCCTCCTCATATACTCATATATCCCACATTCATTGTAAAAATATCATCATTATTCTATTATAATAATATAATAAAATATATTTTATCAGAAAAGATAAAATATCAATTTTCAACAATTGTCACTTTAAAAAAATTTCTCCATCTATATCCACATAAAATTAATATTTTCCTCATCATATAAATTAATAATTAATTATTCACAAATAATATTACAGAATCACAGTACTGGCAACCACACCGTTCCCAGGAAAGATGGGACTTTTCAATAAAGATTTCTCCTTACTTGCGCGTAATTAGGTGACCAAACCTCTCCTTAGACAGAACTTTCTAGACATTACCAATAATGTTATCTAATAATATTATTCAGATAATATGAATTATTGCTCCAATAATGGAAAATACTGTGTAGTGACAATTATTGAAACAACAGTAATATAAAATATTAACGCAGCAATTATTGAATCAATAAAATAAAATACTGAATAGTAATTATTGTAACAATTATTGAGTAGTGCCTTCTTACGTAAGAATCAATAATTGGTGAAATACCGTGTGCTACTGTGCAACAACGCGTATTACTGTGTTTTAATCACCGGGTATTCCAACAGTATTAACGGTAACAACTACGCTGTTATTTATAAATAACTTATACTTGTCGTTTTCTTCATCCAATCGCTTTCCGTTATGGGACCCACAAAAGGATACGCCGTCGTATGAATATTCTCCTGACAACAATGAGTATTTTATAACCACTTGCTTATTTTGAAAACTTTACATATATCACCCTTAACTTTAAACTTTTATCAATTTAACCATTTACTGAATAGAAAAATTGAATACTTTTATTTTATAAAATTCGGGGTCTTACACTGCTGCTGATGTCTTCCCGTCGTTGTTGAATCTCCTCTTTCTGAAATTTCCACTTGACTCACCTTTCCTATTATCATGTCCACGATTACCACCTGAGTGGTTACCGCCTTTGTCCGTATTCTTTCTTCCTCGCTGGTTATCATCGTTCTGATGACTGCTGTCACCAATATGACCCTAGTTGTGGTCCCTCGGTTGAGTATACTCACTATCTCATTCTAATAATTGAGCCATGTTTACAACATCTGAATATAAAGAAAATTTATAAGATATAAGGTATTGACGAATCTCGGGTTTTAGACCTCTCAAAAACATCCGCGTCATACGTTCCTCATTCTCCACCAAATGAGGTGCAAAGCTGGATAACTCTGCGAACTTCGCCTCGTACTGAGACACCGTCATGTTGTTCTGTTCAAGTCTAATAAACTCTACCTCTTCATATGACGAATACTTTCAGGAAAGTACTTGTCATTGAAAAGTTTCTGAAATCTTTCCCCAGACATGTTGAGTGCGGCTGGCTGGGTACGCTTCACAGATTTCCACCAGTAATCTGCTTCACCACGAAACATAAAGGTGGCGAATGGAACCTTTTGTTCCTCCGTGCACCCCAAGACATCGAATATCTTGTTAATTTTCTTGACCCACGTTTCTACCTTGATCGGATCCGACTTTCCATGGAAATCTGGTGGTCCCAACTCCTTGAACTGCTTAGCTGTGACAGACCGCGCGTTGCCATCTTTTCCACCCATATTTTGTACACGAGTCTCCCTCGTCTGATTTTGCATGAATTGCAAAAAGTTCCTAAACATTACATCATTCATTGTTTGCTCGGCAACGTTGTTTACAAGAGTAGTATTGTCCTTCCTGTTGCACGCTTCTCCTGGTTTGTGACTAAAGATTGTTCCATCGTCTCATAAACTCCATTGTTAACGTTCTCAGCAGCCATTCTTAAATACTGCCATAAAACAAGTATTAATTAAACAAATTAACGTATAACATAATATCCCTATATTATGATCGACCAACAAATAAGCTTAGGTAGGACACACTAGCGAAGGATTTACTCATCTCTCCCCTCCTAGTTCTATTCTCCAATCTCCACCAGAGACCATATCCCTAAGCTCTGATACCAACTGTGACGCCCCCAAAACACGTATACAACACCCATTCTGAGTCACCAAATACATGGTACATAAAGCAAACTACAACTTCAATAATACAAATGTAGTGTGAAATACGACAATACATACTGTGAGTTTAAATATAAATATTGTCTTCTAGACAATATCCACACGCAAATAAGTCCTCATTACAATTATTCAAACACTATTTTATAGAAATAGTGAGGACTGCTAAAACATCTTCCTAGAACCATCACTCCATACCCCGACTCGATCCTGCTATGTTCTCACCTCCTAAGAAGAAAAATGGAACAAAAAGGAAAGGGTGAGCTTAACTAGCCCAGTAAAGGATATTATGACTAAGGTAATATACAACAAATTATTGTTAGTCTTAAACAGGGAAAAATATGATAAAATATAATAGACAACAAGTTTTAGATCAACAAATACAGCGGAAATAGCAATCCATTAGAGGAATCACGTAGAGGATGAATTCTACTATCTTCTAATATTTAAGAGTCCATCATCAATATTTTATCTCTGTAACAATAATCAATATACATCTTTAATCATCTTTGCACTACAGGCCAAAGATATTCATTTATATCACCGGTTGGTCATGTTCATCTCAACACCTGTTCATCTTTGCACTACGGGCCAAAGATATTCATCAGTAATCATTTATCTTTGCACTACAGGCCAAAGATATTCAATAGTATCATCATTTAGGACTAAGGATGATGAAAAATATTTTTTAAAGAAACGAATCCAGTGAAACAAAATGACAAGGATTAAGGATTAAGGATTCGTACTTTAGTTTGTCCAAATTCAAAAATACTCCATAATAAACAATTATGGGCCAAACTTCAAGAATGAAGATCAAAATATGGATACAATTAAAGCTAGTAACCATAATAGACATTTTGGATAAAAAGGAGAATTTTCATTTTTTGGTGAATAGTGTTGTATCCGTGATTAGTGTCGTATACGTGAATAGTAATCCCAACACAACAAGTTTCAAATTTGATTAAAAAGTTCACCAATATTTCGGCATAATGATATTGAAGAAAATAATATCATTTAAGAAGAAAATAACATCCCTTACCTCAAAATAACCGTATTTCTGACTGAATTTCGGGTATAGTGCTGACAGAAACTCGCACCGTATAGCAGCACTCAAAGTATACTCACAAGAATATGCTCGATAATATAGAGAGAAAAAGAGAGAAAACTTTTTTCTGGTGTGATTTTCAATTCTAACTTAGCCCTCTATTTATAGGAAAATTCTAGAACGCCAAAGGAGATTAAATTAATAAAATATATTATTATTAATCAAAATTTCCTACGCATGCTATATAGACCATGACCAGCCACCACCTTGAAAAATTTCCAGCAGCCCATGTGTTTGAAAAACCAAAAGTGGGTCCCCCCATAAATTTAATAAAAATCATTTTATTTTCCGAAACTTCAATAATTCATAGAAAATAGCCCGGTTATCAGAAAAATTCAAAAATTGCGTGTTTCCATGGGAAATTTAATTCTCTACAACTTTGAAAGTTTAAGTTTTTCCAAATTCCAAACATAA
Source organism: Panax japonicus (assembly GCA_020205505.1). NCBI lineage: Eukaryota > Viridiplantae > Streptophyta > Magnoliopsida > Apiales > Araliaceae > Panax > Panax japonicus. Next base: position 54,798,463 of record CM035101.1, on the reverse strand, counting down.
AATATCTGAAATCCACAAACGGGCGATTTTACAGTCTATAATCAATTTTCGATCAAGAATTGTGTCCACCGACACACAAAACATGTGTTAAACATTTAATGCCACAAAAATACTCTTCCTCATCATATACTCATATATTCCACATTCATTGTAAAAATATCACCGTTAATATATTATTAAAATGATATACTTAAATGAATTATTTTATCAAAAAAAGATAAAATATTAATTTTTAACAATTGTCACATTAAAATTTTTCTCCATCTATATCCACATAAAATGAATATTTTCTTTATCATAATAATAAATAATTAATTATTTAAAAATAATATTACAGAATCACAATTATGACAACCAGGTCATTCCCAGGAAAGGGGGCTTTCCAATAAGGATTTCTCCTTACTGGCGAGCAATTAGGTGACCAAACCTCTCCTTAGACAGAACTTTTTAGACATTGTTAATAATGTTATCTGATAATATTATTCAAATAATATGAATTATTGATCTGATAATGGAAAATACTGTGCAGTGACAATTATTGAAACAATAATAATATAAATATCAACGCGGCAATTATTGAATCAATAAAATAAAATAATGAACAGTAATTACTGTAATAATTATTGAGTAGTGCCTTCTTACGTACGAATCAATAATTCAACAATACTGTGCAATACCGTGTGCTACTGTGCAACCACGCATATTACTGTATTTTAACCACCAGGTAACCCAACATTGTTAACGGTAACAATTTACGTCGTTATTTATAAAACTCAATCTTTGTAGTTTTTTTTCATTCAACCATTTTTCATTATGGGGCCCACAAATGGCTGCGCCGTCGTACTAATATTCCCCGACAGCAAGAATATTCCACGACCAAACGAATATTCCCCGACAAAAATGAATATTTTAATAACCACTTGTTTATTTTGTAAAAATTGCACATTTCACCCATAACCAAAGCATTATATTAAACCTTATTAATTTAGAATAATGAATAGAGGAAAATTTAATTTATTTATAATAAGTTGGGGTTTTACAAATGGAACCTTCTGTTTCTCCGTTCATCCCAAGACATCGAATATCTTGATAATTTGCTTGACCCACGTTTCCGCCATGATCGGATCCGGCTTTCCCTTAAATTCTGGTGGTCCCAACTCTTTGAACTGCTTGGCTGTGACAAGTCGCGCATTGCTAGCATTTCCACCCGTATTCTGTGCACGAGTTTCTCTCATCTGGTTTTGCATAAAATGCAAAAAACTTCTGAACATCCCATCATTCTTCATTTGTTCGGTAGTGTTGTTTACAGGAGGATTATTATTTTCCTGTTGCGCGTTCACCTGGTTTGTAACTAAAGGTTGTTCCACAGTCTCATACACTCCATTGTTAACGTTCTCAGCAGCCATTCTTAAATACTGCCATAAAATAAGGGTTAATTAAACAAATTAACATATCACATAATATCCCTATATTATGACTGACCAACAAATAAGCTTAGATAGGACACACTAGAGAAGGATTTACTCATCTCTCCATTCCTAGTTCTATTCTCCGATCTCCGTTCGAGACCATATCCCTAAACTCTGATACCAACTGTGATGCCCCCAAAATAGGTATACAACACCCATTCTGAGTCGCCAAATACATGGTACAGAAAGCAAACTACAACTTCAATAATCCAATTGTCGTGCAAAATACGACAACACATACTGTGGGTTTAAATACAAATATTGTCTTCTAGACAATATCCACACTCAAATAAGTCCTCATTATAATTATTCAAACCCTATTTTATAGAAATAGTGAGTACTACTAAAACATCTTTATAGAACCATCAGTCCGTACCCCGACTAGTTCCTGCTATGTTCTTACCTCCTGAGAAAAATGGAACAAAAAGGAAAACGGTGAGCACAACTAGCCCAGTAAAGAATATTATGACTAAGATAATATAAAACAAATTATCGTTAGTCTTCAACAGGGAAAAATATGATAAAATATAATAGACAACAAGTTTTAGATCAACAACTGCAGTGGAAACAGCAATCCATTAGAAGAGTCAAGTAGAGAAAGAATTCTACTATCTTCTAAGATTTAAAAGTCCATCATCAATATTTTATCCCTGTAACAACAATCAATATACATCTTTAATCAATATTCATCTTTGCACTACAGGCCAAAGATAATCATTTGTATCACCAGTTGGTCATGTTCATCTCAACACCTGTTCATCTTCGCACTACAGGCCAAAGATATTCATCACTTAATCGTTCATCTTTGCACTACAGACCAAAGATATTCAGTAATATCATCATTTAGGACTGAGGATGATGAAAAATATTTTACAGAAAACTAATTCAGTGAGACAGAAGTAAAATAGTAAGGATTCGTATAACTGTTTATCCAAGATCAATAATACTCCATAGTAACAAATTTTGAAGCAAAATTCTAGAATAAAGATCAAAACATGGATACAATCAAAGATAGTAACCATAATAGACATCTTGGACAAAAAGAAGAAAATTTCATTTTTCGGTGAATAGTGCCGCATACGTGAATAGTAATCCTGACACAAAAAGTTCCAAATTTGTTAAAAAGTTCATACCAACATTTCGGTATAATGATATTGAAGAAAATATCATTTTAAGAAGAATATAACACCCCTTACCTCAAAATATCAGTATTTCTGATCGGAAAATCGGTATAAGGCTGAAGGAAACATGCACTGATGAATAGAAACTCACAAAGTATCTAAATACTCACAAAATACACTCAATAATCTAGAGAGAGAAAGAGAGAAAGCTTATGTTTCTGGTGTGATTTTCAATTCTAACTCAGCCCTCTATTTATAGAAAATAGTTAGCAGACTTGACCTGCAACCTGATGGCTTTACATGCTACTATTCCCACCCACCACATTTGAAATAAAATTCAGCACATTTTTATCACCAACCATAAGTGGGGCCCACTCAATTCTAGAATTTTCCACCAAAATACTAAATTCGGATACTTCAATAATTTCTGAACCAGTCACATCTTAAAATTCATAACAAATCATACGTTCATTTTTAACGGTTCAAAATTTGTGGACATGTACTCAACTTATATATGTATAACATATCCAAAAATTACAACGATCCAACGGTCGGATTAAAAATTATAACTCATGCAATATATCTCAAAAACACTGGTTTAATTTTTTTTTAATACCTTCATTCCGACAAAAATACTGATAAAACACCTCAACATTAACTCTTTCATTTTTAACCACAATAAATATATCCAACATTTATATCCACATAAAATAAATATTACCTTATCATATGAATCAATAATTAATTATTCATAAATAATATTACAAAATCACATTTATGACAACCAGGTCGTTCCCAGGAAAGAGGGTGCTTTTCAATAAGAATTTCTCCTTACCTGGCGCGCAATTAGGTGACCAAACCTCTCCTTGATAGAACTTTCTAGACATTGCCAATAATGCTATCTAATAATATTATTCAAATAATATGAATTATTGATCTGATAATGGGAAATACTGTGCAGTGACAATTATTGAAACAACAATAATATAAAATATCAATGCAGCAATTATTGAATCAATAAAATAAAATACTGAACAGTAACTACTGTAACAATTATTGAGTAGTGCCTTCTTACGTAAGGATCAATAATTCATCAATACTGTGCATCCACGCGTATTACTGTATTTTAACTTCCGGGTATTCCAACAGTGTTAACGGTAACAACTACGCTGTTATTTATAAAAACTCAAACTTTTTGTTTTCTTCATCCGATAATTATTCTGTTATGGGGCCCATAAATGACTGCGCCGTCGTACGAATATTCCCCGACAACAAGAATATTCCACGACTAAATGAATATTCCACGACAATAATTATTATTTTATAACCACTTGCATATTTTGCAAAATTTGCACATTTCAACCATAACCAGTGAATTATATCAAATTAATACCTTATTATTCACAATAATAATTAGAAGAAATTCGATTTTATTTATAATAAGTTGGGGTCTTACAAGTAATATATATATATATATATATATTTACATATATGATGTATATATGCCTATAATTTTCAATGTTTATTAATGTGACATCCCGAAAATTCATAAGATTTTGAATTTTTAAATAAAAGGTTACAAGAATATAACCTAGAGTTAAAATAGAGGAACGATTTTAATTTTTTTTAAAGAAAAACCTATATGGTTTACTATTTGAATAGAATTGAGAAAATAAGGGTTACGAAATTCAAAACCTAGAATGAAATTATATCGGGAAGTATGTTAAGAATAAGGTATTATATTACCTTCAACTTTATGTGAATTAATTATGAGAATGATTTAAATTTTGAAAAGAAAGAAATAGATTATGAATGCGTGAATATGTGAGTAAATGAATATGAATATTATGTGTTTGTTTTTATTTGTTTATTATATAAACAGACAAAAGAAACTAAGGTAGCCTAATTATATGTTAAGAATGAAAAAAATTGAATAACTTAAGGGTTATGGCATGAAAGAATAAAATATTTAAAATATATAATAATTTTAAGAGATTTATTTTATACATCTCAAATAATTAATTTTATAACCTAATTATAACAAGTTTAATTAGGTTAAGAAATTAAGTGTACATGAACAAGGATTTAAATTATAATTGAGGAAATGAAAACCCTAAATAAATTATTAGGGTTGGATAAAAATTTAAAAGAATTGGACTATGAAAATTTCATGGCCCAAGAAATTAATTTAGAAGCCCAAAAGAATTTAATTAAAGCCCAATCTCTTAGCCCAATAAAAGAGGGGGTATTTTAAACATTTGACATACTAAATAAGAAATAAAATCAAAAAAAAATTGGTGGACATTAAGGCCACTTGGCCAGTTATTGTGGAGAGAAAAAGGAAGTGCATGTCATCAATTATAAGCTCCACACTTGTAAAAGATATTTCATCAAATGGCTAGGTGTCTAATGTTTTAAGTAGCCACCTTACTTAATACTCTTCCATATATTTATGTAATGATTATTAAGGAGAGAGAGAGAGAGAGAGAGAGAGAGAAAGAATGTGGTGGGAGCAAAATAGACCACATGGTCGGATGTTTTTGTGGAGAAAAGGAGAATGGTTGTAGATATTAATCATATATGGTCGGATGTTTTTGTGGAGAAAAGGAGAATGGTTGTAGATATTAATCATATATCTATATTGAATAAAGAAAATCTATCTTATTTCTTTCTTTCATCTCTTATTTTTTAACTAAAAAAACTAAGAGAGAGAGAGAGGAGCAATTTGTAGCCTTGAGAAGTAGAAGGGACGGAGTTTTGATCTTCATATCAACACACTTTATCTCTTACTTAGCAAGAACGAGAAGAAAATCAAGCAAATGTAAAAAAATCTATCTATAAACTAGTTATTCTTTCTAATTAATTGGTTTGGATGAAATGAGAATCTATGTTTTAAACTCAAAAATTTTGTATCTACTTATTGATGAGTGTTTCATGTTTAGATATACCCGTATTGGGTGTTGATTTGTTTGGAAATCAAAAGAAAAGAAAAGTAATTTTTCTAGTTTATAAACCATAAATTTTTATGTACTTTGGATTTCCACCGTTTTTGATCTACACCTTCTTTTTGCAATCCGTCAAAGAGAGGTGTTAAATATGTAAGTGAAATACTAAACCCAAGTGGTAGAACTCAAAAATGTTGAGTACACAATTCGTAGTGACTGTTTTACCCAAAACAGTTTCGTTTTTTAAAGAGAAACATATTGTTTTGGTCCAGTCATTTCCAGAGGTAGTTTTCGTCCTTTATCTAAAATTAAAAAATTCTGAGAAAATTTTGGATGATAATACGATGAGTTTTCTATCATCTCCAAGTGGAATCACTGAAAAAAGAGTTATAAATTTTCGTATGGACTGTTTTTAGTAAAGTACAAACAAGTCATTTTTTTTCAAAAAAAACTGCCCAAGATTTTGCAAGGGCAGTTTTGAAAACTTAATTAATGAAATAAATTCCTTTATTTTGGGACATGAAAATATATGATATAAAGTAGCTCCTGTCCAAAAATTAGCTCATTCTGACTTAAAATGACCAAGTTATGACCATTTTAAATTTTAGGATTTTCTGACGGAACGGCTATAACTAGAGTTCTATAACTCCGATAGCCACGAAATTTAAACTGGAGGCTCACGTTAACACATATACAATTATGTCAAGAGATGGGAATTTCTGTAGTTGAGCATGATTGGGCTAATTTCTTAAGCTATGAACTAAAAATAATTTTTGAAAAATACTAAAGGGAGTTGAAAATTTATAGAAAAATTCTCTTTGGGTATGAAATATATGTATATATGTTTGGTCATAGGATAGAAAAATAATAAGTTAATTTGGTATTTTCATGAAAAGAATTATTAAATCCAGTTTGTTAGATTGAAAATCTGTTAAATCTAGTTTACTGGATTGGAAAGTAGTTTACTGAATTGAAAATCTGTTGAATCCAGCTTGCTGGATTGCAATCTGGTTGTTGGAATTGGAATCCAGTTTGCTGGATTGCAATTTGGTTTGCTGGATTGGCCATCTGGTTGTTGGATTTGGAATCTAGTTTGTTGGATTTGGAATCCAGTTTGTTGGATTGCAATCAGGTTTGCTGGATTACAATCTGGTTTGCTGGATTGCAATCTAGGTTGCTGGATTGGTATGTTTGGATAATCCAGGTTGCTAGATTAGTATTTGACTTATTAGATTTTAAAGAAGAACTTATAATATATAATATTAAAGTGTTAAATCATAATGTATATGATATAGTGATTAAAGAATAATTAAACGATGATAATAATAATGATGTTTTAAGTAGTAATCTAATATTGAGTATGTGATAAGTGTTTAAGTTGTATAATGACTGTGATTAACAGTAGTATATGTAATGATATTATTCTAATTGAGATATCGATATTATCAATAATAGGTCTTTCAACTAAAGCTAAATTAGCTTTGCGTAGCAGTAGTCAACGGTACAGACAAGTTCCTATACTTTTATTGTGCAAGTTTCTCGAACTATACTTTTAATTAAGCAAGTTCTCTAACTCAGACTTGAGTTGTTATTTCAATGCATGCTCGTGGATAATCATTGTTGATTATACTACATCTATGAATTATTGATTCACATGTTGTATATGTTTATCAAGTATGAAAGGCTGATCGCCTTCATTGCCATTTGGTTCAGTTATAATTGTTCATGTTCATTGTTGGCCATTCATTGTTATTGACTCGGTCATTCAGTTATGAAAATTGATTCATGTTCTTTCACAATTAATATATTATGGAAAGTTTGTCAGCCAGCTTATTATTCTTTTCAATCATGATATATCTATCTTTTGAACTTAAACTTGCTGGGCAAACTTGTTGCTCACCCTTGCTATATCATGATAAACATTTCAGATTAAGACGAATACTTCGGGCACATGCAAAGGCAAAGACAAGTTACATGAATAGATTATTGTACAGTTAAAATTGTAAATAGTATTGAAGGTAAATAACATTGTAAGTCCTGTAGTATATGAATGTGTATTAAGTTAAGGTTATCGACCTTGGGTATTATGTGTAAAGATTATTGTATAAAAATATTTATGGTTATATCTTCGCAATAGTTATAGAAATGATGTACCAGATTCATGGTGACTAGTACCCGGATTTGGGGATGTTACAATTAATGATAAAAGCATTAATATGTAACATACTTGGTCTTGTTGCATGAACCTGCCAAAGCTATTATATATATATATATATATATATATATATATGATCAAATTTAATTTTAATAAAATAATACTTATAGTGAGTCGAGATAATTTCCTTTCCAAAATTCTGTAGAAACTCGTTCTGATATCGTGTTGTAAAATGATAGATAAAATAAATTAAGAAGATAACAAAATATATATATATATATATATATATATATATATATATATATATATATTAATAATCTCTTGCATTCAAGTGGTCATCCACAATTCTTTTGATATCAAATATATATATCACAAACTAAACTTTACATTAAAATAACTTAAGTTGCATTAAAGCAACTTAAAGTCTTTTAAAGGCTCCACCATTTATTGTGGTGGTTACCTTCCAATTAGTTAATTTCTAACAAACGATATATTTAATATTATAAATCAATTTTATAATCATATCTAGTTCTATGTATTTATTTAGGGCGCAATTATAATTCGACATATCATAGTCTCTTAATTACTGAGTTATAAATAAGATTTTGCACATTGATAGTGAAAAGGACACTTTGGGACAGTAAAAAAAGGTTACACTCGTTGTGAAATGGAAGGACTATACTAACCTTCAAACTATAACTAGCAAAAAAAATTAAATTTAAAATTTATGAACAACTTGAGGAGACATTGAAATATTCATCTTAAAATCAATTGGTTTTAAGATGAATGTTTCAATATGGTATAAGAGTTAAGTTCATTATATATATATATATATATATATATATTATTCTTATTCTTCACAAATTTTCTTTATATATTTCAGGACGTCTTTACGTGAGGCGGGCACGTAGGGGAGCGTATTGGGTTTAAGTCTCACATTGATTAAGTTAGATTAAAAAACTATATATATATATATATACTTGAGAGATCTCTTCACTTAATACCAATTAATTTTAAGATAAATATTTCAATAAGATATTATCGAAAAAGTACCTTTAGTCGTACAAAATTTAAGAGACCCTTGTTACAAGTCATACGAAGCATGTGGACACATGGACGGAACTAGGGGTGTTTATCGATAATTTACCGTATCGAATCGGTTCGAACCAGACTGAACCAGTTACCGATAATACTCAAAACTAAATACCGATACCGGTACTAGTTGGACCGATATACTGAACCGGTTAGCTTGTCCGATACCGGTACGGTACCGATTTTAATCCCATATTGTACCTGTTTTCCAACATAGTATTTCTAACTAGGAATGAGAATATTTTTGTATTTTCATGCCCTGCCTTCTATTATGTATATCAATAGATGTATAATACTAGTGTCATGTATTATTTTACAGAGGCACGATAGAGATCCAGAAGGGGAAGAGGGGGGTTGAAAAGATCTTTAAAACTTTTTCAATTACTTATTTGTATTATCAAATAATTATTTAATCAAGATTATCTATGCACATCAGAATATAAGTTTGAAAACTCCACTTTAAGATTTACTAAGAAATCTCAATTCTAAAACAAGCTCTATGGATAGGCAAACACGTGACATATATGAAAGTTATAATTTCCATAATGTAAATGACATAAAGTAAAAGACACATGAGATTTAAAGTGGTTCAGAGACTAAAAAACTCCTACTCCGCTCTTCTACTCAATGAGTAGGATATCCACTAAGTATATAGGCCCATCAAACCATTTAACAACTAAACCACTAAGGTTCCTTCGAGTCACTAAGTCTCGACAATTCGATCTGTTACTAAGACTAAGATCATCTGCCCTTAATTCGGTTACTTAGACCGGGATCTTCTGACTCGAATTCGGTCACACAAACCAGGATCCAACGACCCCAATTCAATCATACAGACCAGGATCCTCTGACCCCAATTTAATTTCCTGTTTGTTGAAGTGAGCTGGAGGTGCTGCTAAGATGACTTGAATGCTCTTCATCTTATGGTACTTAGCAACATTATTGATCATCTCCTTGGTGCTTGTTGAACTTTGTCGTTGAAGCTCGAACTCTTATTATTATCAGCAACTACTCATGATCATGGTTGATGTGATGCTAAGCTATTAAATTAAGCTCTACATCTTTTGTGCTTAGCAGCCTTGAACACCTTTTGGGTCGCAGACTTCTGCTTTACGTCTTTAGTTGGTTGTCTCTGAGTGTTTTTAGTGGAACGTAAAGTGGTACTTGAGATTTGTCTTCTAATATGACACTCTCATGTTACCAGCATCAACTTCATGGCTTCTTCATACTTAGGCTTTCAGTTCTGCCAGTGTCCTCCATTATCTTTGATCTCTGCCTCTAGCTCTTTAGCTCTTTAGCTCTTCGCTCTTGGATTTGCGGCTCTGGCTTTTCCAAGTGCTCATCAGCTTCTCATAGTATGATGATGTGCTGCCAAGATGACATTTAATCTCCTTCTCTTTTTGTACTTGGCAGCCTTGCACACATCTTCAATCGTAGAGTGATACTTACTTTACGTTTTTCATCTTTCAACACTGTATTCTTTTTCGATGATGATTCTCTTCTTGTATTGGTCGTTTAATTGCCCATCATCATCATCTTTCATTTTAAATGATATTTCCTTTTATAGTCCGATTAAAATATTCCCGTTGAGAAGTATCCGTTGGAACATTTAATGCTCAGATACTTTGATATCTCTGATGTTGACTTTCTAGATCTTTATGTTAGCGTACTTCCTGACTTAGGACTTGTCACATCAATCAACAACTTTACTTACTTTTTTGACAAATTGTTTTGGACCAACTAGCCAGTGGACACACCTTTGATTTTTCCCAGGGATACTGTTTGACACCTTAGGATCTTCTTCTCACAACGTTCCATTTGTCAGTCCTCTTGTCAGACCTGACTTGACTCTACGATCTGTTATCTCAAGAATCGTAGGGTTGAGCTTTACGTTCTATTGAACTTTATGTTCTTCTGTCTATTGATAGTATAGTGATGAAAATCGAAGACTTGTGCTTTGTATCATCACTACGATTATGACTTCAGCTTCTGTTCTACTATCTGATTACTTTATTCTGTATGGACTTGATGTGCAGACTTTTCTTTGCTCTTCGAACACTTTCGTAGCTCTTTCGATTCACAAAAATGTTCTTCGATTCTTTACTTTTCCTAGGTTGTCTGCTTCACCACTCTTTATTTACTCTATGAAGGTGAAGACATCTCTATGATTTGTTTATCTCCCCACGCTTCATGTCATCAACTGCTACTTTATAAACTTCTGATTTCTTTATGAACAATTATGAGCTTTATGATCAGCCAGAGTATCTTTATATTGTGCCTTTATAAAGTCCTTCTGGAGACTCCTTCTGGTGAGGGATATACTCATACTTCTGCTATATGCTTCTTCTTGTGTGATCTTCACCTTATATCCATTGTACAAAGGTAATCTTTACAATCACCTTTAGTTATATGGTCAACTTTACAAATTATGTTTTACGGTTCTGAGGCTGACTTTACGATCTTGACTTCACTGAATGATCTTGTAGTTATCTTACGATATTTCTTTCATTTAGCTTCTGCATGGAGTATTCTACGATCAGCCTTTACTAAGAGATATTTATTTGACTTTACGATTCACTGATCGCTTAATAATTTTGTTGTTAATTTGATAAATGATATTTACAATAATTGTGATAGCTTCTGTAAGTCCTTCTACAACTTTGTGATAGCCTTGCAACTTTTAGATCATTTGTTCACTTTACGAGCTGATTTTTCGTCTTATGAGATGGAGTGAACTCTGCAATTCTTTTGATGCTTTACGAACAAATTTAACTCTGCGAAGTATCTTCATACTATGAAATTGGCATAGTAACTTTGCGATCAATGACTTCCTATCATCTATACATCAGATCAATTTGAATAAGATCAACCTAATATTATTTGATCTTTCTAATCTAAGTCATTTTACATCAATTCATTTGTAAGGATTTTACAGAACTTACTTATATAAATATACATTAATCATATTTCTCTTCAAGAACATGTAGATTACTCTGCTAACTATACTACTAACATGCATAATAGTTTTTACAATTGATTATATCTATTACATATGCAAACATGTTAAAGATCAACCTTACAAGTTTGATCGTTCTATTCTAAGTCCTTGTACATAGATATCTTAGTTAAGTATTGTCCAAAACTTATGCATACAAATATACTTTAAGTGTTTCATCATCAAATCATCTACATTTAGAATCTAATGAGGGCTCTAATCAATCTCCCCCTTAATGAAACAACCTTCTAATCCATAATTAGATTCCTCACTTACTACTCCATCACAAACTCAGCCCTAGAAACAAGGTACTATCAACAACTGCAACAAAGCTCTAGATTGCGACGATCCATTTGAAAATATTCATCTAAAAATATCTTGAGATATTCTCCTAAACCATCTCAATCTTCACCTCCCAAGTCTTATCCTCTCTAGATTGCGACGATATTTGTGCCCAAAGCTCGACTCAATTTCTCAGTCTACAATGCAGTCTTTCTTCGAAAACGTTGACTCTCACCTTCGTCTCTCTCCTTCTCATAAAGGACACAGAGGCGTCGTCACCATGGCCGATTCCGAAAAGGTAATTGTCTTTTCAATTAAGTTTAATCAGAATTGGGGATCTGTTAAAATTTAAGATTTCTTGATGAATTATAATGCTATTATTAAATAACTATCTCAGATGAGCAATTTTTGTATTTGTGGATTTAAGGGTCTATTTGGTAGAGCTTTTTTTTAAAAGATAATTTTTTGTGCTTTATTACTTTTCAAATTACTTTTGTATTCAATTAACCAGTACAACCGGTTCGACCCTAGTACATACCGGACATACGAAATGACTTTCCGAACTCAGTACCGAATAATCGGTATATACCGAAAAAATATGTACTGATGCCGAACCAGTTCAGTTAGCCAAAAAAAAAAACGAATTGAATGCCTTCCCCTAGACGGAACCACTATAGCCTATAGGGCCGGGCTACTCTGGATCATTTAAAATTTTTATATTTTTATTAATATCAAGCCTTTAATATTTTTAAAATAAATTATATATATAATACTCTTTGAAAAATATATTTATATTACTCTAAATATAAAAATTATTTTTATTTTTAAGATATTTTTCGGGTATCATAATATGAATATCAAACTTAGTGATCTTTTTTTGCTCCACTTTGTTTGGTGTAAAAGATCTATCAGCAAGTCTACTATAACATAGAACCACTCATATACCACTCACATACACACGCATGCATATTTTGATGACCCACGTGCAGAGCAAGTCACGTGGGCCATCAAAATATGTATGTGAGTGTATGTGAACGGTTTTATGTGATGGTAGACTTATTTAAGATCTATATATAATGCGATACAAAAAAAATAAATCTTTTTAAACCAAAAAGTATAAAATTATCGGCAAAATTTAGACCGAGGATTGAGGAAGATGCCTCCGAATCCTATTGAATAATTCATAACTTTACAATAGGCAAAACTAATGAAACATCCACTATAGTTGGTATGTTTTATTCATTACACCATTGAACTTTTAATTTTTTAAATTACCCCATTAAATTAATTATTATTTTAAAATTGGGTCATTCCATTAAAAAAAATAAACGGACATTAATTTTTTAACTACAAAACTAATGAATTACCCACTGTAGTTGACACGTTTTACTGATTACACCATTGAACTTTTAATTTTTCAAATTTTCCCATTAAACTAATTAATATTTTGAAATTGGGCCACTTTGTTAAAAAAAATTAAGCAAACATTAATTTTTTATCTACTTAGCTCTGGAAAAGAAATTCAAAAATAAAAAATATTACTTATGTGGCAATAAAATAATAAAAAACTTGAAAGTGAAAGCAAAAAAATTAAATATTTTAGGTACTCTAATCTCAGATGTTTATCAATAAAAAAAACTTTCTCGCGAATGAAAAGCAGTGCATTAGCAGTAAAAATGAAAACGCGATAATTGACAACAACAACATTTTGTATCTGCCTCTTAATTATCTCTTCATTCATCCGTAAAAACTCAGGCTCCTATCAAATTATAAATACAATCCCAACAAAATTAAATTAACCAAATATTACTACCACATATGTGTGTGTGTGTATATACACACACACACACACACACACACATAGATATATAGAGAGATTAGGGAAGGAGTAGACCTTGTGAAGGTGATCGATAGTGAATGAGAGGAGTTCGGAGATATAAGGCTGCTAATAGATGGAGGTGAGATGGAGGAAACCTACTGCAACATCATTTACGTCATATGTTGTTCTTGTTGTTGTTGGGAATTCAGACTCCATTGTTATATGTAATGCTGAACTTTAAACCTCAATTCAACGTTTTGGGTATCTGAATCTAGAAATTTTCATATATGTTAGAGAAAGAAAATACGCAGATCTATTTGATATGGAAGAAGGGGAAGAAGAAAGAGATGAGAGGAAGGAAGAGAGAAAATAAATCAAATTTATTTTTTTTCTTTTTCACATCCACGTAAGATAAAAACTGAAGCGATTTAACACTCGTGAGGCAGAGATAACAGAATGACCCAATTTCAAAATGTTAATTAGTTTAATGAAGTAATTTAAAAAATTTAAAGTTCAATGGTGTAATAAGTAAAACGTGCCAACTACAGTGGGTAATTCATTAATTTTGTCGATAAAAAATTAAGGTTCGTTTATTTTTTTTAACAGAATGACCAAATTTCAAAATAATAATTAATTTAATGGGATAATTTAAAAAATTAAAAATTTAATAATGTAATCAGTAAAACGTGCCAACTATAACTATAATGGGTATTTCATTACTTTTGCCCTTTACAATATTATCTCCTAACCCTTGAAAAAAAATCTGACTTCGTTCTTGTATAGGCGTTTGTAACTGTATTTTAAATTAATTCTCATATATCTCTTTAAAAGGATATGATAGATTTTTATTTTTGAATGAATGTTGAACATGCAAGTTAAACCATAAACTTATAATACAGATTAATATAATTTTAATATAGGATTAATATTGATTGTTTAAGTCAATTAATGATATTTTTAAATTCAAAATTGATATAAAAATATAATTTTGAATAATACAATTATAAAAATTTTAAATTGTCAAAATAGTACTACTAATTTTAAAACAGATAAATGAATCAAATTAATTTTAAATCTAAAACTATTTGGTATTAACTTTTAAAAATCAAATTTAATCTTATATTTTGGATGGCTGAAGTATTCAATAAACAATTTTACATCCTAATTATTTCATTGTACCTTTAATGCATTTGTATCTAAATAAACTTTTAAAAGACAAAATCAACATCTATCAACTTGCTGAATTATAGGAATATCTTGCCAAACTAGCTAGCAAAAAAATAAAAATAAATTTTATGAACAACTTCAGGAGAAACTGTCTAAAAATAAGTTTAGTCCACAATACTTAATTGATAAACAGCAAAATACACATTTATTCCACTGTGATTGTCCACTTGTAAGGATTTAGCCACCGACCTTTAAAAATATTCAATCAACCCATTGAATTAATTAAAATTTTAAAATTAAATATTTCGTCCAATTAATTGAACGGCAGTTTAATTATTATCCAGGTGTCTATAAAATAAAATAAAAAATTAAATTATTACCTACGTGGCTACGTGGATAAAAATAACAAAAAAAAAGCTTTAAAAAATTAATATAAAAATTAAAACGGGCAAAGGTGCAAAAAAGCCCCTGATATTTACACGGATGTCCCACTTCCACCCTAAACTAATTTTTTTTTCCAAAAGTACCCTTAACGTTTCAAAAGCAGGTCACTCGTGCCCCTGCCATTAACAGAAGACAAACGGGGTTACAATGTGATGACGTGGCAGGCTGAAAGGTTCAAAAATATCCCTGATATTTATACGGATGTCCCACTTCACCCTAAACTAATTAGAATATTATCATATAAAACATATTCTAAATAAAATAATATATATCATTTAATCAAAACAAAAAATACGAAAATTCAAAATAAAAAAACATAACATATTTACATCATTTAATCAAAATAATAAAATTCAAATTATTTTGGTAACTAATCAAAACAACTAATTAAATAAAATAAGTAGTATAACATAGTTACATCATTTAATCAAAATACTAAAATTCAAAACATAACATATTTACATCAAATACTAATTAAAAAAATATTAAATACTAAAAAATCAAATTAAAAAAATACTAAAATTCGAATTATTTTGTTAATTAATAAAAATAACAAAAATTCAAATTACGTCATTAAAATACTAAAATCATAATACTAAATACTAATTGATATAAAAATTTTAAATTACTAAAATCATAATACTAAATAATATTTTTAAATTACTAAAATATTAAAATTTGATATGATTTTAAAAATTGATAATACTCCAGTTTAAAAATTGATAATACTAAAATATTTCTAAATTGATATGATTTTAAAAATTAATATTAAAAATTAATAAAATAATCATAATACTCCAGTTTTGAATTTTAAAAATATTATTTAGTTTTGAATTTTAAAATAATCATAATACTCCAGTTTTAAAAATACTAATTGATATAAAATAGCGTTAAAATACTAATTGATATAAAATACTAATTGATATAAAATAACGTTAAAATACTAATTCATATAAAATACTAATTGATATAAAATATTAATTAGTATTAAATAATTTTAATAATTTTATATCTTTTAGTTTTAAATAACGTCATCAATTTATATTTTTTTGTTTTGATTAAATGATATATATTATTTTATTTAGAATATGTTTTATATGATAATATTTTAATTAGTTTAGGGTGAAAGTGGGACATCCGTATAAACAGGGACATTTTTGAACCTTTCAACCTGTCACGTCATCACATTGTAATCCCGTTTGTCTTCTATTAACGGCAGGGGCACGGGTGATCTTCTTTTGAAACATTAAGGGTACTTTTGGAAAAAAAAATTAGTTTAGGATGGAAGTGGGACATCCGTGTAAACATCAGGGGCTTTTTTGCACCTTTGCCCAAATTAAAACATATCTGAGAAGCAGACGACTTAATTACTGGAAGCATCAACAAATCCAAATCACAACATCATTCCAAATCCAAATCACAGCAATAACACATCAAACATTCCAAATGGCATCAACAAGAAGCATAAGCAAATCCAAATAACAACCAAATCACAACAACAACAACATTCTAAATCCAAATCATAGCAACAAGAAGCATCAAATTCCAAATCAAAATTCCAATTCTAAATCCAAATCAAACACATCCTGCACATCGATTTGACATCTCGATCGCGTTCCAGATAGATTCAAAATCAGTTCCTTCAATTCCCTTACAATTGATGGACGGCGGACGAAGGAGAACGAGAAAGAGGGAGAAAGTGGTGGTGAATAGAAGGAGGTAAAGGAGTTTTGGATTTAAGGGCATTCTATGTGCTTGAAGATGCGTGAAACCTTGTGATAAAAACAACAGATCTGGTCTTTCATTTTCTTCCACCACCACAATAGATCTGGACCCTTTGTAATATCTGTCTTGGACTGAGCCTCTAGTGATTGTGGTCGAGACACAACTAGGTTTTGGTCCTCTTTAAAGACAAGTGTAATTTGTTGTGGTCAGATCTAAAAGAAAGAGATGGAGACGAGGAAGAAGGGAAACAACAAATGAAGAAATTGGGAAGAGCGAAATAATAGGAAGAGAAAAGAAAGAAAATAAAAACTTATTCTTCTTTATTTAAATTCTTACGTGGCTACCATATGGCTGCCAAATCATTGATCAGTCAGTAAATATTTTATTTTCAATTTTTCTCTTATTGCCACATGTAAATATGCAATTTAATTTAACGTCCGTCTAATTTTTTGGACGGAATGGTCTAATTGATAATTTTTAAAAAGTTCAGTGTCCTAATTCCATTTTTTTTAAGTTAAATGACCAAATGTTTACAAGTCAACAACCACAGTGGGATAAAGGTGTATTTTGCCATTGATAAACTATGTCAAGTAGAAGTATAATTAGGATAAATAAAATTGATAGTTCACAAAATCCCTATCACATAAATAGTAAATGAGTTTTACAATCATGTGAGAGAATACTTGTAAAAATATTAAATTTTATTTGTAGAAATATCAATTCCTAGATGATATTATTATTTTTTTGAAACAAATAATATAATAAGAGTACAAATTATTATTCCTTTCGTTCTAAAATTAGAGATATAATTTAACTTTTGAGGTCAAAGGATAACATATTAAATTTCAAATTGATGTGAATGTATTAAATTTTAGTTGATACAATTATTATAATCTTATTGTTGTTACTAACTCTTTCTACAACTGTTGTTGAATGTATCTCATTGCCTCCATGAACTCCACTCTTATGCATCTAACTTCTATTTGAGCAAGCTTGGATGGTGTCCTTCCATCAGTCTTTGTTTTTGAGTATTGTTTGCTTCATTTAGTGCATGCTCCTTTTCATAGTTGTCAAACCATGAACCGTATTTCATGTATCGAAGACCCCCATATCGTGTTTCATTTATCGTATCGTGAATCGTATCATACGATACAGAAATGAAATGAAAAATGTGGTAATATATATTTAAACATATAAAACACACAATTTATTGGACAATTAAGCATATCATATTAGCTTGACTATATATAAATATAGTCAAGTAAATATTATTGTAGACTAAAAATAAATGGGGAGCACTATTTTCACATGTGTTTTAATATTTCCACATGATTCATTCTCATATGAACGTGATACCTATTGTATGCTCATGTGAGTGAATATAATGCGGAAATATCAAAAATGCATGTAGAAATATCAGTTCCCAAAATAAATTTTATAGTTAGATAGTAGCCCAAATACTCTAAATTGAATTATTAGATATTATTTTAGTAATCTTTATAAAGTAACAAGAGAAAATGAAAATACAGATTCACCTTTAATCTATAAAAATAGAATAATTCAAATTAATAAGTGAAAATTTATATATCTGTTTATAGAAAGTGACGTGAGAAAAATAGTGTGACATTCTCAAGAAGATATAAAACTTTAAAAAATGATTAAAGGCTCATCTAACAAATATAGAATATGTTTATACTAAAAAATATCTTCATTTGAAATGGTAGAAGGCTTAAAAGTTAAGTTTTGACTATTTTGGTTTTACATAAAAACTTTTTCAAGTCGTTAAAAAGTATCTTGCATTGTATAGTTTCATAAGAATATGTCAAATTGTAACTAAATCATAGGATACAGTGTCATTTTAGATTCATATCTTGCGATACGTATCAATTTGTCTACAATACGTATCACACATGGTAAGATTCTGCCAACTATGCTCCTTTGTTAGAAGATTGTAAGCATATCTAGCATATATTGAGTTTGTTTAGATCTGATATATTAAATTGCATGACGAATTGTCCCTCTAGTTGCTCGAGTTCCTTGCTAAATATAGCGCTAAGACCACTCCAAAAAGATGCCTCACTATCCTGCATGGACTTTACTATAACAAAAATTATAATTTCAATATGCTATCGTTTGATCTCAAAAGTCAAACTATATCTCTAATTTTAGAACTGAGGGAGTACTTAATAAGTTCTTGAATTACAAATAGGGTCATAACTCATGCGGTCTTTCTTGCCGTACCTATATCTATCCTTAGGATTGTAAATGAATTGGTCTGCCAGATAGCCTGACCTGACTCGACTTGACCAAACTCGGCTCAAGCTCGACTCGAGCTCGTTAACGAGCCGAGCTCGAATAAGACTTTTAGCTCGTTTAGTTAAACGAGCGAAGCTCGAATAATGTGGTGTTCGACTTGAGCTCGACTTATTTAGACCTGACTCGAGTCCAACTCGGCTCGTTTAAGACCAACTCGTTTAATAATTCTTTAATTAAAATATATATATATATATATATATATATATATATATATATATATATATATATATATATATATATATACACGGTAACGATCAAGAGCATTCTCCTTAAATAGCATTCCTCCTTAAATAGCATTCTTTTATTAAAACTACGTCGTTTTGGAGGGACACGGTGGCATTTTTGTAAATAGGCGGTGGCATTGTATTTACAAAAATGCCACCGCATCCCTCCAAAAAGACGTAGTTTTAATAAAGGAATGCTATTTAAGGAGGAATGCTATTTAAGGAGAATGCTCTTGATCCTGACCGTCTATATATAATACAAGAAATTTATTTTTCCAAAAAAGGTGAAAATGAAAATAAAAATTAAAAAATAATAATAAATGGGTTGGGCTTAGACTCGAGATCGACTCAGCTCGTTTAAGTTCGGTTCGAACTCGAGCTCGACTTGTTTATAAACGAGACGAGTTTGTACACAATATTTCAAGCTCGTTTAAAGATCGACACGGCTTAACTCATTTAGTTTTTAGACGAGCTCCCGAGCTCGAGCTATTCCTCCCTTGTCTGCCTTTTCTAACAAGCAATCGAAGAATGACAAGGAAATGTAAATTACTTTGGAGAGAAATTTAGACATGTTGACTTAAGGTATTAATTTAGTATGTAATTAATTAAATTACCTTAATTATGTTTGTGTGTAAACTAAAGTAGTTTAGAATTTAACATAATAACATATATTAATAGGAATAACATATACTTTCTGTTTTAAAATGTAAATTCAATTTTGACTTTTAATATGATTTAAATTTTATACGATACAATTATGAGAAGGGTAAATTATCACAAAAGCATCACTAATTGCAAGATTTATTATATTAAAATATATATAAATAAATGCAAGATTTATTATATTAAAAAAACATATAAATTTTATCAATTTTATATTTAATAATATCTTAAGTTAATTTTAAAAAGTCACTCTTGATCATATATATTGAAATCAGGGGGAGTTTAATCAAGGTGAGCTCACCCTTGTTCAAGTCCAATTTTTTTATCAAACAAAACTAAAACTCAAGCTTGAGTTCAATTAGTTATCAAACAATTCTAGAATTAATTAAGCTTAAGTTCGCTCATTTACTCAAATAAATCTAGAACTTAAAACTTGTTTACATAATGAATAAACTCGACCCAAGCCAAGTTTTATATATAACGAACAAGTTATGGCGACGATTCAGACCATCACCATAGAACAGAAAACCCTCTCCATGGCATATGACGACGACTTTCTAATCTATGACGACGATCCGAACCGTCGTCATAGCCGATTCGTTAACGAACCATTTCCTTTCATATATATATATATATATATATATATATATATATATATATATATATATATATATATACAGACAGGATCAGGTAAGGGCTCCCTTATTTTGTTAAAATGCGGACTTTTTTTTTTTTTGATTTTTTTTGGTTTTTTTTTTAAAACAACTAAAAAAAATATTTAATATTTTATGGAACTGAAATTTTTCCATAATATAATGTTTTGGGCGTGTTTTGAATACCTATACCAAAAAGTGGTGGTACAGTCTGCCCAGACTGTACATACATATTATTGTTATACGTACCCAAATCACATCCAAAACACTGTATTATGAAAAAAATTTCAATTCCATAATTTTTTATTTATTTTTTTTTAGTTGTTTTAAAAAAAAAAGCAAAAAAAAATAAATATAAAGGTCCGTATTTTAACCAGGTGCGGGATCCCGCACCTGATCCGCTCCCTATATATATATATATATATATATATATATATATATATATATATATATTAAAGGAAAACTTGGCTTAGATAAATTCTCATATATTTCTCTAAAATGAGATAGTAAATTTTAATTTTGTAATGTACGATGAATTGAACTTGTAAGTTAAACCATAAACTTATAATACTTGAGTGCATTCGGAGTTGGCAACATTAAGATATTTGGGTAAAATGCAAATGTTGCCTCTGACCTTTAGAATCGATCCCCCTTTCTGTTCGAAAATTTGGATATTGAGCCCCCAGGTGACACATTGGCGGTGACCTGCCGACGTGTCACATGTGGCACTACTGACGTGGACGTTTTCCAATTAATTGCCAAAAAACTAATAAACCCAAGATTCGAACTCAAAACCTCAACTTAAAAATATTGATCATCAACCACCTAAGCACCATAGGGCTAGTTATAAAACTTAATCATAAAATTAACTCAAGGATTAAGTTTTATATCAAAATAGTTCATTTCCCCCAACCCCACCAGATTATTATTATTATTATTATTATTATTATTATTATTATTTATTGTTATTGTTGTTAATTTTTTATTTTAATATTATATGTAAATTTGTAATAAAATTTAAATTTTACAAATTAATTTAATTAAATCTAAGAAATGATCATTTTATTAAAAGAGTAGGAAAAAATTGAACTTAAAAAAACCCAATCTCTCTCCTCTATACTCCTTCCCCCTTTTCCCTCCTCATCCTCTGTTCCCCTCTCCCCCATCCCTGTCTACCGTACTCATTGTAACGCCCCCAAAATAGGTCAAACAACTCATTTTGAGTCGCCAAAATACATGGTACATAATTCAAATACAACCTTTCTATATACAACTAGTAATTGTCGTGTAAAATACGACAAAATATAAGCTGTGAGTTTCAATACAAATATTGTCTCGTAGGCAATATCCAAACTCAAATAAAATCCTCATTACAATTATTGTCACATTATTTTATAGAATAGTGAGGACTACTATAGTAACCATCTTGGACCATCACTCTATTACCCGACTAGTCTCAGCTATATTCTCATTTCCTGAAGAGAACAATGAAAGAAAAGGGTGAGCTCAACTAGCCCGATAAAGAATATTATGACTAAGATAATATAGAACAAATTATCCTTAGTTTTTAATAGGAAAAAATCTGATAGAATATAATAGAAAACAAGTTTTAAATCAACAACTGCAGAGGAAATAACAATTCATTAGAAGAGTCAAGTAGAGCATGATGTCTACTATCTTCTATGATTTAAAAATTCATCGTCAATATTTTATCCCCGTAACACCAATCAATAATTATTTTCAATCAACGATTTATCTATGCACTACGGGCCAAAGATAATCGTTTGTATCAACAGTGGTCATAATCATGCCAAACACCTGTCCATCTATGCACTACGGGCTAAAGAGGACTTTTACCACAAAACATTATCTACAACATTAAAGGTCAAATTTATACCAATACATAATTCCTGGTCATAATCATACCAATCAACTGTGATGCCCCCAAAATAGGTCCACACAACCCATTCTGAGTCTCTAAATACACGATACAGAAAATAACTACAACTTCATTATTACAATTGTCGTGAAAAATACGACAACACATATGCTGTGAGTTTAAATACAAATATTGTCTTCTAGACAATATCCAAACTAAAATAAGTCCTCATTATAATTATTGATACACTATTTTACAAAATAGTGAGGACTGCTAAAAAAACTGTCTTGAACCATCACTCCACACCCTGACTAGTTTCCGCTATATTCTCGCATCTTGAGAAGAAAAATTGAACAAAAAGGAAAATGATGAGCTTAACTAGCCTAATAAAGAATATTATGAGTAAGATAATGTAGAACAAATTATCCTTAGTCCTCAACGGGAAAAAATCTGATAGAATTCAATAGACAACAAGTTTAAATCAACAACTGTAGCGGAAACAACAATTCATTAGAAGAGTTAAGTACAGAATGAAGTATACTATTTTCTATGATTTAAAAGTTCATCATAAATATTTTATCCCTGCAACATCAATCAATATGCATCTTGAATCAAATATTCATCTTTGCACTACGGGCGAAAGATATTCATTTGTATCACCAGTTGGTCATGTTCATCTCAACACCTGTCCATCTTTACACTACGGGCCAAAGATATTCATCAGGTAATCATTCATCTTTGCACTACAGGCCAAAGATATTCATCAAGTATCACCATTTAAGACTGAGGATGATGACAAATATTTTAAAGAACGAATCCAGTAAGATAAATGACACGATTAGGGATTCGTAATTTAGGTCATCCAAGTTCAAGAATACTCCATAATAATCAATTATGGAGCAAAATTCAAGAATAAAGTTCAAAACATAGATCCAATCAAAGATAGGAACCATAACATACAACTTGGACACATAAAAGAAAATTTAATTTTTCTGTGAATAGTGTCGTATTCGTGAATAGTACTATATACGTGAATAGTGTCGTATACATGAATAGTAACCCCGACATGAAAAGGAAAAAATTTTCATAAGAAAAATCATACTTCATGAATAGTACTCGTGAATAATACCGTATTCGTGAATAGTATCGTATACGTGAATAGTAACCTCGACATGAAAAGGTAAAAATTTCATAATAAAATTCATATCAATATTTCGGTATAATGATATTGAAAGAAATAATAACATTTAAGAAAAAATAACATCTCTTCCCTCAAAAGAATAATACTTCTGACTGGAATATCAGATATAATGCTGAAGAAAACTTGCACTGCTTATCAACTCTCAAAGTATCTAAATACTCACAAAAATATGCTCGATATTATAGAGAGAAATTTTTTTTGATTCTGGTGTGATTTTCAAATCTAACTTAAGCACCCTATTTATAGAAAAATGCTTAGATCACAAAAGAAGAAAATTTAATAAAATAATATTTTATAAAAATAATTTTCGCACACCTCCTTGACCAAAATTCATCAGCACACCAGTGGGACCCACTTACATTAAAAAAATGTTTTTCTTAAAAAAATATTTAAAACTCTAAAAATTAATTATTCTGAAACTTTAATAATTCATAATAAATAGCCCATTTATCAGAAAAATTCAAATCTTATGTCCATTCCATAGGAAATTTAATTCTCTACAACTTTGTAGAAGAAAGTTTTTTCAAATTCTAAACGAAAAATGACTAAAATCCAAATACGAATGATTTTGCAGGCTATAATCAAATTTCAGTCAAAAATGGGCCCACCAATATATTTAACATGTTTTTTTAAAAAAAAATTACTCATGACTGAATTTGGTCTCTTCCTCCTCATTAATTCATATATCATTCATTAATTGTAATAATATCACCGTTATTATATTATTATATTATTACATCATACACTTATAAAGTAATATTACAATAATATATTTGAATGAATTATTTTATCGAAGAAGATAAAATATCAACTCTTAATAATTGCCTCTTTAAAATTCCTCCATTAAATAAATATTTTCTTATCATTTTTTGTCAATAATTAATTATTCACAAATAATATTACAGAATCACAATAATGACAACCAGGTCGTTCCCGGAAAAGAGGGGACTTTCCGATAAGGATTTCTCCTTACTAGCGCGCAATTAGGTGACCGAAACCATTTCCTAGACAAAACTTCCTTAGATGTAAGACCCCAACTTTTTAAATAAGGATTAAATTTTCTCGAAATATATTTTTGAATATTATGGTGTGGATTTGATATAATGTTATAGTTGTGGATATTATTTACAAGTTTTGTAAAGTACGCAAGTTGTTATATAATATTCGATTGGTCGGGGAATATTCGTTTTAGCCGGATTGAGAAAACGACAAAAATACTTTATGAAAATAACGGCGGAAGTTTTACCGTTAACTGTTGAAACACCCGGTGTTAAAAGTACAGTTATACGCGTGGTTGCATAGTAACACACGGTATTGATTATTGATGCTTATGTGAGAAGTCACTCAGTTATACTCAATTATTGCTACAGTAATTGCTGCATCATATCTCTTATATTATTGATTCAATTATTGTTACAGTATCATTTGCATAATATTTTATATTATTAAATCAATAATTAAGACGACAAAGTTATTCATATTATTATTTGCAATATTGACAATGTCTAGAAGTTCTGTCAATGAGAAGTTTGGTCACCTAATTGCGCGCCAATAAGGAGAAATCCTTATCGGAAAGCCCCTCTTTCCTGGGAACGACCTGGTTGTTAAATATTGTGAGTTATAATATTAATGTTGAATATGTTCGTGTTGATTAAAGATGATATTGATAGTTCCATTGTGTTGGGATTATTAGTGTTAGTGGAAATCAACATCTATTCCGATGATAATTGATGTCTGGGGGTTATATTGATAAATCGGGTAATTTATCGGATAAATGAGCAATTAATTGCTACTAATTCACATGCTTATATAACTATTTATTCACATGTGTGTACTATTGAATCACATTCTTGTACTATTAGGGGAGTTGGTGCAAAATTGATAATACTTGCATGACTAAGTTAAAAATAGAGGTATAGATGGAGGTACTATACTGTAATTCGTATTTTTTACATGATTATACTATTGATTCACATGACTGAACTATTGATTCACATTATTTACTATTAGGGGAGGTGGTGCAAGTTTGAGAATACTTGCAGGACTAAATTAAAAATAAAAGAAAAGTTGGAGGTATTGTACTGTAATTTTTCGAGCCCCAAAACGTGCAATTATTGAAACTATATTTTCCTATAAATAGAAGCTCATTCTTCCTTCATTTCTCACCAATTCACAAAAGCTTTAGAGCGATTATTGATAAGTTGGTTTTATACCTACTTATCTGGCATCTATTACTTGAATTATTTGCTTAATCTCATGTTTCTTAGTGACTTTTCATGCATTTTGTTTCCATTTTGTAGATTATATGCTTGGAAGCGGCATGAGCGACTATTGGTATGAAATTTGCAAGGAAAAGCAATTCCGGTTAAAGTTCGGGTTTTCATGTTTATTTTGTGTGCATTTCTTGTTTGTGGCGTGGAACTTGGATCATGTGAAGAGATTCTTTATTGGCAATTCCGGAACATCTTACATCATTTTAATTAGAAGCTCAGATGCGAGAGTATGGTTTCTAGCAACAAAGACAAAGTTTTGAGTTGTTTTGATTGTCGTTACACAATAGCAGCTGCTTCCGATGCGATTTCGACAGTCATCTGTTTGTTATTTCTGAAAGATCAAAGAACGAATGTTGTAGATCTCGTCGATAGATTCGATTTGATAGGTCGCGGGTCTCGTAATTCCTCCCGGTTTGAAAGTTATGGCAGTTTTAGCAGAGGAGGTTCCAGCAGCAAAAATAATTCGCAGCTTACTACCCAGCCGGGGCTGGGTCTTTTTAGGCTTTACCACCCAGCCGGGGCTGGGTGTCTGGGCAACAAAATCAGAATGGTACCCAGCCGGGGCTGGGTAATGCAAAGGAAAATGTCCAGCTGGGGCTGGGTACTCGGAAATAAAGACTCCTAGTTGGTTTCTAGTGCTACAAGTGTGGAGTTTTAGAGATGGTAATGACTTGGGACTTGTATATGCATGGAATTATAGTCAAAATACATGTGGTAGTATATATATGGATATAAAAATCTGAGATTAGAGAGACACAAGGATCAATTACGAAGAAAAATCTCAACTTTTCTAGCAAGCATAGGAGGAGTATTTCAAGGCGATTTTCAAGACGATTGCGATTCTAGGCTACGTGAGGGGTGTTTTTCAATATTCTTCATCTTAGTTTATTATTTGTAATTGAAAAGATGATTTCCATGATTTATTCAGTGTTTATTTCGTTTATTATGAACTAAATCACTTTTTAGGCTTATGATGGATCTTTTAAGTGAATCTATGGTTTTGTAAACTTTGATTTCCAATTTAATAAGCTATTTCCAGTTTATCTATATTAATTTGTGCTTGAATCTATGAATTGCCTGATCAACAATTCTTTGTGGAGTTGGATGGAATCGAGAGAGGATATTCAAATCTAGACCTAGTTGATATAGCATGTGTTCAGGATTTTGTTAATAGCTTAAACTTGATGAGTGTTAAGGTAAAGATATGCTTGACATCGCATGTAATCGTATAGAGAACTTATTCTTCAACCTTCTTCAATTGTAATTCACATAGAGATATAGTGAGTTAGTTGCTTAAGGTGTTTAACGGATTTCTATCTTAATTGTGGATTGACGTTAATATGGTATTAGTGCATCGAGAGGTGGTTAATACTACGTTCGTGTTCTTGATTAATAAACTGGAATAGTGAGTTGAATTGGAATAAAAGTGTTAAAATCAGAGTGAAGCTTAGGGTAAAATCATAAGTCTAATTCTCCATTAATTGTTTGAAATTCTAGATTTTGATATTTGTGATTGGTTTGTGATAGTTTAATTACTTTTTAATTTAGAATAGTTATTTTTAATCATTGAATTTGATTTGTTTAATAAAATTAGGGTTAATAGAAGATTGGTAATTGTAAGTTGAGATTTTTGCTAATAAGTCTCTGTGGGAACGATACTCTACTCATCACTTTATTACTTGTTGACCACGTATACTTGCGTGTTGTGCGTAACTAGATTTTACCCAACAAGTTTTTGGCGCCGTTGCCGGGGACTATTTAGTATAAATCTTAATAGTTTTACAATATCAGTTTAATTAATCCAGTTTTACTTAGACATTTTTTTTTATTTATTTTGTTTCTTCTGTTTCAGGTGTGAAAGCAGTTTATGCAAACTCGGTCTAAAAATCCAGATTTGCTACCGTTTGACGACGACATTGAGAAAAGGTTTCAGAGGTTGAGCAAGTGGATCAAGGAAACGAGGCAAGAATTCGAAACATCTGAAAAGGAAGAGGTAACAGTAATGGCAGCCGAAGATCGAAAAGCATTAAGGGATTTCGCAACACCCAAGGTGACTGAACTGCAGTCAAGCATCACTAGGCCAGCAATAGCAGCAAATACGTTCGAAATTAAGCCTGGGATGATACAAATGATTCAGAATTCAGTTCAGTTTGGGGGTTTTGCAAATGACGATCCGAATGAGCATCTGGTCAGCTTTCTGGAAATGTGCGACACCTTTCGGTTCAATGGGGTTTCGGATGATGCGGTGAGACTTCGATTGTTCCCATTCTCTTTACGGGACAAGGCGAAGAGTTGGTTGCATTCACTACCATCCGGTTCGATAACAACATGGGAGGATTTAGCTCAAAAATTCCTCGCAAAGTTCTTTCCACCGGCAAAAACTGCAAAGATGAGGAACGAGATTACGATGTTTGAACAGCAACATGGGGAATCATTATATGAGGCTTGGGAGAGATACAAAGAACTGCTCAGAAAATGCCCGCATCATGGATTACCCCAGTGGCTACAAATGAACACCTTTTACAATGGACTACATGGGAATCTGAGGACGAGTATTGATGCAGCATCAGGCGGAGCATTCATGGCTAAGAGTTACGAGGAAGCATATGAGTTGATTGAAACCATGGCGGCTAATAACTACCAGTGGCCCACAGCAAGAATGACACAGGCAAAGGCAGCTGGGGTATTAGAAGTGGATAGCATGACAGCGATGCAAGCACAGATATCTGCACTTACAAAGATGTTGGAGTCGGTGAAAGCAACACAAGCACAACAAACACAGCAAGTACAACAAATGGCAATAATATGCGAGTTGTGCGCTGGAGAGCACCCGACGGAGCAATGTGCAATTAATCCAGCAGCTGTGCAGTTCATTAGCAATTACAATAAAATTCCACAAAATACATATCAGAATACATACAATCAAGGAAATAGAAATCATCCGAATTTCTCATGGAGAAACAACCAGCAAAATCAAGCTTCACGACAATCATATCCACCAGGGTTTCAGAACCAGCAACAACCAACCCAATACCAAGAAAGGAAATCAGATCTAGAGGAGTTGGTGTCAAAATACATTACTAACAATGAAGCGGCCATGAAAAATCAAGCAACGGCAATCAAGAATTTGGAGATTCAGATAGGACAAATGGCATTGGCAATGAATAATAGACCACAAGGGACATTACCAAGTGACACCGAGAGAAATCCGAAGGGTAATCATGAACAGTGTCAAGCAGTCACATTGCGGAGTGGGAAACAACTTGAGGGCAGTAACGCAGAAAATTCAGTGACTCCGAATGAAAAAGTTGATGATAGCAGAAAAATTGAAGTAAGCAAGGGTGAGGATAAACAAAGTGAGGAAACAAGTATGAACAATAAGCCAATTGTTTATCCACCACCACCATTTCAACAAAGAGTCCAAAAACAGAAATTAGACAAGCAATTTTCAAAATTTTTGGAAATTTTCAAGAAACTTCAAATTAATAATGAAAGGGATTCTGTCAAGGAAAAAGAAATGGGAAGATTTCGAGACAGTTGTACTAACCGAGGAGTGTAGTGCGGTATTACAACAGAAATTACCACCAAAACTCAAGGATCCGGGGAGCTTTACTATCCCATGCACGATTGGGAATATGCATTTCAACAAGTGTTTATGTGATTTGGGGGCAAGTGTAAACCTTATGCCATTGTCAGTATACTTAGAATTGGGTTTGCCTGCACCCAAGCCTACAAACATTTCTTTGCAATTGGCGGATAGGTCAGTCACATATCCGAGAGGTATAGTAGAGGACATTCTAGTGAAAGTGGATAAATTTATATTCCCCGCGGACTTCATCATTCTGGATTTTGAGGAGGACAAGAACATCCCAATTATCCTAGGGAGACCATTTTTGGCCACGGGCAGGACACTCATAGATGTACAAAAGGGAGAACTCACTATGAGGGTCCAAGATCAAGAAGTAAAATTCAATGTGTTTAAGGCCATGAAATTTCCCACGGATGAGGAAGAATGTTATCGAATGGATTTAATTGAGCAAATCATCAGTGAAGATATGAGCAAGAGTTTGGTTCACGATCCATTAAAAATAATGTTATTGGGGGATGAAGAGGTCGATGATCCAGAATTGGTGGAGTACTTGCAAATACTAGACTCATTGCCACGAGTTTCCAGATTTAGATCACCGTTTGAACCATTGCACGTGGAGGAAGTAGCCGCAGAAAAACTGAAACCATCATTGGAGGAACCACCAATTCTTGAGTTGAAACCACTCCCTAAACATCTCAGGTATGCGTATTTAGGTCAGTTAAATTCTTTACCTGTTATTATTTCTGCTGCACTAAACGAATTGCAAGAAGAAAAGCTGTTGCGAGTGCTTCGGGAACATAAATCGGCAATAGGATGGACAATAGCGGACATCAAAGGAATCAGTCCAACCTTTTGCATGCACAAAATTTTGATGGAGGATGATACTAAACCGGTCGTGGAACAACAGAGACGGCTCAATCCGATCATGAAAGAAGTAGTCAAGAAGGAAATTCTGAAGTGGTTAGACGCAGGTATCATCTACCCAATTTCAGATAGCAAGTGGGTTAGTCCAGTGCAATGTGTACCGAAAAAGGGAGGAATGACTGTGGTTCAGAATGAAAACAATGAGCTGATTCCAACAAGAACAGTGACCGGGTGGAGGGTTTGCATGGATTACAGAAAATTGAACAAGGCAACCCGAAAAGATCACTTCCCTCTACCGTTTATCGATCAAATGTTAGACAGACTGGCGGGACATGCGTACTATTGCATATTGGATGGATACTCGGGCTACAATCAAATCGTCATCTCTCCTGAGGATCAAGAGAAAACTACATTTACGTGCCCATATGGTACGTTCGCATTCAGGAGGATGTCATTCGGCTTGTGTAATGCACCTGCTACTTTTCAGCGGTGCATGATGGCCATCTTCTCAGATATGGTGGAAAAGAATGTGGAAGTCTTCATGGACGATTTCTCTGTCTATGGAGATAATTTTGATGTGTGTTTGGAAAATTTGGTAATGGTTTTACAAAGATGTACCGATACAAATTTGGTCCTTAATTGGGAAAAATGCCACTTTATGGTGGAAAAAGGTATAATCTTGGGACACAAAGTTTCGGCACAAGGATTGGAGGTCGATAAAGCAAAGCTGGAAACAATTGAGAAGTTGCCTCCACCAAGTTCAGTCAAAGGAATTAGAAGTTTTCTAGGACACGCTGGGTTTTATAGGAGATTCATAAAGGATTTTTCTAAAATGGCAAAACCCTTGTGCAGTCTTCTAGAGAAGGATTCGGTATTCAACTTTGATGAGGAGTGTAAGTTGGCCTTTGAGTTGTTGAAGAAAAAGCTGACTACAACTCCCATAATCGTCGCTCCGGATTGGAATATGCCGTTTGAACTAATGTGTGATGCAAGTGATTATGCAGTTGGGGCTGTTTTGGGTCAACGCCGAGATAAGATATTTCATGCTATTTACTATGCAAGTAAAACACTCACAGAGACTCAATTAAACTACACAACTACAGAAAAAGAATTACTTGCAGTAGTGTATGCATTTGATAAATTCCGGGCCTATTTGATCGGAACAAAGGTTATAGTCTATACGGATCATGTAGCTATTCGGTATTTGATAGCGAAAAAAGATGCTAAGCCACGCCTTATCCGATGGATTCTCCTACTTCAAGAGTTTGATCTGGAAATAAAGGATAGAAAAGGGACGGAGAATCAGGTAGCCGATCACTTATCTAGGCTGGAAAATCAAGGGAAATTGAAAGAGGACAAATGTGAAATCAATGAATCATTCCCGGATGAACAACTGTTTGGACTAAATGCAGAATTTCCTTGGTATGCAGATTATGCGAATTATCTTGTGAGCAACGTACTTCCACCTGATCTCACGAGACAACAGAAAAAGAAGTTTCTTCATGACGTGAAATGGTACATGTGGGATGATCCTTACTTGTTCAAACAGTGCGCCGACAAAATGATTAGAAGGTGTGTTCCTTACAGTGAAGTGAAGAACATCCTGCATGAGTGTCACTCATCTGCATATGGCGGACATTATGGAAGTGAGAGGACATCTGCAAAGGTGTTGCAATCTGGGTTTTATTGGCCTACACTATTTAAGGACGCCCACCATTTTGTTAAAACATGTGATAGATGTCAAAGAGTGGGCAATATTTCAAAACGGAATGAGATGCCTCTACAAACGATTCTTGAAGTTGAAATTTTTGATGTATGGGGTATTGATTTCATGGGACCATTCCCATCGTCTCTGAACAATCAGTACATTCTACTTGCAGTGGACTACGTATCAAAATGGGTTGAAGCTGCAGCTTTACCGACAAACGATGCCAAGGTGGTCCTCAAATTTCTACAAAAGAACATTTTCACAAGGTTTGGCACGCCTAGGGCAATTATCAGTGACGAAGGTAGTCACTTTTGCAACAAGTCGTTCACAGCTCTCTTGGCAAAGTATGGGGTCAACCATAAGGTAGCTACAGCTTATCATCCCCAAACTAGTGGACAAGCTGAGGTCTCGAATATGGAAGTCAAGAGAATCTTGGAAAAAGTGGTGAATCCGAATCGGAAGGATTGGTCGCTCAGGTTGGACGATGCATTATGGGCATACCGGACTGCATATAAAACACCGATCGGGATGTCACCATATCAACTACTGTATGGAAAGGCTTGTCACTTACCGGTCGAATTACAACATAAAGCTTATTGGGCGATTCAGAAACTCAATTTCGATCAAACAGCCGTAGGTGAAAAGAGACTACTTCAGCTAAATGAACTTGACGAATTCCGTCTTCAAGCCTACGAGAACTCTAAGTTATACAAGGAAAAGGTGAAAAGATGGCACGACCAGAAAATTATGCAAAGAACGTTCGAGCCAGGGCAATCAGTACTTTTGTTCAACTCACGGTTGAGATTGTTCCCAGGCAAGCTTAAGTCACGATGGTCAGGACCATTTACAATAAAAAGGGTGTTCTCACATGGCGCCGTTGAAATCTACAGTCGGAATCCTTTAGAAACTTTCAAGGTCAACGGTCACAGATTAAAGCACTATTGGGGTGGCGAGTCTAACACGGACGTCATAGCTATCACACTTGCAGACGCACCATAAACAGGGAGTAGTCAGGCTGAACGACTTAAAATCAAGCGGTCATTGGGAGGCAACCCAATTTTATTTTTACGCCTTTTTTTTATTTCTTTCAGTTTTCTTTTCTTAAGTAATTTTATCCATGCTAGTGAAATGGTAGTTAAATTAAAAAATAAAAAAAAAATAATAAATAAAAAAAATAAAAAAAATAATAAAAAATAATAATAATAATTGGTCTAGAATATAGTTATGTAGGATTTAAATTATACTTGATTTTAATTAATCTTAGCCCTATGCTTGACGTTGCTCCATTTTTTTTTTTTTTTTTACTGATAGGTAACCATGACTTATAATATAGAAGCCGCTGAAAAAGGCTAGTGCGGAGCGGAGCGGAGCTCGTGCCGAAGGCACGAGCGGAAAACAAATCACCCAGCTGGGGCTGGGTACCCTTCTGTTTTCGTGGCAGATTGTCCAGCCGGGGCTGGCACCTTATAGCACTAAAAACCCAGCCGGGGCTGGATGTCCTGATTGTACACGGCAGTTGCTGACCAATTCCCAAGCACTTTGAACTTCCTACCATCCTCATCACATACGGCAGTTAGTGCATGGCAGTTGCTGTCCAAATTCTAGCATACTTCATCTTCATACCAGCCCACACCTTCACAACCTACACCCACGATCAACAATCTCACTCCTCACAACAATCAAACACAAGCCCACTCATCCCACCTAGTCACCCACTACCCACTCACATAAATTCCTCTTCTTCAAACCACCCATTCACCACACAATCTAACAACCTAAATTCACACCAATTGGAAGTTCAAGGATAGGATTTGTACAATTCTCTACAAACACGTTCGACATATATTGAAAGTAAGAAGTTGGTTTGCTAATTCTTCATCTTCTATCACCACAATTCAAGCCAAATAACCAAGTTTGTGGGAATTTCAAATCTTGCACACCAAGTGTTCGACAAATTGCTTAAGTAAAGTTTGGGGGAAAAACTCTTCAATTCCAAATCAATGGCACCTAAACCGACATCAAAAAGGCAACGAGGAGAGAGTTTGGGGACCACAAAACCAACAAGAACCTTTGATAGGCGAAAATTCATAAGTGCCGCCGCCGCCGACCGTTACAATTATATGGTAACAAAAGCACTCACACCTGAGCGGGGGTTGGCACCTGAGCCTGAGGATGGCGAAATGATGCAACAAATATATCAAAAAGGTTGGAATAAATTAACAGCAGAACCCGAACCCGCAGTTGTAAGTGTGGTCAAAGAATTCTACGCTAACGCCGAGGATAAAGCCCCCTTCAATGCTTTTGTACGAGGTAGGTTAGTGCCTTTCAGTGCCGACGCCATCAACACGTACTATCAGTTACGAGTACCGCTACACTGCCAGTACCAAGACTTACGTGATAATGATCCAGATTATGAGGCTATTATGCAAGAGATGACAAAGCCAGGTACCTCATGGAAAAAATCAAATCATGGTGCCACTGGCTTTCGCAGTAAGGATCTCAGTCGGTATGGGAAAATATGGTACGCCTTCCTATGTGCTAAATTACTTCCATCTACACACACGTCAGACGTGTCTAAGGATAAGGCAGTGTTATTATATGCTATGGTACAAGATTTCATCATGGACATAGGGGCTGTAATTAACTTTTCAATCCGAAGATGCCTTCGAGGACCATTCTCTGGCGGATTGCCACACCCATCACTTATCTGTGGATTGTGTATACAAGCGGGAGTGCGTTGGTCAGATGATGAGATAACACAGATGCCGCTGAAGACACTTGACTCTAAAATGATTGCAAGATATGCTGTGTGGCCAGGAGGTGAGTCGCACCCGAGAGGAGTCGGATTTGAATTTCCCTCAGCCTCGGAGGATGAGGCTGACGCTGAGGACACCTCAGATGACGATGAGTTTAAGGGGAATGAGGCGTTGGGAGGGACATCACAGCAGCCCGGAGTAATATCTAGCCCTCAATTCCTCAATCTTCAACGACAATTGGATGAACACACCAAGGAAACACGAAGAGAAATGCGGAGACTAGCAGCAAGGCAGGACCACATGTTTGAGGCCATGAATGTATCTTTCGCCTCATTGAACACTACGCTCCAGAGCTTCAATCCTACTGCCCAATTTCCTTACCAGCAACCAGCACCAATGCCAAGGTTCCCACCCAGCGATTCCGATGAAGAACAACAACCATCACCAACCCAGACTTAGGCGATTACAGGGAAGTCCTCTCTTATTTATTGCTTTATCTATACAATGTGGACATTGTAATTTTCAAGTTTGGGGGATTTAGTCGCATGTTACATGTTGCATATTCATGGTTTATGTTTAGGATTGTTAAGTGTTGCATTCAAGTAATCATGTAGTTGCATAGTAGCTTAGGAATGTAAATAGTTTTATTCATAGTTGCAATCATTTTTTGTTTAGCATATATTTCAAAAAAATAAAAACAATAATAATAAAAAAAAATATTTCAAACATATACAAAAATAATAGTTAGTTAATACGTTCATCTTGCATGAGTCCAGCTGTTTGATAGTTCAGTTTAGTTTAGCCAATGATGAGATTGGAATTGAGTAGACAAGTATAATGCTGATTATTAGAGCTTTTGATGTGATTTCTTGTTATGAATTGGATCTTGTGCTTGTTTGAAATTGGTATAAAAAGGGTAGCACATTAATAACACCTATGTTGACTGATTAGTTCAAATTGATACATAAGGAGTTTCAAGAGGATAATGCTAGTGTAAATGAGAAAATGACAAGGATAGGCAGTAAAGACGAAGAATTAAGCAAGAACTAAGTTTGGGGGGATAAATGTGGGGTACATGAGCTTTATAAAAAAATAATAATAATAATAAAAAAAATGATTATATATCGTGACTAGTCTTGTTTCGGGGCCTTTGTTACTTGAGCAAGTACGCCCGTAGGGGTGTCTTAACACCTAGCGCCCTAAGGTCTTTTATGGTCTGGGAGTCGTTGGTTGAAAGCTCGCTAAGGGGTGGCACTGTTAGCCTAATGGAATGAGGCATTGCACAGTCATGTTAAAATATCTATAAAAAAAAAAAAAAAAAACGGGAAAAGAGCAAAAAGCCCCCGTGATAGCAATGAAAGAAAAAAATAATAATATAAAGTATAAGTACCCTATGTGAACCCCTGAAAGTGGTAATTGTTTAGTTTTAGTTGGAACTCGTCTACTTTTGAATTTTTTTTTTTTTTGATGTTTGCCCTGTGTATTTCTTCCTAAGAGATTGGTTATGTATTGAATTTGAATTTGTATCAATTAGCATGGATGTTGAACACACACACACACTATACCAGTGATAACGGTTTAAGATTTGAGGATTGATAGGGAATTATTGAATGGTTTTTATATGAAGTGTTGTAGTGTTTGCTTGATTTCTCTGAGGCTGGAAAAATAATTTTGATTCTATGATATTGCTGGATTTGTAAGCATGTATATTAGTTGCATTCCATTCCATTCCATTGCATTGTGTTGCATCTTTATCTTTATTTTGTTTTTGCTTGAGGACAAGCAAATGTTTAAGTTTGGGGGTATTTGATAAGTTGGTTTTATACCTACTTATCTGGCATCTATTACTTGAATTATTTGCTTAATCTCATGTTTCTTAGTGACTTTTCATGCATTTTGTTTCCATTTTGTAGATTATATGCTTGGAAGCGGCATGAGCGACTATTGGTATGAAATTTGCAAGGAAAAGCAATTCCGGTTAAAGTTCGGGTTTTCATGTTTATTTTGTGTGCATTTCTTGTTTGTGGCGTGGAACTTGGATCATGTGAAGAGATTCTTTATTGGCAATTCCGGAACATCTTACATCATTTTAATTAGAAGCTCAGATGCGAGAGTATGGTTTCTAGCAACAAAGACAAAGTTTTGAGTTGTTTTGATTGTCGTTACACAATAGCAGCTGCTTCCGATGCGATTTTGACAGTCATCTGTTTGTTATTTCTGAAAGATCAAAGAACAAAAGTTGTAGATCTCGTCGATAGCTTCGATTTGATAGGTCGCGGGTCTCGTAATTCCTCCCGGTTTGAAAGTTATGGCAGTTTTAGCAGAGGAGGTTCCAGCAGCAAAAATAATTCGCAGCTTACTACCCAGCCGGGGCTGGGTCTTTTTAGGCTTTACCACCCAGCCGGGGCTGGGTGTCTGGGCAACAAAATCAGAATGGTACCCAGCCGGGGCTGGGTAATGCAAAGGAAAATGTCCAGCTGGGGCTGGGTACTCGGAAATAAAGACTCCTAGTTGGTTTCTAGTGCTACAAGTGTGGAGTTTTAGAGATGGTAATGACTTGGGACTTGTATATGCATGGAATTATAGTCAAAATACATGTGGTAGTATATATATGGATATAAAACTCTGAGATTAGAGAGACACAAGGATCAATTACGAAGAAAAATCTCAGCTTTTCTAGCAAGCATAAGAGGAGTATTTCAAGGCGATTTTCAAGACGATTGCGATTCTAGGCTACGTGAGAGGTGTTTTTCAATATTCTTCATCTTAGTTTATTATTTGTAATTGAAAAGATGATTTCCATGATTTATTCAGTGTTTATTTCGTTTATTATGAACTAAATAACTTTTTAGGCTTATGATGGATCTTTTAAGTGAATCTATGGTTTTGTAAACTTTGATTTCCAATTTAATAAGCTATTTCCAGTTTATCTATATTAATTTGTGCTTGAATCTATGAATTGCCTGATCAACAATTCTTTGTGGAGTTGGATGGAATCGAGAGAGGATATTCAAATCTAGACCTAGTTGATATAGCATGTGTTCAGGATTTTGTTAATAGCTTAAACTTGATGAGTGTTAAGGTAGAGATATGCTTGACATCGCATGTAATCGTATAGAGAACTTATTCTTCAACCTTCTTCAATTGTAATTCACATAGAGATATAGTGAGTTAGTTGCTTAAGGTGTTTAACGGATTTCTATCTTAATTGTGGATTGACATTAATATGGTATTAGTGCATCGAGAGGTGGTTAATACTACGTTCGTGTTCTTGATTAATAAACTGGAATAGTGAGTTGAATTGGAATAAAAGTGTTAAAATCAGAGTGAAGCTTAGGGTGAAATCATAAGTCTAATTCTCCATTAATTATTTGAAATTCTAGATTTTGATATTTGTGATTGGTTTGTGATAGTTTAATTACTTTTTAATTTAGAATAGTTATTTTTAATCATTGAATTTGATTTGTTTAATAAAATTAAGGTTAATAGAAGATTGGTAATTGTAAGTTGAGATTTTTGCTAATAAGTCTCTGTTGGAACGATACTCTACTCATCACTTTATTACTTGTTGACCACGTATACTTGCGTGTTGTGCGTAACTAGATTTTACCCAACAATTATTATAGAGAGAAATTATAGAAAGAAGAAGAGAAGTCTGCTACCTCACAATTCTAGTATCCAGTTTTTCTAAGGTAGGGAGTATTATTTCTTTCTTATCCATGAAGAGAACTTCTGTTATTCCATTCTTTAGTATTCTGTTGGAATAACCTGTATACGCGGGCTACCCTATACTTGGTAAAATTCTTCTGTTATTTCATTCTTTATCATTCTGTTGGAACATCTTGTCTGTGCGTTTACGCCGGACCTGGTTCCATTATTTATCATTCTGTTGGAACATCCTGTCTGTGCGTTCTATGCCGAACCTGGTTCCGTCTTTATTATTCAGTTGGAATATCATGTCTGTGCGTTTTATGCCGGACCTGATTCCGTCTTTATTATTTTGTTGGAATATCATGTCTATGCGTTTTACGCCGGACCTGATTTCGTTATTTATTATTCTGTTTGAATAACCTGCATGTGCGGTCTATCGCATGCATGGTGATTTCTTTTGTTATTCCATTCCTTATTATACTCAGTTGGTTAAAGTTTTGACTTCTATACTCCATGAAATTAGTGGAATATCCTTGATATTTGCACTTCATCCAGTATCTTTTCATGGAAATATTCTTCTGAGCATTCTTGAATTTTGCTCTACAAAGCAGTATCATGTTGACAATTTGGACGTTATTAGTTCCTGGATAAATTAATTGTTGAACTTGTTTTATTGAATTCTTATATCATTGTCATCATTCTCATGTTTATATTTTATTGAAAGTCATCTGTGGCCTATAGTGCATAGATGGACTTGGTATGATTATGAACAGGGATTATTCAGTGTAATCATGACCGTAATGTTATAAATAATGTGGAAAAAGTCCTCATTGGCCCGTAGTGCATTGATGGATAGTTGTTGACATGATCATGATCATTAATGAATACACAAATATTCTTGGCCCGTAGTGCATGGATAATTATGGTCGTGATACTAAAGAATATCATTGGTCGTAGTGCAGGGGTGATTCGATGATGTGGATTATATATTAAGCTGAGTTCCAGCAATAAAAGTGATGAAAAACCTTCTAAATAATAAAAGATAGTAGATTTTATTCTCTACTTGACTCTTTTAATGGATTGCTTGTTTCGCTGTAGTTAAACTTGATGGTTGTTATATTGTATCAGTTTAACACTGTTGAAGGCAAACGATAATATATTCTGCATTATCTTAGTCATAATATTTCCTACTGGGCTAGTTGAGCTCACCCTTTTACTTTTATTGTTCTCTTCAGGAAATGAGAACGTAGCAGGGACTAGTCGGGGAACGGAGTGACAGAGCAGATGATAGCATTAGTAGTCCTCACTATTCAGTGAAATAGTGGAAAATAAATGTAATAATATTGAATTTGAGTTTGTATATTGTCTAGACGACAATATTTGTATTAAAACTCACAGCTTATGTTTTGTCGTACTTTACACGACAGTTGTATAATTAAGTTGTATTTGTATTCCGTACCATGTATTTGACAACTCAGAATAGGTGATGTATACCTATTTTGGGGGCGTCACATTAGACATTGCCAATAATGCTATCTAATAATATTATTTAAATAATATGAATTATTGATCTAATAATGGGAAATATTGTGCAGTGACAATTATTGAATCAATACTATAAAATATCAACGTATCAATTATTGAATCAATAAAATAAAATATTGAACAGTAATTACTATAACAATTATTGAGTAGTGACTTCTTACGTAAGAATCAATAATTAGAATTATTGTGTAATATCGTGTGCTACTATGCAACACAGCGTATTACTGTATTTTAACTACCGGGTATTCCAACAGTGTTAACAGTAAAAACTACGTCGTTATTTAAAAAAAAATCATGTCATTTTCTTCATCCGAAAGTTTTCCGTTATGGGACCCACAAATGGCTGCACCGTCGTATGAATATTCCCCAACAACAAGAATATTCCACGACCAAATGAATATTCCCCGACAATAATGAGTATTTTATAACCACTTGCTTAATTAAAATATTTGTTCATTTTACCCATAACTAATGAAATCAACCCCTTACTATTTCAAAATAATAAATAGAGGAAATTCAATTTTATATATATATAAAAAAATTGGGGACTTACAACTTCCCCTCCTTATGAAATTTTGTCCTCGAAATTGACGTACGTACCTAGTGTTTTGAAAAGGTGAGGATACCTCGCTTTCATTTCCGATTCTAACTCCCAGGTCATTTCCCCAATAACATGGTTCCTCCATAAAACTTTGATTTGTGGTATAACCTTTGTGTGTATGAAATGCTCCTTCCTATTCAGGATCTTGACAAGTACCTATTCGTACGCTAAATCTTTGGCTATCTCGTCTAGTTCTAACTCAACAATGTGGTTTGGGTCTTTCACATATTTACGAAGCACATATATATGAAAAACATTATGAACACGAGACAGGCTTAGAGGTAATGCGAGTCTATAGGCCACATTTCCTACTCGGTCAAGAATCTCAAATGGACCAACAAATCGTGGATTGAGCTTTCCTCTCTTCTCGAATCTTGTAAGTCCCTTCCATGAAGAAACACGTAACAATACATGATCCCCAATATTGAATTCCATGTCCTTTCGATGAAGATCCGCATAACTCTTTTGTCGATCATGTGCCGTTTGTATACGTTATCAGAACATTTGGATATTTTCTATGGTCATACGTACCAACTCTGGTCCCAGCAATGTTGCTTCACCCACCTCATCCCAACATACTGGAGAACGACACTTTCGTCCATACAATGCTTCGAATGGAGCTACACCTATACTTGCTTGATAACTGTTGTTGTAGGAGAATTCCACCAATGGTAAGTACATATCCCAACTCCCTTCGAAGTCTAGAACACAAAGTCTCAATAGATCTTCAAGAGTTTGAATAGTCCTTTCTGATTACCCGTCCGTTTGAGGATGGTATGCCGAACTTAATCGTAAATCTGTGCCCATAGCTTTCTGCAAGCTAACCCAAAATCGTAAAGTGAATCTTGAGTCTCGATCAAAAACTATGGATACTGGCATACCATTCAATCTCACAATCTCATTTATGTACATACGAGCAAGACGTTCAAGGGAATAAGTCTCCCGTATCAGCAAGAAATGAGCAGACTTGGTTAACCTATCAACAATAACCCAAATTGCATCTATGCCTTGAAAAACCTTGGGAAGACCAGTAACGAAATCCATGTTAATGTGCTCCCACTTCCATTCAGGAATCTCAAGTGGTTGCAATGGACCTTTTGGTACTTGATGCTCCGCCTTGACACGTTGACAAGTTAAACATCTTGACATAAACTCTGCAATCTCTCTCTTCATATTGCTCCACCAAAATGTATTTTGAAGATCACGATACATTTTGGTACTTCCAGGATGGATTGCAAACTGTGTATTGTGTGCCTCCATCCTGATTTTGTACTTCAAATCAGAGTCATTAGGAACACAAAGTCTAGAGTTGACTCGAAGTATTCCTTCTTCATCAATTCTTGCTTCTAGAATAACACCTTCTTGTACTTTCTTCTTCATACACCAGCTCTGGATCTGTGGCTTGAGCAACTTTAACTTTATCGATTAAAGTTGGTTCTACTCGTATATTTGATATCATCACGTGGGTACTTGGAGCCTTTAACTCTATCTCCCTCCTTTGCAACTCATACAAAATGGGTCTTTGTGTTAACAACATCACACTCGTACCTGCATACGATCTTCTACTCAATTCGTCAGCTAACACGTTTGCTTTTCTAGGATGGTATTGGATGGTATGGTCGTAATCTTTCAATAGCTCGAGCCAACGTCGTTGCCGCATGTTGAGTTCTTTTTGGGTGAAGAAGTATTTAAGGCTTTTATTAACTGAATATATCTCCACTTTTTCCCCATACAGGTAGTGCCTCCAGATTTTTAACGCGAAAACGACTGATGCCAACTCTAGATCATGAGTGGGATAAATCCTCTTATA
This sequence comes from Panax japonicus, assembly GCA_020205505.1. NCBI lineage: Eukaryota > Viridiplantae > Streptophyta > Magnoliopsida > Apiales > Araliaceae > Panax > Panax japonicus. The sequence continues at coordinate 54,755,516 of CM035101.1, read as the reverse complement.
TTCTTTGAGTTATCGCGAGGTATAGGCTATGACTTTCCCATGTTTCATGAGAACACATCCTAAACCTTTGCCTGAAGCATCACTATAGATGACAAATCCCTACGAACCAGATGGTATTGTCAGAATAGGTGTTGAAATGAGTCTCCTCTTAAGTTCTTGAAAACTCTATTCACATTACTCGCTCCAACTGAATTTTGTATCTTTTCGAGTTAGTTGAGTTAATGGAGTAGCGATTCGAGAAAATTCTTCCACGAATCTCCGATAATAACCAGCTAAGCCCAAAAAGCTGCGTACTTCGGTTAATGACTTAGGTTGCTCCCAACTTTGTATTGCTTCAATCTTTGCCGGGTCAACTGATATTCTATACTTCGATACCACATGCCCAAGGAATGTTAATTCCTCAAGCCAGAACTTGCATTTCTTCAACTTGGCATATAACTTATTTTCACGAAGCTTTTAGAGTATCAACCTCAAGTGTTGCTCATGATCTTCACGACTTTTGGAATAGATGATGATGTCATCAATAAAGACAACCACAAAATGATCCAAATATTCCTTGAATACTCGGTTCATCATATCCATGAAAGCCACAAGAGCATTAGTCAATCCAAAAGACATGACTAGAAATTCATAATGCCTGTAACAAGTTCTAAAGGCAGTCTTCGGAATATCCTCAGTTTAAATCTTTAACTGATGATATCCAGAACGAAGATCGATCTTTGAGAAGAATTTAGCACCTTTCAACTGGTCAAACATGTCATCAATGTGAGGTAGTGGGTACCTATTTTTGATGGTGACATGGTTCAACTCCCAATAGTCAATGAAAAGTCGCATACTCCCATCTTTCTTATTTACGAATAAAACTGGGGCACCCCAAGGAGACGTACTAGGATGAATGAAACCAATATCTAACAACTCCTGTAGTTGGGTTTTTAACTCCTGAAGTTCAATAGGAACCATTCGATATGGGGTTTTAGAAATAGGTTTTGTACCGGGTTCAATGTCAATAGAAAATTCAATATCATGCTATGGGGGTAGGCCAGGAAGTTCTTCAGAAAATACGTCAGGAAATTCACTAACAACAGAAATATTATTCAAATCTGACATATTTTTGTTTCAATCCATGACATAGGCTAAGAAAGCTTGACATCCATTTTTTAATAAACGAATGGCTTTATGGCTTGATATGACAGTGATTGACTTTAGTGGGTTGGTTGCTTGAATTCGCATAACAGGTTGGTTAAGAATATGAAAACTAACAACCTTACGAAAACAATCAATTTTAGTATGATGAGTGGTTAACCAATCAATCCCTAAAATCACATCAAATGCAAGTATTTTCAAAGAGATGGGATCAACAGGTAATGTGATGGTCCCAGCTTGAATCAAGCAAGATTTATAAACAATGGATGTAATAAAAGTTTCTCCTAACAGAGTTTTAACAAATAAGTCAAAGTCTAATTTCTCAGGAGTCAAGTTCAAACGTTGAGCACAAGCAGGAGAGATAAAAGAATGGGTAGAATCGATATCTAATAAGGTATAAACTTCGAAAGAGTTTATGATTAGCTTACTCGTGATCACCTCGTTCAGGTTCCTCACATTTTGGGCAGTCACGACAAACGCTCTTCTAGGAACCACCGACTTTGACTTGTCCGGGACAGCCTTTCGAGTCACCATCCCCGCTGGACTTGGTTTCGCTACAGGACAATCTCGAGCTATATGACCTTTCTTTCCAAAATTATAACACACCTTGAATTATTATGGGAAGTTTGGGCTGATATGTCCCTCTTTCCCGCATTTATAACATACGACTGGTGGTCGTTCTCCTCCCTTAGAAACAGTTGATGTTGGTGCTGACGTCTTCACGTTGTCATTGTTATACCTTTTCTTTTTGAAATCTCCCACCGACTCGCTTATTTTACTATCATGGCCACTTTTGTCTGGATATTTTCCTCCCCGTTGGTTGTCATTGCTCCGATGACTGCTGCCACCAGTACGACCCTGGTTGTGGTCCCCCAGTTGAACAGACTCATTATCTCGCTCTAATAATTGAGCCATATTCACAACATCTGAATATAGAGAAAATTTGTGAGAAATGAGGTATTGACGTATTTCTGGTTTCAAACCTCTCAGAAATATCCGCGTCATACGTTCCTCATTCTCTACCAAATGAGGTACAAACCTGGATAACTCCGCGAACTTAGCCTCGTACTGGGACACCGTCATGTTGTTCAGTTCTAGTCTGATAAACTCTACCTCCTTAATATGAAAAATACTTTCAGGAAAATACTTGTCATTGAACTGTTTTTGAAATGCTTCCCAAGACATTGAGTGCGGCAGGCTGGGTACGCTTCACATATTCTCACTAGTAATCTGCCTCACCATAGAACATAAAGGGGGCGAATGGAACCTTCTATTCCTCTGTGCATCCCAAGACATCAAATATCTTGGTAATTTGCTTAAGCCATGATTCTGCCTTGATCGGATCTGGCTTTTCCAAAAACTCTGGCTATCCCAACTCCTTGACTTGCTTAGGAGTGACAAACCGTGAGTTGCCATTGTTTCCCCCTGCATTTTGAAAATGAGTCTCTCTCGTCTGGTTTTGCATGAACTGCAAAAAGCTTCTAAACATCTCATCATTCATCGTTTGATCGGTGGTGTTATTTACAGGAGGAATATTGCCTTCCTGATGCAAAGTATCATGGTTGTTGATCATCGATGATTCAACGGTCTCATGTGCTCCATTGTTATTCTCAATATTTTCAGATGTCATTCTCAAATACTGTCACAAAACAAGGGTTAATTAAAGAAATTGACATGCCATATAATATCCCTATATTCTGATCGATCAATTAAATAACAAATAAGCTTAGGTAGGACACACTAGCGAAGGATTTACTCATCTCTCCCCTCCTAGATCCATTCCCCGATCTTTGCCAGAGACCACATCCCTAAACTCTGATACCAATTGTGATGCCCCCAAAATAGGTCCACACAACCCATTCTGAGTCGCCAAATACATGGTACAGAAAATAACTACAACTTCATTATTACAGTTGTCGTGCAAAATACGACAACGCATATGCTGTGACTTTAAATACAAATATTGTCTTCTAGACAATATCCAAACTCAAATAAGTCATCATTACAATTATTGATACACTATTTTACAAAATAGTGAGGACTGCTAAAACAACTGTCTTGAACCATCACTCCACACCCCGACTAGTTCCCGTTATATTCTTGCCCCCTGAGATGAAAAATGGAACAAAAAGGAAAAGAATGAGCTCAACTAGCCCAGTAAAGAATATTATGGCTAAGATAATGTAGAACAAATTATCCTTAGTCCTCAACTGGGAAAAATATGATAGAATACAATAGACAACAAGTTTTAGATCAACAACTGCAGCGGAAACAACAATTCATTAGAAGAGTTAAGTAGAGAATGAAATCTACTATCTTCTATGATTTAATAGTCCATCATCAATATTTTATCCCTGCAACATCAATCAATATACATCTTGAATCAAATATTCATCTTTGCACTACGGGCGAAAGATATTCATTTATATCACCAGTTTGTCATGTTCATCTCAACACCTGTCCATCTTTGCACTACGAACCAAAGATATTCATCAGGTAATCATTCATCTTTGCACTACAGACCAAAGATATTCATTAAGTATCACCATTTAAAACTGAGGATGATGACAAATATTTTAAAGAACGAATCCAGTGATATAAAGGACACGATTAGGGATTTGTAATTTATTTCATCCAACTTCAAGAATACTCCATAATAATCAATTGTGGAGCAAAATTCAAGAATAAAGTTCAAAACATAGATCCGATCAAAGATAGGAACCATAAAAGACAACTTGAACACAGAAAAAAATTTAATTTTTCTGTAAATAGTTTCGTATTCGTGAATAGTGACATATACGTGAATAGTAACCAAGACATAAAAAGGTAAAAAATTTCATAAGAAAAATTGTACTTCGTGAATAGTACTGTATTCGTGAATAGTGTCGTATACGTGAATAATGTCGTATACATAAATAGTAACCTCGAAATGAAAAGCTAAAAATTTCATAATAAAAGTCATACCAATATTTCGGTATAATGATATTGAAAGAAATAATATCATTTATGAAAAAAATGACATCCCTTACCTCAAAATAATAGTACTTCTGACTGAAATATCGGATATAATGCTGAAGAAAACTTGTACTGCTTATCAACTCTCAAAGTATCTAAATACTCACAAAAATACGCTCGATATTATAGAGAGATAAAATTTCTAATTCTTGTGTTATTTTTAATTCTAACTTAAGTACCCTATTTATAGGAAAATGCTTAGAACACCAAAGCAGAAAATTTAATAAAATAATATTTTATAAAAAAAATCCGCACACCTTCTTGACCAAAATTCATCAGCTCACCAGTGGGACCCACCAACATTAAAAAACAAATTTCTTGAAAAAATATTTAAAACTCTAAAAATCAACTATTACGAAATTTCAATAATTTATAATAAATAACCCTTTTATCAGAAAAATTCGAATCTTATGTTCATTCCATAGGAAATTTAATTCTCTACAACTTTGTAAAAGAAAGTTTTTCCAAATTCTAAACGGAAAATGACCGAAATCTACATACGGATGATTTTGCAGGCTATAATCAAATTTCAGTCAAAAATGGGGCCCGCCAATATATTTAACATGTTTTTATTGTAACAAAAATACTCTGGAACCAATTTGCTCTCTTCTTCCTCATTAATTCATATATCGTGCATTCATTGTTAAAATATCACCGTTATTATATTATTGCATCATACACTTATAATGTAATATTACAATAATATATTTGAATAAATTATTTTATTGAAGAAGATAAAATATCAACTCTTAATACTTGTCTCTTTAAAAATTCCTCCATTAAATAAATATTTTCTTATCATTTTTATTAATAATTAATTATTCACAAATAATATTGCAGAATCACAATAATGATAACCAGATCGTTCTCAGGAAAGAGGGGGCCTTTCGATAAAGATTTCTCCTTACTGGCGCGCAATTAGGTGATTAAACCCCTTTCCTAGACAGATATTCCTTAGACATTACCAATAATTGTGATGACCCCAAAACTGGTATACATCACCCATCTTGGTTCGCCAGATACAAGGTACTGAATTCAAATACAACTTAATTATACAATCGTCATGTACAATACGACAAAACATAACATGTGAGTTTGAATACAAATATTGTCTACTAGAGAGTATAAAAACTCAAAAGGAGTCCTCATTACAATTATTATCACACTATTTCACAGAATAGTGAGGACTACTAATGCACCATCTAGGACCATCACTCTGTTCCCCGACTAGTCCCTGCTATGTTCTCATTTCCTGAAGAGAACAATGAAAGCAAAAGGGTGAGCTCAACTAGCCAGTAAGAAATATTATGACTAAGATAATGCATAATAATTTATCGTTAGCCTTCAATAATGTTAAACTGATAAAATATAATAAATATCAAGTTTAACTGCAGCGGAACAAGCAATCCATTAGAAGATTCAAGTAGAGAATAAAATCTACTATCTTCTATGATTTAAAAGGGTTTTTCATCACTTTTATCGCTGGGACTCAGCTTAATAAATAATCCACATCATCGTATCACCCCTGCACTACGGCCAAGGATATTTTTTAGTATCACGACCACAAATTATCCATGCACTACGGGCCAAGGACATTCGTGTATTCATTAATGGTCATGATCATTCCAACAACTGTCCATCAATGCACTACGGGCCAATGAGGACTTTTACCACATCATTTGTAACATTACGGTCATGATTACACCTAATAATTCCTGGTCATAATCATACCAAGTCCATCTATGCACTACAGGCCACATATGACTTTCAACAAAATATAAACATGAGGATGATGACAATGATATAAGAATTCAATAAAATAAGTTCAAGAATTAATTTATCTAGGAACTGATAACGTCCAAATTGTCAACATGATACTGGTTTATAGAGTAAAATTTAAGAATGCTCAGAAGAATATTTCCATGAAAAGATACTAGATGAAGCACAAATATCAAGGATATTCCACTAATTTCATGGAGTATAGAAGTCAAAGTTTTAACCAACTGAGTATAATAAAGAATGGAATAACAAAAGAAATCACCATGCATGCGATAGACCGCACAGGCAGGTTATTTTAACAGAATAATAAATAACGGAACCAGGTCCAGCGTAAAACGCACAGACAGAATATTCCAACAGAATAATAAAGAATGGAACCAGGTACGACGTAAAACACACAGACATGATATTCCAACAGAATAATAAAGACTGGAACCAGGTCCGACGTAAAATACACAGACAGGATATTTCAACAGAATAATAAAGACTGGAACCAGGTCCGGCGTAAAACGCACATATAGGATATTCCAACAAAATAATAAAGAATGGAATAACAGAAGAATTTCACCAAGTATAGGGTAGCCCGCGTATACAAGTTATTCCAACAGAATAATAAATAATGGAATAACAGAAGTTCTCTTTATGAATAGAAAAGAAATAATACCCCTTACGGGTACAACAAATAATATTCCCTACCTTAGAAGAAACTGTATATTGGAAAAGTGAAGTAACAAAATACTTTTCTTCTTTTTCTCTATAGTTTCTCTCTCTAAAGTTTCAGTAAATTCGTAAGAAATAATGAAGGAATGAGCTTCTATTTATAGGAAAATGGACTGAATAATAATTAATTCATGAATGGTCCAGATTGATTTACTTTTAAACGGACGGTCCATATTGGTTTACTATTAAAACTTAAAGCAACGGTCCATACTGATTTACTATTAAAACTTTAAACCAACGATCCATATTGATTTACTATTATAACTTTCCACCAGCGGTCCATATTGATGTATTATTATATCTTCAACCAACGGTCTGAAAAATTAGCCCATCTCCTCATGGAATAATATTGTACCCAAAAATGATTTGGACCAAAAAGAAATATATCTTACTGGTGAATAGTACCCCGTGAATAGTAACTTGTGAATAGTAACTCGTGAATAGTAACTCATTAATAGTAACTCGTGAATAGTAACTTGTGAATAGTACTCTGACACAAAAAGTGTCCTGAATACCTGTTTGAACAATATATCCTCCAGACATCAATTATACTAACACAAATAAGTCCAACACAATGAAACTATAAAATTCATCTTTAATCAACACGAACTTATTCATCATTAATATTATAATTCACAATATTTAACAACCAGGTCGTTCCCAGGAAAGAGGGGGCTTTCCGATAAGGATTTCTCCTTATTGGCGCGCAATTAGGTGACCGAACCTCTCCTTGATAGAACTTCTAGACATTGTCAATATTGCAAATAATAATATGAATAACTTTGTCGTCTCAATTATTAATTTAATAATATATCATATTATGCAGATGATATTGTATCAATAATTTAATCAATAATATGAGAGATATGATGCAGCAACTACTGTAGCAAAAATTGAGTATAACTGAGTGACTTCTCACGTAAGCATCAATAATCAATACCGTGTGCTACTATGCAACCACGCGTATTACTGTACTTTTACTACCGGGTAGTTCAACAGTTTTAACGGTAACACATCCGCCGTTATTTTTATAGAAAGATAATTTTGTCGTTTTCTAACTACGATAATACTTCCGTTATGGGGTCCACCAATGATTATGCCGTCGTACGAATATTCCCTGTAAAAACGAATATTCTGCGACCAATCGAATATTATATAACCACTTGCTTACTTTGCAAAATTTGTAAATATTACCCAGAACTATAACATTATATCAAATCAACACCATAATATTCAAAAATATAATTCGAGAAAATTATTCTTTATTCATAAAAGTTGGGGTCTTACAACCTCCCCTTCTTATGAAATTTCATCCTCGAAATTAGGATAAATACCTGATATGTCGAAGAGATGAGGATACATTGACTTCATCTCAGATTCTAACTCCCAAGTCATTTCCTCCACATCGTAGTTTCTCCACAAAAATTTGACTTGAGGTATAACCTTGGAGCGTAGAACATGATCCTTCTTATCCAAGATTTTAATAGGTAACTCTTCATACGTTAAATCTTCCTCTATCTCATCTGGTTTTAACTCAATAATGTGGTTCGGGTCTTTCACATATTTACGTAACATATATATGTGAAAAATATTATGAACACGAGACATACTTGGCGGTAAGGCGAGTCTATAGGCCACAGTTCCTACTCGATCGAGGATTAAAAAGGGGCCGATGAATCAAGGATTGAGCTTCCCTCTCTTTCCAAATCTCGTAACTCCTTTCTATGGAGTAATACGTAATAACACATGATCTCCTATATCGAATTCCACGTCCTTTCGATGAAGATCAGCATAACTCTTTTGTCTATCTTGTGAGGTTTTTATACGTTGTCGGATTGTTTGAATCTTTTTCGTAGTCATACGTACCAACTCCGGTCCCAACAACGTTGCTTCACCTACCTCATCCCAGCATACTGGAGAACGACACTTTTTTCCATACAACGCCTCAAATGGAGCAATGCCAATACTTGCTTGATAACTGTTGTTGTAAGAAAACTCCACCAATGGTAAGAACTTTTCCCAACTTCCCTTGAAGTCAAGGACACAAGGTCTTAATAGATCTTCAAGAGTTTGAATATTCCTCTCCGACTATCCGTCCGTCTGAGGATGATATGCTGAGCTAAATCGTAAGTCTATGCCCATAGCTTTTTGTAAACTAACCCAAAATCGTGAAGTGAAATTTGGGTTTCGATCAGAAACTATGGATACCAGCATACCATGCAGCCTTACAATCTCATTTATATACATACGAGCAAGACGTTCAAGTGTATAAGTTTCTCGTATCGGTAAAAAATGAGCAGGCTTGGTCAATCTATCAACAATGACCCAAATCATATCTATGCCTTGAGAAACCTTAGGAAGACCGTTAACGAAATCCATGGTAATGTGCTCCCACTTCCATTCTGGAATTTCAAGTTGTTGCAATGGACCTTTTGGTACTTGATGCTCCGCTTTAACTCGTTGACAAGTTAGACACCTTGAGATAAACAACGCTATCTCTCTCTTTATATTGCTCCACCAAAATGTATGACGAAGATCATGATACATTTTGGTACTCCCAGGATGAATTACAAACGGTGTGTTGTGCGCCTCCATTATATTTTATACTTTAAATCAGGGTCGTTAGGAACATAAAGTCTGGAGTTGACTCAAAGTATTCCTTCTTCCTCGATTCTTGCTTCCGGCATAGCACCTTCTTGCACTTTCTTCCTCATACGCATCAGCTCCAGGTCTGTAGCTTGAGCATCTTTAACTTTATTAATTAAAGTTGGTTCTACTCGTATATTCGCCATCATCATATGAATTATTGAACTAATAATGGGAAATATTGTGCAGTGACAATTATTGTATCAATACTATAAAATATCAACGTATCAATTATTGAATCAATAAAATAAAATATTAAACAGTAATTACTATAACAATTATTGAGTAGTGACTTCTTACGTAAGAATCAATAATTAGAATTATTGTGCAATATCGTGTACTACTGTGCAACACCGCATATTACTGTATTTTAACCACCGGATATTTCAACAGTGTTAACGGTAACAACTACGCCGTTATTTATAAAAAAATATCATAATTGTCATTTTTTTCATCCGACAGTTTTCCGTTATGGGGCCGACAAATGGCTGCGCCATCGTACGAATATTCCCCGACAGCAAGAATATTCCACGACCAAACGAATATTCCCTGACAACAATGAGTATTTTATAACCACTTGCTTATTTAAAATATTTGCGCATTTTACCCATAACTAATCAAATCAACCCCTTACTATTTCAAAATAATAAATAGAGAAAATTCAATTATATATATATATATATATATATATATATATATATATATATATATAATTTGGGGTCTTACATCAACAGTCCATCTTTGCACTACGGGTCAAAGATGACTTTTACCACAATATAAGCATGAGGATGATGACAATGATATAAAGAATGAATCAAGTGAAATCAAGATAAAATATTATAGATTTATAATTTAATTTATCAAGAGTTCAAGAATGTCCAAATTGTCAACATGATCACCAATTGTGGAGTAAAATTCAAGAATGATATTTAAGATTCAAATTTTAAAGATAATTTAGACAAAGAAAATAAAATAAATTCCGTCATGAACAGTGTAAGACCCCAACTTTTTAATGAATAAAATCGAATTTTCTCTATTTATTATTTTGAATAATAAGGTGTTAATGCTTTGGTTATGAGTGAAATGTGCAAAATTTTCAAAATAAGCAAGTGGTTATAAAATATTTATTCTTTTTGTCGGGAAATATTCGTATGACGGCGCAGCCATTTGTGGGCCCCATAACAGAATAACTGCCGGATGAAGAAAATGACAAGTTTGAGTTTTTATAAATAACGGCGTAGTTGTTACCGTTAAAACTGTTGGATTACCTGGTGGTTAAAATACAGTAATACGGGTGGTTACACAGTAGCACATAGTATTTTTGAATTATTGATTCTTACGTAAGAAGGCAATACTCAATAATTATTACAGTAATTATTGTTTAATATTTTATTTTATTGATTCAATAATTGTTGCGTTGATAGTTTATATTATTGTTGTTTCAATAATTGTCACTGCACAGTATTTTCCATTATCAGATCAATAATTCATATTATTTGAATAATATTATTAGATAGCATTATTGGCAATGTCTAGAAAGTTCTGTCAAGGAGAGATTGGTCACCTAATTATGCGCCAGTAAGGAGAAATCCTTATCGGAAAACCCCCTCTTTCATGGGAACTGCCTGGTTGTCATTATTGTGATTCTGTAATATTATTTGTGAATAATTAATTATTGATTTATATGATAAGGAAATATTTATGTGATGTGGATATAAATGATGGATTTATTTATAAATAAAGGAATTAATGTTGAGGTATTTTATCAGTATTTTGTCGGATTAGAGGTATTAAAATATCAAATCGGTGTTCTTAAAGCTCTATTGCGTGAGTTATAATTTTAATCCGATCGTTGGATCGTTGTGATTTCTGGATATGTTATACATATATAAGTTGAGTATATGTTCACAAATTTTGAACCGTTAAAAATTAACGCATGATTTGTTATGAATTTTAAGGAGTGTTAAAAATCATCCGTTTGTGGGTTTCGGATATTTTTTGTCTGAAATTTAGAAAAACTCAAAGCTACAAAGTTGTAGAGAATTCGATTTCGTGTAGAATGGACATAAAATTCATATTTTTCTGATAAACGGACTATTTTCTATGAATTATTGAAGTTTCAAAAAATAAAATGATTTTTATTAAAATTATGGGTGGGACCAATTTTTGTTTTTTTGAAAACATGTGCTAGAATTGTTTTGTCAAATGTGGTGGCTGGTCTTTGATGGCCGGTGGCTTAGGAAATGAGAAAATAATAATAATAATAATAATAATAATAATAATAATTTATTATTTTAGTCTCCTTTGGCGTTCTAGTATTTTTCTATAAATAGGCGCTTAAGTTAGAATTGGAAATCACACCAGAAACAAGTTTTCTTTCTCTCTATATTGTCGAGCATAATTTTATGAGTATTTAGATACTTTGAGAGTCGCTATCCAGTGCAAGGTTCCTTCGACTTTACATCCGATATTCCAGTCAGAAATACTGCTCTTTTGAGGTAAGGGATTTTAAGGGTTATTATGTTTTTCAGTTTCGTAATTTTTTCGACCTTCAAAAATTCTAGAAAAATTTGAAATGATAATTTGATGAGTTTTCTAGATTGTGTCCAAAAATGGCGATTTTTGGATGTATAAATTAGGAGTTATGAATATTATGGGAAAAGACTATTTTAAAAGTAAACCCTTGTAACTACTTGTGGTTAACTTTAAAATTGGTGAAATCTTTATTGGGAGTACGTGTATATAACAGAAGTATACTCTGTAAATTTCAGAATTTTTGGATAAAGTACAGTTTATGATAAATGTCTAAATATTCGGCAGTTTTGGCCATATGAAAAATAGTAAATGAATTTTAAAAATTCTGAGGAAAATATATGTTCAATACGGAACTATATTCTGCTAAATCCCAGAAAAGAAAATTTGTTTGTACTGATTTGTTATTTTTCATGAAAATGGTCTAGTTATGAGTAAATGAATTAAATATGTTATATGAAGTAAGAAAATTGGAAAATAGGATTTTATGGCTTGATAATCCTATATGAGGTATATGCAGATTTTTGATGAGGGTTTTGGTTATTGGTGATGAAATCTTTTCAGTTTGGCATTTTAGGATGATTAAATGCATTATTTAGTAAAGTGTAAACAATTAAAATAAATTATTTATAAGTTTAAGAAATGTTATTATTTCAATATCATTATACCGAAATATTGGTATGGATTTTATTGTGGAATTTCTACCTTTTTCATGTCGAGGTTACTATTCATGAGTTACTATTCACGAGTTACTATTCACGACAAAATTGGTTTCTTTTTTTGACCAAATTATAGTTGATTTATGAATATTACTCTTGAGATTAAAACTATATGTTGATTATATTGTTTTTATTATCATATATACCATTTTTATAACCCTAATGATGATATTTCTCTTTGACTTGAGTGTAAAGATGGGTAGATTATTAGTAAGATCGTGACTAAGGGTTCTCTTTGGCTAGTAGTGCAAAGATGAATTGTTGACTGATATGATCATGACCATTGAATTTATAATTGAATATCTTTAGCTTAAGTGGAAAGGTGAATTAATCAACATGGTTATAATTATTGTTTATATAAATTCTGAAATGATTATATATTTCTTTGAGATATTGAATATCTTTGGCCTGTAGTGCAAAGATGATTTGTGGTTCAATAACTTTGGCATGTAGTGCAAAGATGATCTGTTGTTGAATATCTTTGGCCTGTAGCGCAAAGATGATCCGTGGTTGAATATCTTTGGCCAGTAGTGCAAAGATGAACTATTGATGAATATCTTTGGCCGTAGTGCAAAGATGAATTTATTAGTATGATTATAAACATGAATTGTGATTTGGTATAACCATGATCTTCGATGTTTCAAGTAAAGACATGTGATGAAAATTATCTTCGTCCTGGATGAGAAGAGGAACTTAGAACCATAATTATGATTATGAGTTATTCATATGATTGTGGACCAGAACTGTTGATTGATGTTACAGGGATAAAACATTGTTGGTGGATTTTTAACATAGAGAAGATAATAGACTTTATGGTCTATTTGACTCTTCTAATGGATTGCTCGTTCTGCTGCAACTATGGTTGAAAACTTTTATCATCTACCATATGTTCTAAATCTCTGATTTATTACTATTGAAAGTTATTGATAATTTATTTATCTTTAGTCATGATATTCTTTACTGGGCTAGTTGAGCTCACCCATTTGCTTCACAATTCCTTTCAGGTAATAAGAGTATAGCTGGGTCGAGCGGGGGTAACAAGGGAATAGAACAGTGGTCTCTAGTTGTGGAGTTCTCCCTAAACAGTATAGAAAAGTGTGTTATATTTTATACATCATTTAGTAGTTATATTTAGTGAATCAAATAAGGTGAGGCGAACCCAACGTTGAAGGGTGTTTTGCCACTATCATACAAGATGTCTCATGACATACAACCTTGAGTCATCATAAGACAGGGTTGTGCTCATCCACTTGCAGAGTATTTCTACGAGCACTACCTATATAATCTTGGTGTTTGGTTGCAGTATAACTCTCAATTAGAGACAGTGGAGATAATGATATGTCAAGAGAAGACTCACCATTGGAAAGAATATGATAGTAATATTCTCATTTTTCTTTGGGGTCTATTGGGTCAACCAAGGATAATTCTGTGGACATATGATATCTATTATAACCTAGACGCATGGGCTCCCATGTACGAAGGTTTCCTTGAACACTTCCCAAAGATTCTAATTTCTAAAACAATTTTTGACTATACCTTTATGTAAGGTGCCATTGTGACGTGCTATCCAAGGTTGGGATGAGAGTCACAGTTAGTATATATTTGTATCAAAACTCATAGCATATGTGTTGTTGTATTTTGCGCGACAATTGTTGTAATAAAGTTGTAGTTATTTTCTGTACCATGTATTTGGCGACTCAGAATAGGTTGGGTGGAATGGACCTATTTTGGGGTTGTCATAAATAGTACTCTGGCATGAATAGTTTCCCAGATTAATAGTACCTCGATATGAATAGTACCTTAACATGAATAGTACCCCAGATGAATAGATTAAATTTTAATAAGAAAATTCAGACCAATATTCTAATGAAATGATATTAGATGAAGTGCAAACTATTAAGGATATTCTACTAATTTCAGGAATTTTCACCATTTAACAATAAGGTTATGGAAACAAACAATAATTTTGTACTATAAATGGGTAAAAATATGATAGAAAATGACATCCCTTGACGAGTATAAAAGAAATGATATCCCATACGAGTATGAAAGAATATACAAAACTACAAATGGATTTTCACCCGTCATGCGGTAATCCACGTAGAAAGATCATTTCCACAACTTAATAAAGAATGAATACGAAGGGTTATTCACCAGGCATGCGGTAATCCGCATAGACAGGTTATCCCCACAGATTAATAAGGAATAGAATGACAACCCTGAAGAAAATAACATCATTTACCTTAGTAGGAAACTAAATATGACTGGTATAACATAGATTATCTTGAAGAATTCTTGCATTATTTGCTACACTCAAAGTATTGTTATACTCAAAAGAAATACACATAATATTACAGATGCAGAATTCTCTAATTCTGCTGTGATTTTCATTTCTTAACTAAGCAACCTATTTATGGGAGAATGACAGTGCACTATTTAAAAGAAAATCACTAATAAACAATAAAGAAAACTCACGGACGAATTTGGAAAAAATTTAATTTTACTATGCAGCACTATGTAATAAAATATTCTAATAAAACAAAAAACTTTATATATAATATAATATTATCTATTTGTATTCTAATAAAACAAATAAATTTATATATATTATAATTTTTTTTCTATTTTATTACTATTATAATAATAATAAAACAAAACTGAGACAACTTTCTAACGATGGTTTTACAAATTGGCACATGGGGGTCCATGAAATAATAAGTCAAATTTAGAACAAACGCTTTATGACATACTCCTCCGTTTATATCAAAAATTGAATAAATATCTACCACAAATGTGACGCCCCCAAAATTAGGTATACATCACCCATCTTGAATTGCCAGATACATGGTACAGAATTCAAATACAACTTACTAATACAACTGTCGTGTACATTACGACAAAACATAAACTGTGAGTTTGAATACAAATATTATCTACTAGAGATTATACAAACTCAAAAGGAGTCCTCATTACAATTATTATCACACTATTTCACAAAATAGTGAGGACTACTAATGCACCATCTAGGACCATCACTCCGTTTCCCGACTCGTCCCAGCTATATTTTCTTTTCCTGAAGAGAACAGTGAAAGAAAGGGTGAGCTCAACTAGCCCAGTAAAAAATATCATGACTAAGATAATGCAGAATAAATTATCGTTAGCCTTAAACAGTGTTAAACTGATACAATATAACAAACATCAAGTTTAACTGCAGCGGAATAAGTAATCCATTAAAAGAGTCAAGTAGAGAATAAAATCTACTATCTTTTATGATTTAAAAGGTTTTTCATCATTTTTATCACAAGGACTCAGCTTAATAAATAATCCACATCATCGAATCACCCTTGCACTACGGCCAAGGATATTCTTTAGTATCACGACCACAATTATCCATGCACTACGGGCCAAGAATATTTGTGTATTCATTAATGGTCATGATCATGCCAACAACTGTCCATCAATGCACTACGGGCCAATGAGAACTTTTACCATATCATTTTTAACATTACGGTCATGATTACACCGAATAATCCCTGGTCATAATCATACCAAGTCCATCTGTGCACTACAGGCCACAGATGACTTTCAACAAAATATAAACATGAGGATGATGACAATGATATAAGAATTCAATAAAACAAGTTCAAGAATTATTTTATCCAGTAATTATTAACGTCCAAATTGTCAACATGATACTGTTTTGTAGAGTAAAATTCAATAATGATCAGAAGAATATTTCCATGAAAAGATACTGGATGAAGCGTAAATATCAAGGATATTCTACTAATTTCATGGAGTATAGAAGTCAAAACTTTAACCAACTGAGTATAATAAAGAATGGAATAACAAAAGAAATCACCATGCATGTGGTACTTCATATAGACAGGTTATTCCAACAGAATAATAATAATAACGGAACCAGGTCAGGCAAAATTTGCACCGACAGGATGTTCCAACAGAATAATAAAGACGGAACCAGTTCTAGTGTAAAACACACAGACAAGATGTTCCAACAGAATAATAATACGACGGAAACAGGTCCGGTGTAAAACACACAGACAGGATGTTCCAACGGAATAATAATAAAGACGGAACCAGGTCCGGTGTAAAACACACAGACAGGATGTTCCAACAGAATAATAGAATAATGTCACCAAGTATAGGGTAAACCGCGTCTACAGGTTATTCCAACAGAATAATAAAAAATAGAATAACAACTGTTCTCTTCATGAATAAGAAAGAATAACACCCCTTACGAGTACAACAAATAATATTCCATACCTTAAGAAGAAGAGTACTGGATATATAAGTAGTGATGTAACAGAATACTTTCTTCTTTTTCTCTATAGTTTATCTCTCTAGAGCTTCAGTGAATTCATAAGAAAATAATGAATGAATGAGCTTCTATTTATAGAAAAATAGAATGCATAGTAACTAACTCATGAACAGTCGAGATTGATTTACTTTAATCTGATGGTCCATATTTAAAGCAAAATCTTTTAAATAAAATATTATATATTCTATTTATAATCTAATAAAACGAATAACTTTATAAAATATTTTACTATGCAAACACTATGCAAATACTATGCATAATAAAATATAATATATTGTAATTATTTTTAATAAAATAGATAACTTTATAAAAGTATTCTGTTTTATATAAAAAGATTTTACTATGCAAAACACTATGCAGACAATATGCAACACTATGCATAATAGAATATAATATATTCTATTTATAGAATAACTTTATAAAAGTATTCTGTTTTATATAAAAAGATTTTATGTATTATTACATTAATAATACCAACAAAACTGAGTGACTTATCACTTAAGCATCAATAATTAATACCATGTGCTACTATGCAACCACACGTATTACTGTACTTTTAACACCGGGTGTTTCAACAGTTAACGGTAAAACTTTCGTCGTTATTTTCGTAAAGTATTTTTGTCGTTTTCTCAATCCGACAATAATTCCGTTGTGGGGTCCACCAATGATTGTGTCGTTCTACGAATATTCCCTGTTAAAACGAATATTCCCCGACCAATCAAATATTATATAACAACTTGCGTACTTTGCAAAATTTATAAATATTACCCACAACTATTATATCAATTTCACTCCATAATATTCAAAAATAATATTTATAGAAAATTCATCTTTATTCTAAAAGTTGGGGTTTTACAATCTCCCCTTCTTATGAAATTTTGCCCTCAAAATTAGGGTACATACCTGGTTTGTCGAAGAGGTAAGGATACCTTGATTTCATTTCAGATTCTAACTCCCAAGTCATTTCCTCAACTTCATGGTTTCTCCACAAAACTTTGACTTGAGGTATAACCTTGGTGCTTAGAATATGTTCCTTGTTATCCAAGATTTGAACAGGAACCTCTTCATACGTCAAATCTTCCGCTATTTCATCCGGTTCCAACTCAATAATGTGGTTCGGGTCTTCCACATATTTACGTAACATGGATATGTGAAAAATGTTATGAACACGAGACATACTTGGTGGTAAAGCGAGTCTATAGGCCACAGTTCCTACTCGATCAAGGATTAAAGATGGGACGATGAATCGAGGATTGAGCTTTCCTCACTTTCCAAATCTCGTAACTCCTTTCCATGGAGCAACACATAACAACACATGATCTCCTATATCAAATTCCATGTCCTTTCGATGAAGATCAGAATAACTCTTTTGTCGATCTTGTGAGGTTTTTATACGTTGCCGGATCGTTTGAATCTTTTTCATAGTCATACTTACCAACTCTGGTCCCAACAACGTTGCTTCACCTGCCTCATCCCAGTATACTGGAGAACGACACTTTCTTCCATACAACGCTTTGAATGGAGCCATGCCAATACTTGCTTGATAACTGTTGTTGTAGGAAAACTCCACCAATGGTAAGAACTTGTCCCAACTTCCCTTGAAATCAAGGATACAGAGTCTTAATAGATCTTCAAGAGTTTGAATAGTCCTCTCCAACTGTTCGTCCGTTTGAGGATGATATGCCGAGCTAAATCGTAAATCTGTGCCCATAGCTTTTTGCAAACTAACCCAAAATCGTGAAGTGAATCTTGGGTCTCGATCAGAAACTATGGATACTGGCATATCATGCAATCTTACAACCTCGTTTATGTACATACGAGCAAGATGTTCAAGTGTATAAGTTTCTCGTATCGGTAAGAAATGAGTAGACTTGGTTAATCTATCAACAATGACCCAAATCGCATCTATGCCTTGAGAAACTTTGGGAAGACCAGTAACGAAATCCATGGTAATGTGCTCCCACTTCCATTCTAGAATTTCAAGTGATTGCAATGGACCTTTTGGTGCTTGATGATCCGCCTTGACTCGTTGACACGTTAGACACCTTGAGATAAACAGCGCTATCTCTCTCTTCATATTGCCCCACCAAAATGTATGTCGAAGATCATGATACATTTTGGCACTCCCAGGATGGATTGCAAAACGGTGTGTTGTGCGCCTCTATCATGATTTTATACTTTAAATTAGGGTCGTTAGGAACACAAAGTCTGGAGTTAACTCGAAGTATTCCTTCTTCATCGATTCTTGCTTCTAGAATAACGCCCTCTTGAACCTTCTTAATTCTTCACATTCATCAGCTCCGGGTGTGTAGCTTGAACGGCTTTAACTTTATCGATTAAAGTCGATTAATTCTACTCGTATATTCGTTATCTTTACGTGGGTTCCTAGAGTCTTTAATTCTATCTTCATCATTTGTAAGTCGTACAAAATGGGTCTTTGTGTTAACAACATCGCACTCGTAAACGCATACGATCTTCTACTAAATGCGTCAGCTACCACGTTCGTTTTCCCATGATGGTATTGAATGGTACGATCGTAATCTTCAACAGCTTGAGCCAACGTCTTTGGCGCATGTTACGTTCATTTTAGTTGAAGAAATATTTGAGGGTTTTAGAAATGGGTTTTGTACTGGGGTCAATAAAAAATTCGATTTCACGCTCTAGGGGTAGGCTAAGAAGTCTTCAAGAATACATAAGGAAATTTATTAACAATAGAAATATCATTTAAAACTGTGAATCTCATCCAAGACTTGGGTAACACGTCACATTGATACCTATCAACTTGCCATCCTCATTCACAGCGTCACCTACAGAAAGTCTGGCTTTGGTGCATTCTACACAAAGAAGTCAACAACGAAAAGACCAGGGCTCTTTACTTATGGCTTGATATGACCATGATTGACTTTAGTGATTTGGTTGCTTGAATTCGCATAACAGGTTGGTTAGGAATATAAAAGCTAACAACCTGACGAAAAGCATGATGAGTAGTTAACCAATCGATTCTTAAAATTACATCAAAGGCAAGTATTTTCAAAGAGATACAATCGACAGGTAACGTGAAAGTGTTGATTTGAACAATATTTATAAATAGTGGAGGTAACGAAGGTTTCTCCGAACTAAGTTTAAACAGATATATCAAAGTCTAACTTCTCCGGAGTTAACTTCAAACATTGAACACAACTAGGTGAAATAAAAGAGTGAGTAGAACCGGTATCTAACACGGTATAGACAAGAGTTTATGACTAATATATCCATGATAATTTTATTCAGGTTCCTCGTCACGAAAAAAAACGCTCTCTCTTAAACTACCGGCTTTGGCTTGTCTGGGACATCCTTTGGCATCACTATCCCAGCTGGAATTAACTTCACCATACGACAAAATCGATCTAAGTGACCTTTTCTTCCGCAATTAAAACACGTTTTGGATTGCTGCGTACAGTTTGGACGGATGTGTCCCTCCTGTCTGCATTTGAAACATACGACCGGTGGTCGTTCTTCTTCCTTTGAAATGGGTGCTGGTGCCGATTTCTTTACGTCATTATTGAACCTTCTCTTCTTGAAATATCCATTCTTATTATTTTGGATATGATTACCACCGAAGTGGTTACCATTTCTGGCATGTTGATTCCCTTCATGCTTATTGTCACCGCTTTGATGACTGTTATCACCGGTATTATCATTTTGGCGGCTGCTCTTTTTTGGTTTGGTTAACTCATTATCGCGCTCCAATAATTGAGCCCTATTAACAACATCTGAATACAAACATAGTTTATGAGAGATAAGATATTGACGTATCTCAGGTTTCAAACCTCTTAAAAACATCCAATTCATTCTCTCTTCATTATCAACCAAGTGGGACACAAATCGGGACAACTCGGCAAACTTGGCTTCGTACTGAGACACGGTCATATTGTTTTTCTCCAACTTGATAAATTCCACCTCCTTCATGTGACGAATGCTTTCGGGAAAGTACTTATCATTGAACAGCTCTTGGAACTTCTCCCAAGACATCTTGAGTGCGTCAGGCTGGGTACGTTTTAAAGATTCCCACCAGTGATCTGCCTCTTCACGCAACATAAAGGTGGCAAAAGTAACCTTTTGCTCCTCGGAGCATCCCAAGACATCAAATATCTTGGTGATCTGCTTTAACCACGTCTCCGCCTTAAGTGGTTCTGGCTTTCCCAAAAAACTCCGGTGGTCCCAGCTCCTTGAATTGCTTAGCGGTTACAAACCGTGGGTTGCCATTGTTTCCTCCTGCATTATGAACAGGAGCCGCCTTCGCCTGAAGTTGCATGAATTCTAAAAATCTCTTAAACTTACCGTCGTTCGTCAATTTATCAGTGTTGTTGTTTACAGGAGGATTATCGCCATCCTGTTGCACATTGTCCTGATTATTGATCTGTGGAGATTCAACAGTCTCCTGTGCTCCATTGCTTATCTCAATATTTTCAGATGCCATTTTCAAATACTGCCACAAAACAAGGGTTAATTAACATATCACGACCTGCACTACGGCCAAAGATATTCTTTAGTATCACGACCACAATTATCCATGCACTATGGGCCAAGAATATTTGTGTATTCATTAATGGTCATGATCATGCCAACAACTGTCCATCAATACATTACGGGCCAATGAGAACTTTTACAACATCATTTGTAACATTACGGTCATGATTACACCGAATAATCCCTGGTCATAATCATACCTACTCCATATGTGCATTACAGGCCACAGATGACTTTCAACAAAATATAAACATGAGGATGATGACAATGATATAAGAATTCAATAAAACAAGTTCAAGAATTATTTTATCCAGGAATTATTAACGTCCAAATTGTCAACATGATACTGTTTTGTAGATTAAAATTCAAGAATGATCAGAAGAATATTTCCATGAAAAGATACTGGATGAAGCGCAAATATCAAGGATATTCTACTAATTTCATGGAGTATAGAAGTCAAAACTTTAACCAAGTATAATAAAGAATGGAATAACAAAAGAAATCACCATGTATGCTGTACTTCGCATAGACAGGTTATTCCAATAGAATAATAATAATGGAACTAGGTCAGGCAAAATTTGCACCGACAGGACGTTCCAACAGAATAATAAAGACGGAACCAGGTCTGGTGTAAAACACACAGACAGGATGTTCCAATAGAATAATAATAAGACAGAACCAGGTCCGGTGTAAAACACACAGACAAGATGTTCCAACGGAATAATAATAAAGACGGAACCAGGTCCGGTGTAAAACACACAGACAGGATGTTCCAATAGAATAATAGAAGAATGTCACCAAGTATAGGGTAGACCGCGTATACAGATTATTCCAACAGAATAATAAGAAATGGAATAACAACAGTTCTCTTCATAAATAAGAAAGAATAACACCCCTTACGAGTACAACAAATAATATTCCCTACCTTAAGAAGAAGAGTACTGGATATATAAGTAGTGAAGTAGCAGAATAATTTCTTCTTTCTCTCTATAGTTTATCTCTCTAGAGCTTCAGTGAATTCGTAAGAAAATAATGAATGAATGAGCTTCTATTTATAGAAAAATAGAATGCATAGTAACTAACTCATGAACGGTCGAGATTGATTTACTTTAATCTGACGGTCCATATTTAAAGCAAATCTTTTAAATAAAATATAATATATTTTATTTATAATCTAATAAAATGAATAACTTTATAAAAAAATTTACTATGCAAACACTATGCATAATAAAATATAATATATTCTAATTATTATCTAATAAAACAGATAACTTTATAAAAGTATTATATTTTATATAAAAAGATTTTACTATGCAAAACACTATGCAGACACTATGCAACACTATGCATAATAGAATATAATATATTCTATTTATAGAATAACTTTATAAAAGTATTCTGTTTTATATAAAAAGATTTTCTGTATTATTACATTAATAATACCAACAAAACTACTTGACTTATCACTTAAGCATCAATAATTAATACAGTGTGCTACTATGCAACCACGCGTATTACTGTACTTTTAACACCGGGTGTTTCAACAGTTAACGATAAAACTTTCGCCGTTATTTTCAAAAAGTATTTTTGTCGTTTTCTCAATTTGATAATAATTCCGTTGTGGGGTCCACCAATGATTGTGCCGTTGTACGAATATTTCCTGTTAAAACGAATATTCCCCGACCAATCAAATATTATATAACAACTTGCGTGTTTTACAAAATTTATAAATATTAACCACAACTATTATATCAATTTCACTCCATAATATTCAAAAATAATATTTATAGAAAATTCATCTTTATTCAAAAAGTTGGGGTTTTACAACAAATCATTTATCTTTAATCAACACATTTTTAATCTTTCAACAATTATTCATCATTAATATTATAACTTACAATATTGACATTCAGGTCGTTCCCAAGAAAGAGGGGGCTTTTCGATAAGGATTTCTTTTTACTGGCGCGCAATTAAATAACCTAATCCATTTCCTCGACATAACTTTCTAGACATTGTCAATAATACTAATAATAATATGAGTAACTATGTCATGTCAATTATTGATTTAATAGTATAAAATATTGTGCAGATGTTACTATAACAATTATTGAGTCAATAATATGAGATACTATGCAGAAACTACTGTGACAATTATTGAATGAAATATAGAGTGACTTCTTACGTAAAAATCAATAATCAGAGATATTGTGCAATACCGTGTGCTACTTTGCAATAACGTGTATTACTGTTGTGACGCCCCCAAAATAGGCATACATCACTCATTCAGAGTCGCCAAATACATGGTACATAACTTAAATACAAACTTCATTTATACAATGCGACAAAATGTAGCTGAGAGTTTTAACACGGATATTATCTCGTAGACAGTATCAAAACTCAAATAAAGTTCTCATTACAATTATTATCACACTATTTTATAAAATAGTGAGGACTACTACAACCACCATCTCGGATCGTCACTCCATTTCTCGAGTAGTCCCGGCTACGTTCTCATTTCCTGAAGAGAATAATAAAAGCCAAAGGGTGAGCTCAACAAGCCAGTAAGAAATATTATGACTAAGATAATGCATAATAAATTATCGTTAGCCTTCAACAGTGTTAAAATGATAGAATACCATAAACAACAAGTTTAATTGCAGCGGAACAAGCAATCCATTAGAAGAGCCAAGTAGAGCATGCTATCTACTATCTTCTATGATTTAAAAAGTTTATAATCAATTTTATTGCTAAGACTCAGCTCAATAAATAATGCACATCACTAAATTATCCATGCAGTATAGGCCAAGGATATTCATTAGTATCACATCCACGAATTATCCATGCACTATGGGCCAAGGATATTAGTGTTATTACCAATGGTCATGATCATGCCAACAACTGTCCATTAATGCAATATGGGCCAAAGAGGACCTTTATCATTTGTAATAGGGTTAAGTTCAGATAACCACCTGGGGTTTAAGCGCTTTCCCACTTAACCACCTGTAGTCAGTAAAGCTACATTTAAACTCCCGACTTTTTGAGTTAAAATGAAAACGTCACCTTTTCCATCCAACTTAACCGTGCGTGTATGTCACACGCCAAAAACGCATGAGAAGGTACTGAAACAGTCAAAAAAGACTAGTAAATCTCCAAAATACCCCCTTCTTCTTCCTCAAAATACAATCTTCTCAATCATTTCTCACTCCTCAAATCATGCGTCCTCTCTCTCTCATTTCAAGCAAAAGATTCATAGAGATTTCTTGGAAGAAAATAGAGATTCAATCCACGCGGTAGTTGTAAACACTAAGATTGGGGCTGATTCGAAGTTGATTGAGTCGCTGCCCAGGTTAGAGATTGTGTCGAGTTACAGTGTGGGTTTGGATAAAATCGATTTGGAATATAGGGAGAAAGGAATTAGGGTTACGAATACCCCTGACGTGCTTACAGACGATTTTAACAGGTTGATTATCTGACAGATTCAAGAATGAATCACTTAATTTTCACGTTCATCACTGTCTTGATTTTTGCTCTGTTTCATTTTTTGGCTCTCATAGTCTCCACTTGTTTGATAAAATTCCTCAACAAAGAAATGGGCACAAATACTCTGTTTTGGGCTATTCAATTGGTATTAGATTTTATTTGCACTATATTCTGATTGGAAGATTTAGCAATAATTGGGGAAAGTTAGGGATGATACTACAGGCAGAAAGTCAGGGATGGACAATAATTATGGACCATATTTGGAAAATATGAGTAATAGAACTTAAGTAATGGAGAGAGAGTTAGTGGGTTTATAAGTAATATTAGTGGCAAGAAGGAGGTGGCATTCAAGAGAGCAATTGATCACTTACTAACCTCATGAAAAGCTTGAGCTGTAACCAAAATTAAGAGCATAAGTGTGTGATGACTAAGCTAGCAACGGATGAATATGGAGCAGGGGAGGCTGCCCACCACCTCCATTCCATTTCTTGTTTCTTTTCTTCCTTTAACTGTTGATCATACCCACTCCACCCGAACCAAAGATCAAATTCCTAAATTTTCTAAAATTTAGTGGGTTCGGTTAAAGAGGAAGAAGGAGCTTAAGAGGACTGCAGTTGTAGAGAAATTTGGAACTAATTCTGAGATCAAAGGCACTACAACATCATTAAATTGGCAATTTGCAGCGAAATAGGAGGTATGTGTAAGTTTCATGAAGATTTATATATAAATAGGTTGATTTATATAGTTTATGTGTGAATTGGGGTAAATTGTATTTAAGAAATCCATGAATTAGCATAATGGAGCTTAGTTGTTGTTCGGAGTTGTAAGGATGAAAAATGTGGATCAAACCATAAATAATTGGTTGTGAATTCTAAAATTTAAAGAATGCACACGTATTATTTGACAAAAGTCCTATTAGGGACTGTTTTGTTTAAAGATTGAAATTTAGTAGAGGTTGATGCCAAGAATAAGTGAAATGTATCTATATTCCATTAAGGTGGAATTTCTAAAATCTGAACTTTGGTTAAAGGCATATTTCAAATTTCATAGTTGAAATAATTGGATTTTAACTTTTAGACTATTTTGATTCAGGTTTCTCTGTTGGTTTTATATCTACTTAGAATCTTAAACATCAATTTGACCTCCTCTCCCTGTTGATTTGATATTCAGCATATTAGGGAAAGAGGGGGAAGAGAGAGAGAGAGAGAGAGAGAGAGAGAGAGTAAGTTAGTGTGTTAAATCAAAATATTGATTTTGATATGGAATCAGAAGTCTCCTTGAGGGTAATTAAGTCTTTAACCAAATCATTTAACGGAGTTAAGACAGAAAGCATTTTTTCACTTCAACTCAAAAAGACGGGAGTTTAAATGTAGCTTTACTGACTACAGGTGGTTAAATGGGAAAGCGCTTAAACCCCAGGTGGTCATCTAAACTTAACCCTTTGTAATATTATAGGTCATGATTATACCGAATAATCCCTAGTCATAATCATACCAATCAATAGTCAATCTATGGACTACTGGCCAAAGATGACTTTCATCACAATATAAGCATGAGGATGATGACAATGATATAAGAATTCAATTAAATGAGAGCAAGGATAAATTTTAAAGGTTTATAATTCAATTTATCCAGAATTCAATAATGTCCAAATTGTCAACATGATACTGCTTTGTGGAATAAAATTCAAGAATAATATTGTATCAAAAATGATTTGGACGGAAAAGAAATCAATTTTTGTCATGAAATACCCCGGGTGAATAGTCCCTGAGTGAATAGTACTTCAGGAATAATACCCTGTGAATAGTACCCTGTCATGAAAAGGTTAAAATTTATCAAGAATGTTCAGAATAATATTTCTGTGAAAAAATACTAGATGAAACGCAAATTTCAAGGATATTCTACTAATTTCACGGAGTATGGAAGCAAAACTTATCAACATGAGTGTAGAATTAAGAATATGAAACGAAATACTATTACTTAAATACTATAGAGTATGAAAGAAAATATTATTTCATACGAATATTGAACAAAAATAATATTCCTTACCTTAAAAAGAAAGTACTTCTGACTGGTAGGGCGGGGATATTCTTGAAGAAAACTTATATTATTTTCTAAGCTTAAAGCTTCCTTAAACTCTAAAGAAATACACTCAATATAATAGAAGAAAAATTTTCTGATTCTGGTGTGATTTTCAATTATAAACTAATCATTATATTTATAGGAGAATGGAAGGATACTATTTAAATTTAGAAAATCACGGATTGCACAGTGGACAATCACAAATTCGGCAGAATTTTTTTGATTTTACTATGCAAATACTATGCATAATAAAATATAATATATTCTATTTTTTCATAAAAAACAAAACTTATAAAATATATATATATATATATACACTCCCTCCATTTCACGCCAACCTTTTTTTTCTTCTCGTGACCCCCTACCAACTCATCATATATATATATATATATATATATATATATATATATATATATATATATATATATATATATATATATATATATATTATCACACTCATAACACACTATTTTGAAAAATGAGTAGGTGGGGGTCCATATAAAAAGCCAAATTTACAACAAATACTTCATAAAGATCCCCTCAATATTTTTAACAACATTTATCAATCATTAATATTATAACTTGTAATATTAACAACGAGATCATTCCCAGGAAAGAGGGGGCTTTTCGATAAGGATTTTTCTATATTGACGCGCAATTAGGTGACCAAACCCCTTTTTGACAAAACTTTCTAGACATCGCCAATAATGCAAATAATAATATTAACAACTATGTCGTCTCAATTATTAATTTAATAATATAAAATATTGTGACAATAATTGAATCAATAACGTGAGATACTATGCAGCAATTACTGTGGCAATAATTGAATAAAATTGAGTGACTTCTCACGTAAGCAATAATAATCAATATCGTGTGCTACAATGCAACCACTCGTATTACTGTACTTTTATCACCGGGTATTTTAACAGTTAACGGTAAAACTTTCGCCGTTATTTTTATAAGAGTTATTTCTGTCGTTTTCTCACTCCGACAGTAATTCCGTTGGGGGGTCCACCAATGATTGTGCCGTTATATGAATATTCCCTGATAAAATGAATATTTCCCGACCAATCGAATATTTTATGACAACTTTCTTACTTTGCAAAATTTATAAATATTACCCACAACTATAAAATTATA
Organism: Panax japonicus; assembly: GCA_020205505.1. Taxonomy (NCBI): domain Eukaryota; kingdom Viridiplantae; phylum Streptophyta; class Magnoliopsida; order Apiales; family Araliaceae; genus Panax; species Panax japonicus. Next base: position 54,727,412 of record CM035101.1, on the reverse strand, counting down.
TCAAATCCACACCATAATATTCAAAATGATATTTAGAGAAAATTATTCTTTATTCATAAAAGTTGGGGTCTTATAGCTGTACTTTTATCATCGGGTATTTCAACAGTTTAACGATAAAAGTTTTGTTGTTATATTTATAAAAAGTTTATTTATGTCGCTTTCTATTTCCGACATTTATTCCATTGTGGGGTCCATCAATGATTGTGTTGTCATACAAATATTCCCCAACAAAAAGAATATTTCCCAATCAAACGAATATTTTATGACAACTTGCTTACTTTGTAACATTTGCACATATCACCCATAACTATAACATTTATTTAATTATCACCTTACTATTTAGAATACTATTTAGAGAAATTAAATCTTTATTCATAAAAGTTGGGGTCTTACACCCATCCTTTTGTCCACCTCCCTCTGTCCACCATCCTTTTTTCTCGGCCACCATCTCCTTATCTCGAAGACGAAAATCAAAACCCCTCAACATCCAGCAAGCATTAGCAATTTAAACTTGTGGGACCCAACACGCAGCCCAAGAAACACATTACCCCAAATTTCCCCCAGGACTGAACTACCGGTGAGAGCAAACCATTAGAGCAGTAGTAGAGTCTCCGTCGAAAACACCCCCAATCAGCCAGAATGAGAAGGGAAAACCACAAACCACAAACCACAAAAGTGGTCGCCCGGAACAAACTCATAACCATGGATTCCGGCCAGGGCACTAGAAAACCATAACCAAATCCAACCTGATCTTGACAAAAAAAATGGAAGCAGCCATGCATCTACTAATTAATCAACCTCAGATCAAACCCAGAATGAAAACACCCAATCAGACGAAAATAAAGTATGAGAAATATGAAATCCCCAATTCAAACTGAAGAGGTACCGACAAGATCTAGATCAAATCAGATTAGATTGCAAGCACTAAATCGAATCAATTAGTGATTATGCAACAAGAACAAGAACAACGACAACAACAACAATAATAATAATAATAATAATAATAATAATAATAATAACAACAACAACAATACTAATACTAATAATAATAAAAAATAACAATACTAATCATATTACTAATAATAACTAATAATAATAACAATAACACTACTACTAATAATAATAATGTTAATAAGAATAAGAATAAGAATAATACAAATAATACTACTACTAATAATCATAAGAATAAATTATTAATTAAGGGAAATAAATTAATTTGGTATAAATCTTAATTTTTTTGCTAAAGTAATAGCTAGTCTTGTGTAGCTTAGGTCGTTTCATGATCAAGATCTCAAATTTAAGGTTTTGCATTCGATTCTTGGAGGGAACGTATTTTTTAACAATTAATTGGAAAATGCACATGTAAGCGGTTCCACATGCCAAAAATGTGCACGTTAGCGATGCCACATGTGCCACGTAGGCAGGTCAACGTACATGTGGCATATGGGGACTCAATATCCAAATTTTTGAATAAAAAGGGGCTCAATTTGCGTTGACCAAAAGAAATGGGCTCAGTACCCAAAAACACCTAAAGTTCAGGTGCCACGTTTATATTTTACCCTAAGATATGCCATAAAATTTTTCCTAAATATTTCATATTGTGCTTTTCATGTCCTCTGTAATTGTATCTAAATATAACTTCACTACAAGAAAAAGGCCTATCAACGACCAAATTTATCTGCGACCGCATTTTTTAGTCGCTAATTATGGTAATAGCGACTAGACTTAAATCTAGTCGCTAGGTAATATTAGTGGCTGCACGCGGTCGCTGGTCGATCCCTGATTTAATTTTGCCGCAAAAAAATTGGCGCAGTTGTTGGCGGGGAGGTTTGTTGCGACCAATAACTATCAGCGACTGCTCAATATTCGCTCATACATCCACGTCATTAAAAACCAGCGACCGTTTGCAATCGTCGAAAGCGGTCGTTGATCGTTTTAATCTAATCAAAACCAAGCATTCAATCGACCATACCAGCAGATGAAGGAAAGAAAGAAAAAGAAGAGGGAAAAAAGGGAGAAGAGGGAAGAGAGGGAGAAGAGGGAGCCTACCGTCGCCCAAGCTGTCGTCGACCACCTCATTCTGATTAGGTATATATTTCCTTTCTTTTTTATACTAATAATTATAAAATGATAGTAATACATAAAAAACACTAGTTGAAGTTATGTAATAATATATGAATCTGATTATGTTTGGTAACCTGATTTTAGTACCTGAACTCATACTAAAATTGATTTGGGTAATTTGATTTCGTTTGAATAATCTGTGTGCCAAAGTTTTATTTGATTCATTTTGTTGAATTAGGTAATCTGATTTTGTTTGAGATTCTCATTGCAATTGTTGTAATCTGATTTGGATTGAGATTTTTATTGCAGTTGTTCTTATTTATAAGTGTTTGTGCAAAATGGGCGTCAAAGTGATTTGATTCATTTTGTTCAATATTGCATTAGTACTAATTTTTCTTATTTAGTGTTTGTGCAAGATGCATGAATGTGATAGTCATGATTTCCGACGAAATTTTAACGAAATTAAGTAACATAATAAAATTTTATAATATAATGTAATAATCTTTAAAACCAATATTTAAAAAAATTAAAATAGAATGAGAATAGAAAAATATTTATTATAATTAGTCAACCAAAAAAGTAAATTAAGTACCATTTACTTAATTTTCAACTAATAAAAAAATTAAAATAAAATAACATGATATAATATAACAATTAAACTAAGTAGCATTTACTTAGTTTCTCATACTAAATTTAATAAAATTTAATATTTGACATAAAATATATATTAAATATATTATTAAATTAAAATATAATATAATATCATATAAGTATAATATTAAACTAAAATATAATAAAATATATTATTAAATTAAAATATAATATAATATAATATTAAATATTAAAATATAATATTGTGACACCTTCAAAATAAGTCCACACAACCCATTTTAATTCGCCAAATACATACTACAAAATTCAAATACAAATTTTTTTATTTACAACTATTAAACTATTGTGCAAAATACGACAACACACTTACTGTAAGTTTCAATATAAATATTGTAATGTATATAATACGACAATATCCATACTCAAATTAAGTACTTATTACAATTAGTGTCACACTAATTTTCAACATAGTGAGTACTACTATAGTAACTATCTCGTACCATTACTCTATTCACCAACTAGTCTCAGCTACACTCTCATCTCCATAGAAGAATAATGGAACAAAAAGAAAAATGGTGAGCTCCAATAGCTCAATAAAGAATAGTATGACTAAGATAATGAAGAATAAATTATTCATAGTCTTCAACAGTGACAAATCTGATAGAATATAATAGACAAGATCAACAACTGCAGCGGAAATAACAATATATTTAATGGGTCAGGTAGAACATGATGTCTACTTTCTTCTATGATTTAAAACTCATCATCAATATGTTATCCCTATAATACCAATTAACAGTTTCTATTTATAACCATGCAAATCAACAATTTATCTTTGCACTACGGGCCAAAGATATTCATTTATATCACCAGTGGTCATGATCATGTCAAACACTAGTTCATCTTTGCATTACGGACCAAAGAGAACTTTCATCACAATCCTTTATCTGTAACACCAAAGGTCATGACTATACCAAGACAAAATTCCTAGTCATAATCACACCAATCAACAGTCCATTTTTGCATTACCTGCCAAAGATAATTTTTTACCATAATTTAAGTTTGAGGATGATGATAATGATATGAAGGATGAATAGAAATAATAAGAATAATAAGATCAAGAATACACATTAAATCTTAATTTATCCAGAGTACAAGAATGTCCAAATTTTCAACATGATGATCAAAACGTGGATTCAAATTCAAGAATGATATTTAAGATTCATATTTCAAAGATAATTTGGACAAAAAAAGGCTAGACTTCATCGTGAATAGTACTCCATCATGAATAGTACTCTGACATGAATAGTATTTTGACATGAATAGATAAAAAATTAATAAGAGCGTTCAGGCATTCAAGTGAAATGATATTAAATAAAACACAAACCTCAAGGAAATAATATCACCTACATAATATGGAGTATGAAATAAATTGATATCCCTTACAAGTATTGAAAGAAAATAATATCTTTTACCTTAATAGGAGACTAGATCTGACTGGTATAAAGGAGATTATCTTGATAAATTTTGACTCTTTTTGCAACACTTAAAGTTTTATGTCACTCAAAAGAAATATACTCATATTATTATATGCATAATATTAGAAAAAATTTCGTATTGTGATGGTGTTGGGCTTGGTAGCTCATCTGAGCTGCCTATTTATAGTGCAATGGAGGGAGAAGGTTTTGCAGAGTTTGGCAGATAATTAGGCTAAGTTTGAAAAATAATTGCGGCCACCAACCAACTATTTTTTCCCATTAACCAACCATTCAATTTCCACCAATCAAGTGGCCCCCATGTCTGCCACTAACCACAATTCTAATAATTATTCTTACGTATTAAAAATAAACTCCATACATAGTTCCATAAAAAAACAATACCTTATACTATCATTTAAAGTTTCTTCCTATTTTGGGTACCAGAGAAAAATAATAATAATAATAATAATAATAATAATATTGTTGTAGGATGCTCTTGAGGTCCTTTCATTTTACAAAATGGCTAGATGATTAATCAGAGATACAATATAAATTTTTTATTCTTTGAACATGTGCGCATTAAATATTTTTAACCAATATATTTTCAATCTTTCAATAATTTTTTTACTATTAATATTATAGACTTACAATATTGACAACCAGATCATTCCCAGGAAATAAGGGGTTTTTCGATTAAGATTTCTCCTTACTGGCGCACAATTAGATAACCTAACCCATTTTCTCGACAGGACTTTCTAGACATTACCAATAATGCTAACTAATAATATCATTTCAATAATATAAGTTACTGTGTCATGATAATTATTGATTTAATAATGTGAAATACTATACAATTATCACTGTAGCCATTATTGAATCAATAATACGAATTACTATGCAATATCGTGTGCTACTGTGAAATACAGTGTGCTACTGTGAAATACAATGTACTACTGTGAAATAACGCATATTACTGTACTTCTATCACCGGGTATTTAAATAGTTAACGGTAAAAGTTTTGCTGTCAATTTTTAAAAAGGTTATTTATAAGACCCCAACTTATTATAAATAAAATCCAATTTCCTCTAATTATTGTGAATAAAAAGGTGTTAATTTGATATAATACTTTGGTTATGGGTGAAATGTGCAAAATTTGCAAAATAAGAAAGTGGTTATAAATTATTTTTTTGTCGGGGAATATTCATTTGGTCGTGGAATATTCTTGTTGTCGAGGAATATTCGTACGACGACACAACCATTTGTGGGCCCCATAATGAAAAATGGTCGGATGAAGAAAACGACAAGTTTGAGTTTTTATAAATAACGGCGTAGTTGTTACCGTTAACACTGTTGGAATACCAGATGGTTAAAATACATTAATACGCGTGGTTGCACAGTAACACACGGTATTGCACAATATTTTTGAATTATTGATTCTTACGTAAGAAGACACTATTCAATAATTGTTACAGTAATTACTGTTCAATATTTTATTTTATTGATTCAATAATTGTTTTGTTGTTATTTTATATTATTGTTGTTCAATAATTGTCACTGCACAGTATCTCCATTATCAGATCAATGATTCATATTATTTCAATAATATTGTTAGATAGCATTATTGGCAATGTCTAAGGAAGTTCTGTCTAGGAAAAGGGGTGACACCCTCAAATCAAGGTACTTAAATTTCCACATGATTTGGTGTTCATTGTACAAATATCATCTATCTATCTACCCATAATAAATGCAAACCATGCAATAGATAGAAATAAATCCTCCCCTTATGGGGTTACAACATCTGAATAATAAATACAATATCATGTTAAACTAACCTTAAACATCTGTGCGGAAACATAAACAAATAATAAGTCTTAAACAACATCAAGTCTTAACAATAACATTCTTAAAAATTAAATAACAAGTCTTCATCACTTATTAGTTCTGCCCTTGCCTTTGCTAGTAGAAGGCTCATCGTACCTTTCGTTCTTAACTACAATGTTATTATTACGCAAGAGTGAGCATGATTGCCCACAAGTATAAAAATGAAATAACAATATATAATAACATGCGAGATAATCAAAGACTTCTGAAATAAAAGCTCAACTTTTGAATCAAGAATGAATAACAAGAATTCAAAAGATTTCTGAGGGTCATAAGACCTTGAACTATGTCCTAGGTTATCAAGGGTTATACTTGAAACTTTTAACAGTCATAAGACTATGGACTCTTCTACTCGTACTTAGGGGGATCAGCCCTTAGTACCATACTATGCACAATATCTTAACGCTAACGCATAAGAAATCCCTATACAGGGTTGTTCATCTCAGTTTGACATTAGAGTATGCACCAAAGGAAGTTTGGTTTGGATAATTCAATAAGGGTTCTGAAATTTAGAACGTTCATCAACTATGGACTAGTCGAATCATTTAAGGGTTCGCTAGTATAATAAGGTTCAACAATAAATGATAATTAAATTGAATAAAAATCTTAAGAGGTATACAATAGAACAAGTATTGTATAACAGAATCATACTTTGAAATGATAGATAATCTTTAATATAACAAACTGAACTTGATTTATAAACTTGAATAATTATAACAAGTAGGGTTAGGAAACTTGCCTCGTGCGTAGGCTAAACGATTACTACTTTCGTTCACCACAAATCCTACACACATACCATATGTATTCACGGCATTCATTAGTTACATTTTCACTTAATTATTTAATATAAACTCCACTTTATTTAACAAATCAATACCCTTCTAATTTAATTACTTAATTAAATTAGAATATTTTCATTCTCTTACTATTATTATACTCGAATAAATTATTTCATAATAATTTCCATCGAATATTTATTTTATTCCATAAATATCTCAATTAAAATATTTACTTTATTTTATAAATATTTTAATAATAATTTTTATCGAATATTTATTTTATTCCTCAATTAAAATATTTAATTTATTTTATAAATATTTTAATAATAATTTTCATCGAATATTTATTTTATTCTATAAATATCTCAATTAAAATATTTAATTTATTTTATTAATATTTTAATAATAATTTTCATCACATATTTATTTTATTCCATAATATCTCAATTAAAATATTTAATTTATTTTATAAATATTTTAAAAATAATTTTCATCAAATATTTTTTTTTGCCCGCCGGGGTGGGGTAATTTAGTTTGGTAACGCCCGCCGGGGGCGGGGTTACCCAGACTCAGTTTCTGCAGTTCGTGAACATAACAAGGCCAAATTAGGCCAAAAATCAATCACAAGTAAAATTATACGTTCTGTAAAGAACACAGAATATGGCCATAACTTCCAATTAGTTTATTTTTACACGAAATTAGACATGTCCAAACACTGGAATACATATATGATCACTACTTAACCCTTCTAGCATGATTTTAACATGTTAAAACACATAATTTTGCATAATCAAAACATATAATTTACTGTTCTTGATTTTCTTGAGAGTTTTAAATACAAAACATGAAAATCAACATCAAGGGTTCATTATAACACCAATTCTGTTTATTTGGAGTTTGATTCCTTCGTTTTATCATGCATAATCATATATGAGTGTGAATTTTACAAAACAATTTATGTTTGGCATATTAAAATCACGTATAAGGGCCATATGGACATATTCCATACTCTGTAAATTCTGAGGCCATAACATACATTGTAATTATGAAACTGATGATATGGGAATCTATATTATATATAATCAAATATGATATGATACATCTTAACACATACATGCACATAATCCTTACTCTTTCCAACTTACAGAAACTTTACAATAAACTTGAAAGCCATTTTTATAAAAACTTAAACAACATAAATTTAAAATTTGGGAAGGAGGAGATTACCCAAAGCGTATAATGTAAATTCGCATGAGATGAATTCATTCTCAACTCTTCTTCAATCACAATTCAATTAACAATTCTCTGAATTCTCTCTGACTCTCAATTTACTCTAAAATGAAGAATACGTAGAATAATGCCAACTGAGCCTTTATGCGCAGAGTTGAGGTCAGTTACTCCATACGTGGTTTAACTGCCCCTAACTCCTCTTAAGGCCTCATTTGGCTAGCCTTAAAGGCTTATATCAAGTTAATTTAATAAAAACCTTTATAATATAGTTTGAAAACATGTCACACCCTTTATAAAATAAATCAAATATCTAGTTTAATTTATTTTAAATAAAATAAAATAATTTCTCATTAATTCACATAGTCGCATAATTGAATTTCTCATTCATTAATAATGTCAAATTATTAAATCTCTAATTAATTATTAAATTAATTAAAATAACAATAGGCTTATTAAATATTTCTTTTAATTCAATAAGCTCACATAAATACATACTTGAATAATAAATATTCTCCACATTAATTTAATAAATATAACACATATAATTAAATTAATCTACCACAACTTCATCAATTAATTATTTAATCTAATAATTAAATCATCGAAAATATTTATTTAATTCAATAAATATTAAAAGTAAATTACAAAAATCTCGTTCGTCATAGGTCACCTAATTGCGCGTCAATAAGGAGAAATCCTTATCGGAAAGCCCCCTCTTTCCTGGGAACGGCCTGGTTGTCATAATTGTGATTCTGTAATATTATTTGTGAATAATTAATTATTGATTTATATGATAAGGAAATATTTATTTTATGTGGATATAAATGATGGATATATTTATTGTGGTTATAAATGATGGAATTAATATTGAGGTATTTTATCAGTATTTTGTCAAAATGAAGGTATTAAAAATCGTCCGTATGTGGATTTTGGGCATTTTCTGTTTGGCATTTGGAAAAACTTTCTTCTACAAAGTTGTAGAGAATTTAATTTCTTATGGAATAAACATGAGATTTAAATTTTTCTGATAAAAGGGCTATTTATTATGAATTATTGAAGTTTCGGAAATAAATATTTTTATTAAAATATGGTGGGCCCCACTTTTGGTTGGTGAGAAATAAATGTGCTGAAATAAAAGTGGTGGGCGTGAATAGTAGCAGGTAAAGTCATCAGGTATTAAGTTAGTCTGCTATGGCGTTCTAAGCATTTTTCTATAAATAGGGTGCTTAGTTAGAATTGAAAATCATACCAGAAACAAGTTCTCTCTCTTTCTCTCTCTATATTATCGAGTGTATTTTGTGATTATTTAGATACTTTGTGAGTTGTTATTCATCAGTGCAAGTTTCCTTCGGCTTTATACCGATATTTCGATCAGAAGTACTGTTATTTTGAGATAAGGGATGTTATTTTCTTCATAATGATGTTATTCTTTCAATATCATTATACCGAAATAATGGTATGGATGTTATTGTGGAATTTCTACCTTTTTATGTCGGGATTACTATACACATATACAGCACTATTCACGTATACGGCACTATTCACGAATACGACACTATTCACCGAAAAATAAAATTTTCTCTTTTTTGTCCAAGATGTCTATTATGGTTACTATCTTTGATTGTATTCATGTTTTGATCTTTATTTTTGAATTCTGCTTCACAATTAGTTATTATGGAGTATTATTGAACTTGGATAAACTGTAATACAAATCCGTAATATTTTTCCTTTTGTTTCACTGGATTCATTTTCTTAAAGATATTTTTCATCATCCTCAGTCCTAAATGATGATATTACTGAATATCTTTGGCCTGTAGTGTAAAGATGAATGATTAACTGATGAATATCTTTGGCCCGTAGTGCAAAGATGAACAAGTGTTGAGATGAACATGACCAACTGATGATACAAATGAATATCCTTGGCTTGTAGTGAAAAGATGAATATTTGATTCAAGATGTATATTGATTGATGTTACAGGGATAAAATATTGATGATGGGCTTTTAAATCTTAGAAGATAATAAAATTCATTCTCTACTTGACTCTTCTAATGGATTGATATTTCCGCTGCAGTTGTTGATCTAAAACTTGTTGTCTATTATGTTATATCAGATTTTTTCTTGTTGAAGACTAATGATAATTTGTTTTATATTATCTTAGTCATAATATTCTTTACTGGGCTAGTTGAGCTCACCCTTTTTCTTTTTGTTCAATTTTTCTTTTAAGGAGGTGAGAACATAGTAGGAACTAGCTGGGGTTTGGAGTGATGGTTCAGGATAGTTGTTTTAGTAGTCCTCACTATTTTGTAAAATAGTGTATCAATAATTATAATGAGGACTCCTTTTTTGTATACTGTCTATTAGACAATATTTGTATTCAAACTCACAGTATATGCGTTGTTGTATTTTGCACGACAATTGTATTGCTGAGGTTGTATTTATTTTTGTATCATGTATTTGGCGACTCAGAATGTGTGGTGTATACCTATTTTAGGGGTGTCATATTATTTATGTCACTTTCTATATCCGAGAGTTATTCCGTTGTGGGGTCCTCCAATGATTGGTTATTTTGGTGCCATCGTACGAATATTTCCCGACAAAAAGGATATTCCCCGAAAAAACAAATATTTTTCGACAACTGTTTACTTTGTATAATTTGCACATATCACACATAACTATAACATTTATTAAATTAACACATTATTATTTAGAATAATATTTAGAAAAAATTAAATCTTATTCATAAGTATATTAAAATATAATATAATAAACTAAATAGAATTTGCTTAGTTTCGTACTACTAAATATAATAAAAATAATATAATATAATAAATGATGTATTAAATAAACTAAGTAGCATTTATGAAGTTTTCAATTGCTAAAATAAACTAAGTAGAATTTTTTTATATCTCCATTGCTAAAATAAACTAAGTGCACTTTCTTTCGTCTTTTTCCATGGCAGCTCCAAGAGGGTCTTTAACTTTAAACCCATAAGCATCAGAATACTATCCACTCTCATATCAAATTTCTGACCTAATTTATCCCCAAACTCCTTCCTTTAATTAAAACTACTACACAATCTCATTTCATTTGCAACCCTCAATCTATACCACCACCACTACCCACGGTAGTGCCACCACCTACGGCAATGCCACCACCTACTTCAACTCATAATTGTAGATAGTCTCCGGTTAGGAGGTGGTCGGATCAGGTGGTGCATGCAGCAGAAGAAATGAGTTTAGAATGAATCATATGCTTTCAAGTATGCTCAAGTTATATGCTTACAAGTATGCTCAAGTCATATGCTTATACGTATGCTTAGAGAGCCTGACCATATACTATACATTAATAAGCTCATGTTGTCTGCAATAGGTATCGTGATATCATGGACCTCTGTTCAGATCGTAGTTGGATGAACGTCGACGAAAGTCAAGTTCCCAGATAGGTGCTACAACTGAATTTAGAGCTGGTTGCTAAGTGTTTTTGCACTTTGGCAAGTACCATGTTTATAAAGTTGTATAGATCATATGATGACGAGTTAAAAGAGAATCAGCCCGACATAACTGATAAAGATATTCAAATCAGTCATTATAAAAAATTTGCACTTTAGCTAAAGGGCAAAATAAGTTAAGTTAATTAATCACGACATATATATTCTCCATGAATTTATGACTTCATTTAAGGTAATAGCATTTTTGTAGGCTTTTACTGAGGGAACGATTCCGGATAATGTAAAAGTCCTTGCTATGGGCCCAGACAAGGATCAAGTTCAGCCGTAATGATTACAAAATAAATGGTTGTGAATTTCATACAAAGGCATATGCTTGCGGTAAAAGAACAATGAACACTGGAGTGTATGTCCAAGGAGATTGTTACAATGAGCTTGGTTGTGCCTTTTATGGGGAGTTGGAGGAAATCTTAAAGTTGTCGTACAAAAGGGAACTTATGCACTTAAGGGGGTCAGATTAACTTGTTTAAGTGTCGTTGGTTTGATTCAGAAAAAGGGATACGTGTCGATCGACATGGAATCGCTGATATTGACCTCCATAGGTCTACATACGCCAACATACCGTTTTTTGTTGCAAACTCAAATAGTACAAGTTTACTACACTCCTAGTCATGATAGAAAAAGGGGTAGACCGCCTGCAGATTGACAAGTTGTAATTCATACTCCCGTGCGTAGTCGTGTAGAAGCAATAAACAGGGAGTTCTACCAAAAGGAGATTCTTTATAAATCTACTACAATAAATATGGAGGACGACAATGAAGTAATCCAGTTAGAGGGTGGAGATGGACCTAATAAATTAGATCCTTAGTCAGTACTTATGTCAGATGACATTTATACTGAGGAAGAAGAGTTATTGACTGACAATGACACTGAATCTAAAGAAGATAATGGTTATGAATCTCCAATATGTATACAAAATGATTATGAATTAGACAACGATTAAAAAAATAAAATGCATATTTAGTATTACTTGTATTATATACAATTATATATATACATGTGCTTTATATCATTGTCGTATTTATGTACCAATAAATTATAGTTATCGTAGTTAACTATTTCATACAATTACCTGTCATTATTGTCATTTTGTTTGTATATGTAATCAAATATAACTCATAATAATATCATGAAATTTTTATTTATAGAGATAACTTCTAAACTAGCTACAAGATTAAAGTGCGGCATGGGTAGGGGTCCGAATCATGTGCCGAAGGCCCGGGCTAATCCGGATGACCGGATTCTCATACAAATTCCTCCTCCTCCGAAAAACATGTACGTTAAACAACATTTATATATAAGCATTTTATATTTTCATTATTGTAGATATATACTAATGTAATTTTTTTAAATTTATAATAAAATGACTTATCTTTAATCTAAATTATATATATATATATATATATATATATATATATATATATATATATATATTGTAGTGATTTTAGCGATGGCCAAACTAAGAAATGCATTTCATAATTTTGCTTACAGAATTGGCCTACACCAGTGATTACGCAGGTGAGCACACCTATCGCCCACAGGGATGCAGTTTGGAATGAATTTCAGGTATAATTTTTTGAATTCTGATAGATAATATAATTTATAAACTAATATTATTTAGTAGGGTTGGATTATGTTAAAATAATTATTTTAATATTATTATTGTTGTTTTATTTGCAGAAAAGGAATACATGGGACAACGCGTAGGCATCAGTTATTCAGACATTTATTCTGGCAGAAGTGAGCCATCCGAACCAAAGATAATTTAAACAAGGAAAGACAGAAAGCCCTATATAATGCAAAGATCGACCATCCAGGACAAATGTGACCAATTCATGCATGATCATAGCCCATGGTGGTGCACATAGACCGTAAATGCTGAGATGTGTGCCCATTGGAGAACTGAGAGCTGGGTCAAGAGACGCAAGACAGCCACCTCGAACAGATCCTCAAGTGTACCTGAAGGAGAAATGCACCTATAAAGGCGACATTATATCACAGTTACAACATATTATTGTCGGGGTACGCATTTTGCAATGTTTCAGTTTTAGTATATCACATGCACATGTTTAGATATTAATATATGATCATATTAATTTTGTAGGAGGCATCGTCTAAGGGTCAGCCTATCCACTAGCTAAATGTATATGTGGCCACCCCCACGATGGTTTGCCCGAGGCTATCCAGATAGCACATTATACTTTGATATGCTTATAAATTTTTACATCATTCTTAAGCGTTTTATATTTATTGTTAGCTATTTAATTCCTAACCTAATGACAAGACACTTATAAGAGCCTAATAAATGAGGGTTATCCTGAAGGCACCTTGCGGCCGTCGATTGATCAAAAATTATGGGAGATGGTGTTGGTTGTGAAGAAGAACTATATCAAAATCTAAGGACAACGACGACGATCGACTATCAGTGGCACAGACAGCTCTGCTAGTTAGTCTACTTAGTCCTCTTGCCATCCGACGCCGTACACTCCTGCTGACTGTGTGAGAGCAATATGTTAGGATCAAAATCTTCTTCTCATACTTGGCGGGCATGATCTGTAGTCTTTGAGTCCTAAGAAGTTAGCAGATGCATTGGCGAGAGCAGAAAAACAGCAAGATGAGCCCGAGGTAATCTTGTCATTGTTTAACTTTACATCTTTAGCTTTATGTTCTACTTTGCATGTTTACTTTAACTTTACGTACATTCAATAATACATGTTTTATTCTTTTGTTATAACCCCATCTGGACGATATTGCTCGTGAAGACATTTGTATTCCTTCTTTGTCTTGTTAATCGACATTTGATTATTATTTTTACCCACTGAATAATTGAATGCATGTTTTTATTGTACGTTATGACATTTATATATAAATTTTACTCGGACGGTACTTGTATATATGGATATCGACGGATATATATCGATGGATTTGTTTGGATGTTGGTTTATTTATATATATTATTGTGTGTTGGGATATAAAACATGTACAAAACAAGTAAAAAAAATTAGGAAATCCACAAAACAGACAATTTTTTTTTTAAAATTACACATCAGCGACCGTATTCGGTCGATAATAGTTTTCAGTGATCGTTTATGACTAGAAGGTGTTAGCGACCGCGTCGGTCGCTATTGTTGGTCGCTGACACGTGGACCACGTCACCTCTGATACCTGACTCGCGGTGACTCAGCTCAACGACAGAATCGATCACTATTTGGTGATCACTGATATGGCGATCGCTAAAGATGGTCGCTGATATCCACACGACGATCAGTTTATGTACGACCTATATTAACAACTGCATGCGTTCGCAAAAAAACCTCTTTCTTGTAGTGCTTCAAAAAAACCAAAACAAAACAAAACCAACAGCTGCCAAATCTATCACCTTGTTGAATCATAGGATTATCCTACCTATCTATCTATATTTTATTTCGATGTACTAGACATTGTACGGTTAAGCTGTTCAATAACAATTTGTCATTTTCTTTTACAATAATTATTTATCTCTTTTCATAGAAAAATCCAAAAGAAAACTGCAAAACATTTCATTATTTTACCGACTTTATAAGTCAATTCTGTACAGATCATGTACATTGCCAATCAATTCAGTTTTGTCTATATGCAAATTCCTTGTAGTTTCATTGACAGCACCGTATGATAAAACGTAAAGCAACATCTATATTCTCTCCGACAAACATTTTCTTTTTTAATTCGTTCTCAATTTAAATTGTAAAATGACATAAATCTCTTAACATTATTTATATTCTAGGTATATATATTGAATACTATATGCCACCACTAAAAAAAAGGTAAATTCCCATGAATTTTTTCATCCGAATTAATTATTTTTTGTCGACAATTTGATCGGAAATAAAGTCATCCAAAATAAATGGGTCGAAAATTTCGTCAGAGTTATTATTTATGATGGACATTATAGAGATATACTCTTTTAATTTCAAATAATAGGTTCAATATTATTGACTTTTAAAAGTCCATTTCAGATACTTTTAATCAAAAAAATTTGCTATAATTCAACATAAATTATGAAATAATAAATATTATAATTAGTAGCATTACATTTACTAAATTAAATAAATTTATGTAAATTCTGAATTTGAAATTTTCTTAAACTGACTTCAAATAATCAATTATGATCTTATATATTGGAGTGAATGAATTACTAGTTTGAAGGTTCTTGGTGATAACACTTGGAGATATCATAGAGTATAATTTTTCCTTAAAAATCTATTTAAAAGTCTATTTATAATTTTGGAACAGATAATTAAAAAAACAAAAATATATTAAAAAAATAATATATTTTGCAATTTTATATATCAAATTTTGTATTGCGAGTTACATGAAAACTGAAAAACTATACGATACAATATTGGATATTGCTAGTAAGTCAATCTTATAATCATATATATCCATTATTATGAGTTCAAATGTATCGTAATCTTAATTCAGTAAAAAGTTTTAACAATATATAACATGACTCAATTCGGTATAATAATAGAATACAATAAGTCTAGGGGGATATTTTTTTAGTGATATTTTTAGTGATATTTTTTTTAATTTATTTTTTTGGTTTTTTTTTTGTAATACCTCCCAAAAAATGTATAATATTTATTTTAACTTAAATTTTTGTAAAAAACAGTGTTTTAGGTGTAATTTGGATACATACAAGAAATATGGTTGTACAGACTGTACAGACTCTGTTTCTTGTATGTATCCAAATTACACCTAAAACGCTGTTTTTTATAAAATTTCCAGTTGGAATAAATACTATATATTTTTTGGGAAGTACTACAAAAAAAAAAAAGCAAAAAAAATGTCACTAAAAAAATGTCCCCCTAGAAGGACTCGAATAGAATAATGTTAGAGACACAAATTTTTCTATAAATATTTTACAAACTGCTGATGTGACATACTCCACCTCAGCATATTGTGTGGGGCCAAAAATTATATTGAAACAATTTGTTAATCAATATAGTGAAGTGGTGTATGACACATCAGCAGTTTATAAAATATTTATAAAATACAGTAAAACCTCTATTTAAGAATAGACTTTGGACCAAACTATTTGTATTCTAATTGAGAGGTTATTACTAAATAGAGGTATTGGTATAAAATATTTTTCGAACACCCAAAAATATCCACTTTAACAAAAATATCAATATGAACTCCATAATAATTATTATTCAAAAAATATTAATGCAAAGTAGTCTTTTATAGGAAAATTTGGTCTTTTATAGGAAATGTAGTCTTTTTATAGAAAATGTAGTTCTTTATAAAAAATGTAGTTTTTTAAAATTAATATTCTCTCTCTCATAGATATGAAATTATGACTATATAGAGGTATAATTTATTAATACGAAACTTAAAAAGTATATAACATATTACAATTTAGAGGTTATTCTTATTTATAACTGGCCCAAATTGGGACCAAATTTTTTTATAATATTATAGAGGTTATTCTTATATAGAGTATTCTTAAATATGGGTTTTACTGTAGTTTATGTCTGTAGCATTACTCATAATAATATTCATTTTAAAAATATACCTCCTATTTTTTAGACTAAAATAAAAGGACAAACAAACCCATTGTAATGTCCAAACTACCACATAAATCAACTCAATATTCTATTCCCACTCATGGCTTCTATTCTATAAATACACACAGTCACACACTAAACTTTCCAACATATATCCTCCACCTCCCAAATTAACCCTCTCTTCCATATTTTCCCTCCCTTCTGCCTCAAAGCTTTAGTCATGTATAGAGTTGCTAGCGCCTCCGAATACCTAGTCATCACCGGCGTCGGAATTGCCGACATAAAGATTGCCAAAAAAGCATGGATTCTCCCCGGCCAATCCTACGCGATTTTCGACGTTTCTCCGGTCAACTATACCTTTGAAGTCCAAGCCATGAGCGCCGAAAAACTCCCCTTCGTCCTCCCCGCCGTCTTCACCATCGGGCCCCGCCTCGACGACCCCGACAGCCTGCTAAAATACGCCAAGCTCATTTCTCCCCACGATAAACTCTCCCACCATGTGAAAGAGCTCGTGCAAGGGATTATTGAAGGCGAAACACGAGTTTTAGCCGCCTCGATGACTATGGAGGAGGTTTTTAAAGGAACTAAAGATTTTAAACAAGAGGTGTTCGAGAAAGTTCAGCTCGAGCTGAATCAATTTGGGCTGCTAATTTATAACGCGAATGTGAAACAACTTGTGGATGTGCCGGGGCATGAGTATTTCTCGTATTTAGGGCAAAAGACGCAGATGGAGGCGGCGAATCAGGCGAGGGTGGATGTGGCCGAGGCGAGGATGAAGGGGGAAATTGGATCGAAGCTGAGGGATGGGCAGACGCTGCAGAACGCGGCGAAAATTGACGCGGAGACGAAGATTATAGCGGTAAAGAGGCAAGGGGAAGGGAAGAAGGAGGAGATTAGGGTGAGGAGTGAGGTGAAGGTGTTTGAGAACGAGAGGGAGGCGGAGGTGGCGGAGGCGAACGCGGAGTTGGCGAAGAGGAAGGCTGGGTGGGCGAAGGAGGCGGAGGTGGCGGAGGTGGAGGCGGCCAAGGCGGTGCAGTTGAGGGCGGCGGAGCTGCAGAAGGAGGTGGAGAGGATGAATGCGTTGACGCAGACGGAGAAGCTTAAGGCGGAGTTTTTGAGCAAGGCTAGTGTGGAGTATGAAACTAAGGTAAAACAAAAATTATACTACACAACCTTACACTACTCACTTAATTATATAACAGTAAATAAAGCAGTGTTAAAGCGTTATTAATTAAACGTTAATATTTTATTAATGAAGTGTGATGATTTTAATAGTGTTTGTGTATACACTGATTACATGTAATTTTATTACACAAAATAATACTACTATTATAGGTATGATAGAGTAATAAGTGTCATTAAAAATAAATATTATTGCTTGAATAAATATATAAATGTTGTTAAATATATATTTTTAGTCTGACACCATGAATATTTGATATGAAATTGTAAGCCCAAAATAATTCTAATGGTGAGAAAAGTTAATTATATTGAATCATGTACATGGATATATAACTCAAGGGATTAGTCAATTAACTACTTGCAAAAAAAGAGTCTGTGAGTGTTGACTTAAATCAAGTATAATATTATTAATATGTACTCTACTCAATTAAATTAACAGCATATCTTATTTAAAACACTTATAAAAGATATAACTGATTATCATATATATATATTTGATTTATTTTAGGTTATGGTAGACACTTGGCCAAATTAAGAAAATGATTACATGACTTAGTCAAGCAAATTAAATTAAATGATACCAAGATATTTAGAATAGCATAGTCCAGAAATGTATAGTTTCGATGACCAAGTAGCAACTTTGGTATCTGCTAGGGTTTTTCTAATTGTCAACTTATTCAGCCATGTTTGTTGCCTACTTAGACGTTGACTATATCCAAAATTAAATAAAGTCATAGCCTCTTTATAATCATCTAATAATAGAATTTTTAATTGTAGGAGGAAAAAAATGCATGGCTTCTTTCTTTGCAAGTTATGAGTAATTTATCATAATTAAGTCATACATGTTTGTGTATGTACAGTAAAACCCTTATTTAGGAATACAATAACCTCTATAATATTATAAAAAAAAATTGGTCCCAATTTGGGCCAGTTATAAGTAGGAATAACCTTTAAATTGTAATATGCTATATACTTTTTAAGTCTCGTATTAAGAAACTATAACTCTATATAGTAATAATTTTATATATATATATATATATATATATGAGAGACTATTAATTTTAAAAGACTACATTTTCTATAAAAGACTACATTTCCTATAAAGAACTATATTTTTCTATAAAAGACAACATTTCCTATAAAGGACTACATTTTCCTATAAAAGACTAGATTTCCTATAAAAGACCACATTTTCCTATAAAAGACTACATTTCCTATAAAAGACTACATTTTCTTAGTTTGAAAATCTAAATAATTTATGTTTTCTATAACTTTGCATTAATATTTTTTGAATAATAATTATTAGGGAGTTCTTATTAATATTTTTGTTAAAATAGATATTTTTGAGTGTTCGGAAAATATTTTGTACCAATACCTCTATTTAATAATAACCTTTCAATTAGAATACAAATAGTTTGATCCCAAGTCTATTCTTAGTTTTACTGTATATGTAATATACCAGTTCAAATGGTCCAACAATAAAATGGAATGATATAGGGCGAGTTGTAAACTCAAAACATTTTTTTTAATGCATAAAAATGTTTGATAAATCTCTTTAATGGGAAAAAGAGTAAATAATACCTATTTGGTAAATTCCGAATCCGAATTTAAATTTGAATCGAATCATATCCATCCAAACAAAATCTTAAATTATATATATATTTTTAGATCATTTTAACCCACTACAGACTCAGATAAAAAGTAATGATTAAATGTATTAATGATAGCAGATTTGAGTCTTTATATACATATCCAAATATCCCACATGTTAGGATGTGGTACTGTAGTGCTACAAATTTCTTCACTTAAATTTCAACGTTCTCGTCAGAATCGATCACATACTTAACATCCTACATATCTTTGTCTCTCTAACCATTGTGCGATAATACCGGTTGGTTTCGTGTCTCCACCTCCGGATCTCTTTTCATTGTGGAATAATACTATCAACCTTCTTTGAATTAGGATCCTCTCCATTTCAAATAAATTGGAGAATCTCCATTTCATGATCCAGATTTAAAATGTGTTGGAATATGACATCATGATGATGAGAGAGAAATGGTGATAGAAAATATACAAAGAATGGAGACTATTTCATTTGAAATGCAGAGGATCCTAGTCCATCTTCTTTATCTTTATATTTATTTTGATGTGTTTCTAGCGATGTTTTGAAACCCGTACTGGCCCAGCGGGTTGATTTTGGTGTGTTTGGTCGATTGGACCAGTTTAGTCAAAACCCGGATTGAACTGGTTGACTACCGGTCGAACCGGCGATTCAACTGGTAAAATCGATTAAATTGACCCAGTGACTCAATTTTTAATATTTTTTGATACCAAAACATTTTAATATTAAATTTAACCAATTTTAGTACTATTGTAATATAAATTCATTATATTTTAGTTTATCAAAAACAAGATATTTTAATTTTTTATTAATTATTAATAATATATATTTTTATATATTTATGACGTTATCGGTTCAATAATGGTTCAACCACTAGTTAAACCGATGACTCATTCACCTAATAACTTTTTCGGCTGAATAACTTGTACGACTCTAAAAATATTGGTTTGTAGTATATATAAGGATATAATAGGAATTATAAAAGATTTGCTTAATTTATTCGTCTAAATTCGTCTATTTTTGAACGAAAATTTTGTGAAGAAAAATTGGACAAATATTTCATCCATTAAAAAACTTAGAAAAAAACTTAAGTTTTCCCGTTCTTTTCTTTTTTGCGGAAGGACGATTTAATGATATATCATTGGAAGGGTTTCTGAAAATAAATTCCCGTACCCTCTCATAGTTTAGCAAACAATGAACAACCTCATTGAGCTCTGCATTTTTTTCTTTTTCCACTTTTTTTAAAACACAGGTACAAGAAGCAAACTGGGAGTTCTACAAGAAACAAAAAGCCGCAGAAGCAATTCTCTACCAGAAGGAAAAAGAAGCGCAGGCACAAAAGGCAATCGCCGAGGCAGCATTTTACGCTCGTCAACAAGTAGCCGATGGAGAATTATACGCGAAACAGAAAGAAGCCGAAGGTCTTGTAGCACTAGCACAAGCTCAAGGCACTTATTTAAGCACCCTTTTAAGTTCTTTGGGAGGAAATTATGCCGCGTTAAGGGATTACTTAATGATTAATGGTGGTATGTATCAAGAAATCGCCAAGATTAATGGCGATGCAGTGCGTGGACTGCAGCCAAAGATTAGTATTTGGTCTAACGGGAGTGGAGAAAGTGTGGATGGGAGTGGAATTAGTGGTGGAAATGGTATGCAGGAAGTTGCTGGGATTTATAAGATGTTGCCACCATTGTTCAAGACTGTTCATGAGCAAACAGGAATGCTACCACCAGCATGGATGGGCACTATAACTGACTCTACAAATTAGTTGCTCAAAGTGTGGAGAATGGAGATGTTTGGGTTTTTCCTTTTGTTTGGTTTAATTTGCTTGTGTACTTATATGTGCTTTGTTATTTGTTTTCTTTAAATCAAAATGTCAAAATGTTGGCTTAATGTTTCAAGAATATTTTTATATATGACGAGAAATTTATGTTAATATTAAATATAGACATATATAAATACATTGCAGGGGCGGATCCAGTCATAAAATTCAGTGGGGTCAAATTTAAATTTTTTTTTGTTAAAGAATGAAAATTATAACTCTATATATATATTTTTTAAATTCAATATAATTTCTCAACACTTCAATCGTTAAGTTTGATATATATATATATATATGTGTGTGTGTGTGTGTGTGTGTGTGTATTCATAAAAAAACTAAGTAAATAGTCTTGGGGTTTTAAGACTTTGTCTTTGAATTTTAATTTGGTGATAAAATAAAAAAAAAACGAATGAAAACAAAAAGAGATAATGTCAGTTTTATAATATAAGAATTTTTTTTTTAAGAAAAGTGGTGTTTTTGAGTTTTAATTAGGAAAAAAATGAGCGTATTTTGAATCAAAAAAAATTTCTCATTTTTTTCTACAACTAAATTTTTTTTACAGAATGTTAGTTAAAAAAGAAAAAAAAGTAGAAAGTACTTACTTTTTAAGCCAAATATTACACATGGAGAGAGAAATAAAAAAAGTAGTACAAAATTATCATTATTTTTAAAAAGTCACTTATACAAAAAGAGGATGATGATGGGAGTGTGTACTATAGGAAAAGGGAAGGAGCCAAAATCCAGTGGGGGCAGGTGCCCCCTGCCCTAGGGTAGATCCGCCCCTGATACATTGAATAGGATGATGTGAAAAAGAGATCCACATAATAATGTTCTATTTAATTTCGTACAGTTCTACGTTAGTCGATGTTCACGTTCGACATAAAACTAATCGATATATAAATTATTTTTCTTGTTTCAATTAAATTATCTTTATATAAAATAAAATAGTCACTTTTGTAAATTTTTTATCTTGTAGTTGCGTGTTAAGATTGATTTATTAGACTTGTATATAAATATGTAATATAATACCAAATTATAAAATGGAAATAACGCATGTACTCACGTGTTAACAAACACAAACTAAATACCAAATGCAGAAGAACAAATAATTTTTAAAACTTTTCGATTAATTAAAGATGTAATTAGAAGGGAGGTTGAATATATTTTTAAAACTTTTTAATTAATTAAAGACGTATTATCAAATAATCAGTTAATCAGTATTAATTATGCACAACAAAATATTCTTTAAAAAATTCCCCTTAAAGATTATGGAAATCACAAATCTAATTAAATTTAGTCTTGTGGTTGGAACATATATAGCAGATATAACAATAAATATAGACAAAATGTAAATGAGTTAAAATAAACGACACAAGATGTTTTAAGTGATTCGAAGACTGAATAACTCTTAATTCACTCTTCTACTCTAACGAGCAGCATATCCATTAAGGATAAGGTCACTCCAACCATTTACAACTGAACTACTAAGGTTCCTTCAAGTTACTTAGTCCCGGCATCGAGTCACTAAGACCAGGTCACTTAGACCCAATTCGGTCACGAAGATCAGGTCACTCAAACCCAATTCGGTCACTAAGACCAGGTCACTCAGACCTATGTTCCTATTTGTTGATGTGTTGGATGTGCTGTTAAGATGGTGTTTAAGCTCTATCATCTTCTAGTACTTAGCAGCTTGATTGTGATCATCTTCTCGGTGTTGTTGATCTGTGTCGTTGTTACTTGACTTCTTCTGGTTCTTAGCATTAATTACTCATGATCATCCTTGATGTGCTGCTATATAAGCTTTCCAATATGGTTTGACATCTTCTAGTACTTAGCAACTTTGAACACTTGTAAGATCGTAGAATGTGAAAGTCCAATAATAATCTAAAAGGGGGGTTGAATAGCTAGATTATTACATATTAAAAAATTATCTTAGACCTTTTTAAATTTTTTGGATAATTAATTTGAAGTGTTAGAAATTAATTTGCAATATAGTAAAAGTTCAATCACGCAATGCACAGAGATTTGTCTGATTCACAACATACATCCCGGGTATATTGCTACGTCCAGTCTCAAGCTCCTCTCTAGGACTTGAGATCCTATTACTTCTTGTAATAAAAACTCCTTCAACAAGCAGAGAAACCTTTACAAAGTTTTTATAGAAACACTTTTAATTATTCTTAACTAATCTATCTTGGACAGCAAGCTCTCAACTCACTCCTCAAGCTTAGTTGTATATACTTTTCTTTTGAGTTCAGTTCTATTCTATGATCTGGTCTTGAAACGACAACATTTTTCTCATCTCACAAGTACACTGGAGACCCAACTCCCAGCTGATCTCTGTAAGACTCTGGTCTTGGTCAAAGAATTACTCGTCTTTCTCACAGGTACATAAAATAAACTAACTCTACCCTTTTTCCTTTTACAAAAGATTTAACAAAGATATGCTTCTCAAATAAGCAGATAAAATTTAGTACAGATATATATAAAAGTTTAACTTTAATTATATTTGATACTTCTCAAATAAGCATATAACAATTAAAGATCCAGTAATTATATAAAATTTCAACGACCTTTATATATATATGTGAAATGTGCTTCAGTGTAAGCAAATTTATATTTATGCTCGGTTATACAAGTAAATATAACTTTTATACTTGTATAATATGCTTCTTGATTAAGAAGATAGATTAATTTTAGCTTAGCTCAAAAAATACTTATGTATAAGCAGATATATAGTTTAATGCAAATTTATAAAGAATTATTTGTTCTTTATAACAAAAATGTGTTCAATGGGTTAAACAAATATAACTTTAAGGTCAGATATAAAAGTTTAAATAACTTTTATATTTAGAGTGAAAATATTTCTGAGTAAGCAGATAAGTTGTTTTAAGTTTTGAATCAAATATGTTTCTATATAAGTAGATATTTAATTTTGTGCAGACTTATAAATTAAATAATTATTTAATTATTCTTTATAAAAAAGTGTCTTCCTATGTTAAACAGATAAGACTTTGATTTCTGATATAAAAGTTTAAATAACTTTTATAGCGAGTGGTGTGCTTCCGTTTAAGCAGATATATTCACTTAAGTTTGTGATATAAAAGTTTAAATAACTTTTATGTTATGCAACAAGTATTTTATGAATAAATAAATTTATGATCAAATAATTGTGATGATATCAAGTATAATAAATTAATCAGTTAAGCAATACTTGATATAACAAATATATTTGTTTAACTCAAAGAATATATAATAATATTTTATCTATTATGTGAATAATTATAAATAAGGCCACTAAGGATTTTAAAGACCGTTTGAATAATTCACACTATCATTTGCTCAAGAGTGAATAAATTCAAATTGTAACAGTATCTAAGTACTTACCAAATTTATAGTTTCACAATTAATACTTATATAAATATTTTTGATAGATTACTTAGAACTTCAAATATGGTTCGCTAATTAACTTTATAAGAGGAATATCTTGGGGTTGTTTTGAACGATCATGTGTTGATCTACTTTACAATATTTATATAAATAATATGATCAATAAAAGACCACTTAGGACTTTGAGAACTCATTCGATTAATTCCTTCACTTAAGATGAATATATTCGCTATAGTCTCGATGTCTAAGTACTGACTTTTTATTTGATAAATAGATTAAATATGTGTGTATATATAATTGTGTATAAAAATTTATATTTGTATATTTATAAATCTAAATAAGCAAGATATAATTAAAATAAATCAAATCAAATAACGTATCTCAAATACTTATACCAATTTTCTCTTCTCAATTGATTAGCACTTTTGATAAAAAGAGAGAGAAAGCTTTTTAAATAGAGAGAATGTAGGCAAGGAATGAGCTTTCCTTTTCTTGTGAATTGGCAAAATGAAATGAATGAAAAAGTGATAGACACATAATTTTCCATCTCTGGGAGGATTACCATATAGAGATTGAAGTCAAGAAGGAAAGAAGAGGAAAAAAAGAATAAAAGTGTCCAAGTTCAATGAATCTAAATTAGGGTTCAAATTTATTTTTCCTATAAATAGGCCTCTTGTTTTAAAGAGAAAGATACATATTTTTATATCAGTTTAGGATAGAACTTAGAAGTAGGAGTAGGAATAAATTACTTCTTCATTGTACGTTTGTTGGAAGATCGTTAATTAAAGGGAGTTTTCTTATTTATTTTTAATCTTCTTCTCACTACAAGAAAAAAGCTTAATTCCGATAGAATATTCCCTTGCAAATAGACATATTCAGTCGAAAATAAAGTATTTCCGACGGAATATTCCGTCGAAAATTCGGTCATATATATACGCGTCGAAGATAAGATCCGTCAAAAATTCCGTCAGATCTGCCTTATCTTCGACGAATTTATCTCCGACGGAATTTCGTCGAACATAAGTTATCTACAACTAAATAAATAGGACGAAACTTTCCGTCGAATATAGTATACCTTATTTCCGACGGACATATTCCCTCAGAATTAACCTATTTCTGACCGAAAATTAAAATAAACTGGTATTTATTAAAAATGGCTAATTATTAACTTCGACGGATTTTTCGTCGGAGATATATTATTTCTGGCGGACATTTTCCCTCGGAATTAACTTATTTCCGACTGAAAATTAAAATATACCGGTATTTATTAAAAATTGGGTAATTGTTAAATCCGACGAAATTTTCGGCGGAGATACCTTATTCCGTCGGAAATAATTATTTTTTTTAATGCAGATTTGAAAAGTTTAGTTTCCAGGTGTTTAAACCCATTTATGCACCCGGAACCTTTCACAACCCAATATACAGTAATATAAACCTGTGTCTCACGTTTAAATATGCAACGTAGCGCTAAAACGTAATATCCACCAAAACGTAATCTTCAACTCATTATCATTCAAATTCACATTCAAATATCCACCAAAACGTATTATAAGCTAATGTTCCATAAATATAAGCTAACCAATTACAAATATAAGGTAATGTTCCATAAATGATAAACAATATAATTTACAATACTTATACAGACGCAATTAGACACTACAATATATACAAATGTTCTACAATAACATGAATATACAAAAGAACTATAAACTAGTAAAAGTATCATCATCGGGCGGAGGTGAACGACGCTACTCTGGTGTATAGAAAGCAGTGTCGTCCGCCTGCTCGTCATCGCCACCCTGTTGATAGAATCAAAAATATAAATCATTAGTCCATATATATATGTGTGTGTGTGTGTCTGTGTTTGTGTGTGAGAGAGAAAGAGAGAGAGAATTAACAAGCTATCCTTAATTGAAAAAAAACATAAAAACAATAAGAATACCTGAGTAGGAGGGGGCAGACGAAAAACCTCCTCCAAGAGGGTAATCACCATCCGAAGAATCCCGTCGCTCCAAGCGTCGAACTGGTCTCGCGGTAATACCACACTCTCTGCGGAGGCCCCTGCTATAATTTCCTGAGCAATCTGGTGAAGATGAGAACTGGAAGGCAATTACTGACGCCAAAAGACCAAATCGGTACCGCACCTATCTGACACGACCCATATCAGTCACTGAAAGATATCGTCATCCAAGCCAGCGCCCGTATGAGATGGTCCGACATGTGCTTTCGGAAACTGGCGCTGGTTGGAGCCTATAAAAAGATACAAATTCTATTACTAATAATAATTTATATAATGTGATAAATTCAGATAATTTGCGTGAAACATAAAAAATATATTACCTCCAGAAAGTGTATATGCGGGTATCCTCGGCAAACCCAACACTTGATATCTGCCGATACTTGTTAGAGTTTGTGTCCTAGAGGCCAATTATTTGATATAATTGCTTAATTTTTTGATATTATATTTGATAGAATAAATGAATGATTTTATTATGGTTTTATTTACTGCTTATATAAATGTTAACATAATAAAATTCCTTAGAATAGTGATATAAATTATATAGTTTCAATTATGTGACTTGAAATGAGATTATATAATTATAATTAGTATCATTATTCTGAAAATCCCTAGTCGAGTATCATTGTTAATGGGACAACAATGATGCATTAAGACTAGTATGTGGATTGACTGATGACCAAATCTCATTGGTCATAAACATATAAGATATTAAGTCAATGCATATGTACATGTTAGAGAACGATGTATTGGATAGACCCGCCATGAGAATTCTACGTGGAACGGTATGCAAAGTGTCATTAGCGATTCTCATAGTGACAATGATGTAATGGTCCTCCGACCTGAAATCACTATATTACTACACGAGAATTTATGTACTTTGATATCATCAAATGTCACCTTTAATATGGTGGACTATAAAGGTGATTATTGGGTACATCATGAATTGTGTGAGGAATATGAGTGATCTAGATGGAATTTAACCCTCCTATATATTAGGGGTGATTTCCATTGGCCTCTTGATTGAGTAGGAATATGAAATGCATGGCCATGCTCAAATAGTGATTTGTTTCGTATTGTGACGCCCCCAAAAAAAGTATACATCACCCATTCTGAGTCGCCAAATACATGGTACAGAAACAAATACAACCTCAGTAATACAATTATCGTGTAAAATACGACAACACATATACTGTGAGTTTGAATACAAATATTATCTAATAGACAGTATACAAACTCAA
The DNA here is from genome assembly GCA_020205505.1 of Panax japonicus. Classification (NCBI taxonomy): domain Eukaryota; kingdom Viridiplantae; phylum Streptophyta; class Magnoliopsida; order Apiales; family Araliaceae; genus Panax; species Panax japonicus. The sequence continues at coordinate 54,699,040 of CM035101.1, read as the reverse complement.
AAGGAGTCCTCGTTACAATTACTGATACACTATTTTACAAAATAGTGAGGGCTATTAAAACAACTATCCCGAACCATCACTCCATACCCCGGCTAGTTCCTGCTATGTTCTCACATCCTGAGAAGAAAAATGGAACAAAAAGGAAAAAGGTGAGCTCAACTAGCCCAGCAAAGAATATTATGACTAAAATAATATACAACAAAATATCAATAGTCTTCAACAGGGAAAAATCTGATAGAATATAATAGACAACAAGTTTTAGATCAACAACTGCAGCGAAAACAACAATCCATTAGAAGAGTCAAGTAGAGAATGAATTCTACTATCTTCTAAGATTTAAAAGTCCATCATCAATATTTTATCCCTGTAACATCAATCAATATACATCTTGAATCAAATATTCATCTTTGCACTACAGACCAAAGATATTCATTTGTATCACCAGTTGGTCATGTTCATCTCAACACCTGTTCATCTTTGCACTACGGGCCAAAGATATTCATCAGTTAATCATTCATCTTTGCACTACAGGCCAAAGATATTCAGTAATATCATCATTTAAGACTGAGGATGATGAAAAATATCTTAAAGAAAACGAATCCAGTGAGACGAAAGGACAAATATTAGGGATTCGTATTACAGTTTATCCAAGTTCAATAATACTGCATAATAACCAATTTTGAATCAAAATTCCAAAATAAAGATCAAAACATGGATACAATCAAAGATAGTAACCATAATAGACATCTTGGACAAAAAGAAGAAAATTTCATTTTTCGATGAATAGTGTTGTATTCGTGAATAGGGTCGTATATGTGAATAGTACCGTATACGTGAATAGTAACCCCGACACAAAAAGGTAGAAATTCCACAATAAAATCTATACCAATATTTTGGTATAATGATATTGAAAGAATAACATCATTACGAAGAAAATAACATCCCTTACCTCAAAAGAATAGTACTTCCGGCTGAAATATCAAGTATAAGGCTGAAGAAAAACTTGCACTGATGAATAACAAACTCACAAAGTATCTAAATACTCACAAATTATGCTCTATAATATAGAGAGAGAAATTTTTTTTTTTTGTGATTTTCAATTGTAACTAAGCACCCTATTTATAGAAAAATACTTATAATGCCATAGCAGACTAACTTGCTACCTGATGGATTTACCTGCTACTATGCACGCCAGCCACTTTTGAAAATAAATTCCAGCACATTTTATTTCTCACCAATCAAAAGTGGGGCCCACCATGTTTTTAATAAAAATATTTATTTCTGAAACTTCAATAATTCATAATAAATAGCCATTTTATCAAAAAAAATTCAAATCTTATGTCTATTCCATAGGAAATTAAATTCTCTACAACATTGTAAGTTTAAGTTTTTCCAAATTACAAACGAAAAATGATCGAAATTCACATACGGACGATTTTCAACACCTCTATTCCGACAAAATACTGATAAATCACCTCAGCAATTATTCCTTCATTTATAACCACAATAAATATATCCATCATTTATATCCACATAAAATAAATATTTCCTTATCATATAAATCAATAATTAATTATTCACAAATAATATTACAGATTCAGAATTATGACAACCAAGTCGTTCCCAGAAAAGAGGTGGCTTTCCGATAAGGATTTCTTGTGACGCCCCCAAAATTAGGTATACATCACCCAACTTGGGTCGTCAGATACATGGTACAAAATTCAAATAGAACTTACTAATACAACTGTCGTGTACAATACGACAAAATATAATTGTGAGTTTGAATATAATTATTGTCTACTAGAGAATATACAAACTCAAAAGGAGTCCTCATTACAATTATTAACACACTATTTTACAGAATAGTGAGGACTACTAATGCTATCCTCTGGACCGTCACTCCGTTCCCCGACTAGTCCCTGTTATGTTCTCATTTCTTGAAGAGAACAGTGAAAGAAAGGGTGAGCTCAACTAGCCCAGTAAGAAATATTATGACTAAGATAATGCAGAATAAATTATCGTTAGCCTTCAACAGTGTTAAACTGATAAAATATAACAACATCAAGTTTAACTGCAGCGGAACAAGCAATCCATTAAAAGATTCAAGCAGAGAATAAAATCTACTATCTTTTATGATTTAAAAGGTTTTTCATCACTTTTATCGCTGGAACTCAGCTTAATAAATAATCCACATCATCGAATCACCCATGCACTACGGCCAAGGATATTCTTTAGTATCACGACCATAAATTATCCATGCACTACAGCCAAGGACATCCGTGTATTCATTAATGGTCATTATCATGCCAACAACTGTCCATCAATGCACTACGGGCCAATGATAACTTTTACCACATCATTTGTAACATTACGGTCATGATTACACTGAATAATCCCTGGTCATAATATACCAAGTCCATCTATGCACTACAGGCCACAGATGACTTTCAACATAATATAAACATGAGGATGATGACAATGATATAAGAATTCAATAAAACAAGTTCAAGAATTAATTTATCCAGGAACTAATAATGTCCAAATTGTCAACATGATACTGCTTTGTAGAGTAAAATTCAAGAATGATCAGAAGAATATTTCCATGAAAAGATAATGGATGAAGCGCAAATATCAAGGATATTCTACTAATTTCATGGAGTATAGAAGTCAAAACTTTAACCAACTGAGTATAATAAAGAATGGAATAACAAAAGAAATCACCATTCATGCGGTACTTCGCATAGACAGGTTATTCCAACAAAATAATAATAACGAAACCAGGTTATGAAAAATTTGCACCGACAGGATGTTCCAACAGAATAATAAAGACGGAACCAGGTCCGGTGTAAAACACACAGACAGGATGTTCCAACAGAATAATAATAAAGACGGAACCAGGTCCGGTGTAAAACACACAGACAGCATATTCCAACAGAATAATAGAAGAATGTCACCAAGTATAGGGTAAACCGCGTATACAGGTTATTCCAACAGAATAATAAGCAATGGAATAACAACAGTTCTCTTAATGAATAAGAAAGAATAATACCCCTTACATTAGTAGTAGATTGAATAATGCAGTAGTGTAGTAACAGAATACTCTTCTTCTTTCTCTCTTATTCTCTCTATACTTTCTCTCTCTATAGCTTGAATGAATTCGTGAAAAATAATGAAGCACTAGGCCTCTATTTATAGAAAATTTCTAGCTTAACACTTGAAATGTGAAAAGGCCAGTGTCTTGACGACTGGTGATGTGAAAAGAAAATAGGTTTGACGCCTGTAATGTGAAACGACAATTGGAGCGTAGAATATGTTCCTTCTTATCAAAGATTTGAACAGGAACCTCTTCATACGTCAAATCTTCCACTATTTTGTCCGGTTCTAACTCAATAATGTGGTTCGGGTCTTTCACATATTTACGTAAAATGGATATGTGAAAAATGTTTTAAACATGAAACATACTTGGCGGTAAAGCGAGTCTATAGGCAACAGTTCCTACTCGATCTAGGATTAAAAATGGGCCGATGAATCGAGGATTGAGTTTTCCTCTCTTTCCAAATCTCGTAACTCTTTTCCATGGAGCAACACGCAACAACATATGATCTCCTATATCGAATTCCATGTCCTTTCGATGAATATCAGCATAACTCTTTTGTCGATCTTATGAGGTTTTTATACGTTTTCAGATCGTTTGAATCTTTTTCGTAGTCATACGTACCAACTCCGGTCCCAACAACGTTGTTTCACCCACCTCATCTCAGCATACTGGAGAACGACACTTTCTTCCATACAACGCTTCGGATGGAGCCATGCCAATACTTGTTTGATAATTGTTGTTGTAGGAAAAATCCACCAATGGTACGAACTTGTCCCAACTTCCCTTGAAATCAAGGACACGGAGTCTTAATAGATCTTCAAGAGTTTGAATAGTCCTCTCTGACTGTCCGTCCGTCTGAGGATGATATACCGAGCTAAATCGTAAGTCTGTGCCCATAGCTTTTTGCAAACTAACCCAAAATCGTGAAGTGAATCTTGGGTCTCGATCAGAAACTATGGATACCGGCATACCATGCAGTCTTACAATCACGTTTATATATAGACGAGCAAGACATTCAAGTATATAAGTTTCTCGTATCGGTAAGAAATGAGCAGACTTGGTTAATCTATCAACAATGACCCAAATCACATCTATTCCTTGAGAAACCTTAGGAAGACCGGTAACGAAATCCATAGTAATGTGCTCCCACTTCCATTCTGGTATTTCAAGTGGTTGCAATGGACCTTTTGGTACTTGATGCTCCCCTTTAACTCGTTGACAAGTTACACACCTTGAGATAAACAACGCTATCTCTCTCTTCATATTGCTCCACTAAAATGTATGACGAATATCATGATACATTTTGGTACTCCCAGGATGGATTGCAAACAGTGTGTTCTGCGCCTCCATCATGATTTTATACTTTAAATCAGGGTCGTTAGGAACACAAATTCTGGAGTTGACTCGAAGTATTCCTTCTTCATTGATTCTTGCTTCTGGCATAGCACCTTCTTGCACTTTCTTCCTCATACGCGTCAGCTCTAGGTCTGTAACTTGAGCAGCTTTAACTTTATCGATTAAAGTCGGTTCTACTCATATATTCGCCATCATCACATGGGTCCCTGGAGTCTTTAATCTATCTCCATCCTTTGCAAGTCACACAAAATGGGCCTTTTCATTGACAATATTGCACTCGTACTTGCATATGATCTTTTACTCAATGCGTTAGCTACAACGTTCTCTTTTCCAGGATGGTATTGGATGGTATGATCATAATCTTTCAACAGTTCAAGCCAACGTCGTTGTCGCATGTTGAGTTCCTTTTGAGTAAATAAATATTTGAGGCTTTTATGATCCGTAAAGATCTCCACCTTCTCCCCATACAAGTAATGCCTCCAAATCTTTAGTGTGAAGACAACAGCTGCCAACTCTAGATCATGAGTAGGATAATTCTTCTCATATTCTTTGAGTTGTCTTGAGGCATATGCTATGACTTTTCAATGTTGCATGAGAACACATCCCAACCCTTTGCTCGAATCATCACTGTAGATGACAAATCCCTCCGAGCCAGATGGTATTGTCAGAACAGGTGCCGAAATGAGTCTCCTCTTGAGTTCTTGAAAACTCTTCTTACATTCTTCGCTCCAACCAAACTTTTATCTTTCTGAGTCAGCTGAGTCAATGAAGTAGCGATTCGAGAAAATCCTTTCACGAATCTCCGATAATAACCAGCTAAACCGAGAAAGCTACGTACTTCGGTCACTGATTTAGGTTGCTCCCAGCTTTGAATTGCTTCAATCTTTGCTGGGTCAACAGATATTCCATGACTTGATACAATGTGCCCAAGGAATGCCACTTCCTCAAGCCAGAATTCGCATTTCTTCAAGTTTTCATAAAGCTTGTATTCACGAAGCTTTTGGAGTGTCAGCCTCAAGTGTTGCTCATGATCTTCACTGCTTTTGGAATAAATAAGGATGTCATCAATAAAGACGACCACAAAGTGATCCAAATATTCCTTAAATACTCGGTTCATCATATCCATGAAGGCATCAGGAGCATTAGTCAATCCAAAGGACATGACTAGGAATTCATAATGCTCGTACCGAGTTCTGAAAAGCCGTCTTTGGAATGTCATCGATTCTAATCTTTAATTGGTGATATCCGGAACGAAGATCAATCTTTGAAAAGAATTTGGCTCCTTGCAACTGGTCAAACAGGTCATCAATACGTGGCAATGGAAACCTATTTTTGATGGTGACATGATTTAACTCTCGATAATCAATACAAAGTCGCATACTCCCATCTTTCTTCTTCACGAATAGAACAGGAGCACCCCAAGGAGAAGTACTAGTACGAATAAAGCCAATGTCTAACAATTCCTGCAGTTGGGTCTTTAACTCTTGAAGTTCAATAGGAGCCATTCGATATGGGGCTTTGGAAATGGGTTTTGTACCGGGTTCAAGGTCGATACAAAATTCAATTTCACGCTCAGGGGGTAGGCTAGGAAGTTCTTCGGGGAATACGTCAGGAAATTTATTAGCAATAGAAATATCGTTCAAAACTGACATATTTTGTTTAAATTTGTGACATGAGCTAAGAAAGCTTGACATCCGTTTTTCAATAAACGAATAGCTTTATGGCTTGAGATGACCGTGATTGATTTTAATGGTTTGTTCACTTGAATTCGCATAATAGTTTGATTAGGAATATGAAAGCTAACAACCTTGTGGAAATAATCAATTTTTGCATGATGAGTAGTTAACCAATCAATCCCTAGAATCACGTCAAATGTAAGTTTTCTCAATGAAATAAGATCTACAGGTAATGTGAGGGTACCGATTTGAACCAAACAAGACTTATAAATAGTGGATGTAATGAAGGTTTCTCCCAACGGAGTTTTCACAGATAAGTCAAAGTCTAATTTCTCCGGAGTCAAATTTAATCGATGAGCGCAAGTATGAGAAATAAAAGGATGGGTAGAACCGGTATCAAATAAAGTATAGATTTCGTTAGAGTTTATGATAAGCTTACCCGTGATGATCTCATTTGGGTTCCTTGCTTTCTGGGAGGTCACAACAAACGCTCTCCCTTGCACTACCGGTTTTGACTTTTCTAGGACGGCCTTTGGTGCCTCCATCCTAGCTGAATTTATTTTTGGTGAACGACAAAATCGGGCTAAGTGACCTTCTCTTCCAAAATTATAACATGCTTTGGATGGCATCGCGCAGTTTGGACTGATGTGCCCCTCCCCTCCGCATTTGAAATATATGATAGGTGGTCGTTCTCCTTCCTGAACGACAGGTGTTGGTGCTGATGTCTTTCCATCATTGTTGAATCTCCTCTTCTTGAAATATCCATTCTTATTGTTTTGGCCCTGATTACCACCGAAGTGGTTACCATTTCTGGCCTGTTGATTCCCTCCACGCTTGTTGTCACCGCTTCGATGACTGCTCTCGCTGGTATTATCATTTTGCTAGCTGCTCTCTTTTAGTTGCGTTGACTCATTATCGCGCTCCACTAACTGAGCCCTATTTACAACATATGAATATAAACACAGTTTATGAGAAATAAGATGTTGACGTATCTCCGGCTTCAAACCTCTTAAAAACATCCGTGTCATTCTCTCTTCATTATCCACCAAGTGGGACGCAAACCGGGATAACTCCACAAATTTAGCCTCGTATTGCGACACGGTCATATTGTTTTGTTCCAACTTGATAAACTCCACCTCCTTCATGTGACGAATACTTTCGGGAAAGTATTTGTCGTTGAACAGCTCTTGGAACTTCTCCCAAGACATCTTCAGTACGGTAGGTTGAGTACGTTTTACCGATTCCCACCAGTAATCTGCCTCTGCGCGCAACATAAAGGCGGCAAAAGGAACCTTTTGCTCCTCGGAGCATCCCAAGACATCAAATATCTTGGTGATCTGCTTTATCCATGCTTCCGCCATAAGTGGTTTTGGCTCTCCCTTAAACTCCGGTGGTCTCAGCTCCTTGAACTGTTTAGCGGTGACCGCCCGAGAGTTTTCATTGTTTTCACCTGTATTTTGGACAGGAGCCGCTCTCGCATGCTTTTGCATGAATTGCATAAAGCCCCTGAACATTTGATCATTCATCATTTGGTCAGTGTTATTGTTTGCATGAGGATTGTCACCTTTCTGATGCACATTATCCTGATTATTGATATGTGGTGAATCAACGGTCGCCTGTGCTCCATTGCTATTCTCAAAATTCTCGGATGTCATTTTCAGATACTACCACAAAACAAAGGTTAATTGACATGTAATATATTATTCCTAAATTCTGACCGACCAATTTAATACCACATAAACTTAGGTAGGTCATAATAGCGAAGGAATTCACCGTCTCTCCCCTCCTAGTACTATTCTCACATCTTAGCCAGGGATCATATCCCTAAGCTTTGATAACAACTGTGACGCCCCCAAAATTAGGTATACATCACCCATCTTGGGTCGTCGGATACATGGTACAAAAATTCAAATACAACTTAATAATAAAACAGTCGTGTATAATATGACAAAACATAAATGTGAGTTTGAATACAATTATTGTCTACTAGAGATTATTCAAACTCAAAAGGAGTCCTCATTACAATTATTAACACACTATTTCACAGAATAGTGAGGACTACTAATGCTATCCTCTGGACCATCACTCCGTTCCCCGACTAGTCCCTGTTATGTTCTCATTTCCTGAAGAGAACAGTGAAAGAAAGGGTGAGCTCAACTAGCCCAGTAAGAAATATTATGACTAAGATAATGCAGAATAAATTATCGTTAGCCTTCAACAGTGTTAAACTGATAAAATATAACAACATCAAGTTTAACTGCAGCGGAACAAGCAATCCATTAAAAGATTCAAGCAGAGAATAAAATCTACTATCTTTTATGATTTAAAAGGTTTTTCATCACTTTTATCGCTGGAACTCAGCTTAATAAATAATCCACATCATCGAATCACCCATGCACTACGGCCAAGGATATTCTTTAGTATCACGACCATAAATTATCCATGCACTACAGCCAAGGACATCCGTGTATTCATTAATGGTCATGATCATGCCAACAACTGTCCATCAATGCACTACGGGCCAATGATAACTTTTACCACATCATTTGTAACATTACGGTCATGATTACACCGAATAATCCCTGGTCATAATATACCAAGTCCATCTATGCACTACAGGCCACAGATGACTTTCAACATAATATAAACATGAGGATGGTGACAATGATATAAGAATTCAATAAAACAAGTTCAAGAATTAATTTATCCAGGAACTAATAATGTCCAAATTGTCAACATGATACTACTTTGTAGAGTAAAATTCAAGAATGATCAGAAGAATATTACCATGAAAAGATAATGGATGAAGCGTAAATATCAAGGATATTCTACTAATTTCATGGAGTATAGAAGTCAAAACTTTAACCAACTGAGTATAATAAAGAATGGAATAACAAAAAAAATCACCATGCATGCGGTACTTCGCATAGACATGTTATTCCAACAGAATAATAATAACGAAACCAGGTCAGGAAAAATTTGCACCGACAGGATGTTCCAACAGAATAATAAAGACGGAACCAGGTTCGGTGTAAAACACACAGACAGGATGTTCCAACAGAATAATAATAAAGACGGAACCAGGTCCGATGTAAAACACACAGACATGATGTTCCAACAGAATAATAGAAGAATGTCACCAAGTATAGGGTAAACCGCGTATACAGGTTATTCCAACAGAATAATAAGCAATGGAATAACAACAATTCTCCTCATGAATAAGAAAGAATAACACCCCTTACATTAGTAGTAGATTGAATAATACAGTAGTGTAGTAACAGAATACTCTTTTTCTTTCTCTTTTATTCTCTCTATACTTTCTCTCTCTATAGCTTGAATGAATTCGTGAAAAATAATGAAGCACTAGGCCTCTATTTATAGAAGATTTCTAGCTTGACACTTGAAATGTGAAAAGGCAAGTGGCTTGACGACTGGTGATGTGAAAAGAAAAGTGGTTTGACGCCTATAATGTGAAATGGCAATTGGTTTGACGCCTGTAATATGAAATGGAAAGTGGTTTGACATCTGGTAAAGGTAGTTACTATTGACGAAGGTAATTACTATTGATAAAGGTAATTACTATTGACGAAGGTAATTACAATTGACGAAAGTAATTACTATTGACGAAGAGACTCTTAGATGATGACATATGGCCCCCCCATAAAATAACCAAACTTACCACAAATGTCTCATAATAGACTCTTTATATACATCAAGGATTGAATAAATATTACCATAAATCATTTTATTTTTAATCAACACATATTTAATCTTTCAACAATTATTAATCATTTATAACTTGTTGTCTCAATTATTGATTTAATAATATAACATATTATACAGATTATACTGTGACAATAATTAAATCAATAATATAATAGATATGATTTAGTAATTATTGTAGCAATAATTGAGTATAGTTGAGTGACTTCTCACGTAAGCATCAATAATCAATACCGTGTGCTACTATGCAACCACGCATATTATTGTACTTTTACTACCGGGTAGTTCAACAGTTTTAACGGTAACACCTCCGCCGTTATTTTCATAAAGTATTTTTGTCATTTTTTGAATCCGACAATAATTCTGTTGTGAAGTCCACCAATGATTGTGTCGTCGTACGAATATTCCCCGACCAAACGAATATTTTAAAACAACTTGCTTACTTTTCAAAATTTTATAAATATTACCCACAACTATAACATTATATCAAATTTACTCCATAATATTCAAAAATAATATTTATAAAAAATTCATCTTTATTTATAAAAGTTGGGGTCTTATATTTCTCCGTATTGGCGCGCAATTAGGTGACCAAACCCATTTCCTAGATAGAACTTTCTTAGACATTGTCAATAATGCTTTCTAATAATATTATTCAAATAATATGAATTATTGATCTGATAATGGAAAATATTGTGCAGTGACAATCATTGAAACAACAATAATATAACATATCAAAGTAGCAATTATTGAATCAATAAAATAAAATATTGAACAGTAATTACTGTAACAATTATTGAGTAGTGCCTTCTTACGTAAGAATCAATAATTTCAAAAATATTATGCAATACCGTGTGCTACTGTGCAACCACGCGTATTACTGTATTTTAATCACCATGTATTCCAACAGTTTAACGGTAACAATTATGTCGTTATTTATAAAAACTCAATCTTGTCATTTTCTTCATCCGACAGTTATCCGTTATGGGGCCCACAAATGGCTACGCCGTCGTACGAATCTACCCCGATAGTAAGAATATTCCACGACCAAACAAATATTCCCTGACAAAATGAATATTTTATAACCACTTGCTTATATTGCAAAATTTTCACATTTCACCCATAACCAAAGTATTATATCAAATTAACACCTTATTATTCACAATAATAATTAGAGAAAATTTGATTTTATTTATAATAAGTTGGGGTTTTACAACCTCCCCTCCTTATGAAATTTTGTCCTCGAAATTGACGTACGTACCTGGTATTTCAAAAAGGTGAGGATACCTCGCTTTCATTTTTGATTCTAACTCCCAGGTCATTTATTCAATAGCATGGTTTCTCCGTAAAACCTTAACTTGTAGTATAACCTTCGTGCGTAGGACATGCTCTTTCCTATCCAAGATCTTAACAGATACATCCTTGTACGTTAAATCTTCGGCTATCTCATCCGGTTCTAACTCAATAATGTGGTTCGGGACTTTCACATATTTACGAAGCATAGATATATGAAAAAAATTATAAACACGAGACATGCTTGGAGTTAATGCGAGTCTATATGCCACATTTTCTATTCGGTCAAGAATCTCAAATGGACCAACAAATCTTGGATTGAGCTTTCCTCTCTTCCCAAATCTTGTAACTCCCTTCCATGGAGCAATACGTAACAATACATGATCTCAATATTAAATTCCACGTCCTTTGGATGAAGATTCGCATAACTCTTTTGTCGATCCTATACCGTGTTATACGTTATCGAATCATTTGGATCTTTTCTGTAGTTATGCGTACCAATTTTGGTTCCAAAAATGTTCCTTCTCCCACCTCATCCCAGCATACTGGAGAGCAACACTTTCTTCCATACAATGCTTCAAATGGAGCCACACCTATACTTTTCTGATAACTATTGTTGTAGGAGAATTCCACCAATGGTAAGTACTTATCCCAACTCCCTTTGAAATCTAGGACACAGAGTCTTAATAGATCTTTAAGAGTTTAAATAGTCCTCTCCGATTGTCCGTCTGTTTGAGGATGGTATGTCGAACTGAATCGTAAATCCGTGCCCATAGCTTTCTGCAAGCTAACCCAAAATCGTGAAGTGAATCTTTGTTCATGATCCAAAACTATGGATACTGGCATTCCATACAATCTCTCAATCTCATTTACGTACATATTAGCAAGATGTTCAAGGGAGTAAGTCTCACGTATAGGCAAGAAATGGGCAGACTTGGTTAATCTATCAACAATTACCCAAATCGCATCTATGCCTTGAGATACCTTGGGAAGACCCGTAACGAAATCCATAGTAATGTGTTCCGACTTCCATTTCAGAATCTCAAGTGGTTGTAATGAACCCTTTGGCAATTGATGCTCTGCCTTTACACGTTGACAAGTTAAACACCTCGAGATAAACTCTGCGATCTCTCTCTTCATATTGCTCCACCAAAATGTATGTCGAAGATCATGATACATTTTGGTACTCACAGGATGGATTACAAACGGTGTGTTGTGTGCCTTCATCATGATTCTATGCTTCAAGTCAGAATCGTTATGAACACAAAGTCTGGAGTTGACTCGAAGTATTCCTTCTTCGTCGATTCTTGCTTCTGGAATAACACCTTCTTGCACTTTCTTCTTCATATGCATCAGCTCCAAGTCCATAGTTTGAGTAGCTTTAACTTTATCGATTAAAGTCGATTCTACTCGTATGCTTGATATCATCATGTGGGTACTTGGAACCTTTACCTCTATTTCCATTCTTTGGAAGTCATACAAAATAGGCCTTTGTGTTAACAACATTACACTCGTACCCGCATATAATCTTCTACTTAATACGCCAGCTACCATGTTTACTTTTCCTGGATGATATTGGATTGTATGATCGTAATCTTTCAACAGCTCGAGCCAACGTCGTTGCCACATGTTGAGATCCTTTTGGGTGAATAAATATTTGAGGCTTTTATGATCAGTATATATCTCCACTTTCTCCCCATACAGATATGTCTCCAGATCTTCAACGAAAAAACGACTACTGCCAACTCCAAATCACGAGTAAGATAATTCCTCTTATATTCTTTGAGTTGTCGCGAGGTATAAGCTATGACTTTCCCATGTTGCATGAGAACACATCCTAACCCTTTGCCTGAAGCATCGCTGTAAATAACAAATCCATATGAACCAGATGGTATTGTCAGAACAGGTACCGAAATGAGTCTTCCCTTTAGTTCTTGAAAACTCTTCTCACAATCCTCGCTCCAACCAAATTTTGTATCTTTACAAGTTAGCTGAGTTAACAGAGTAGCAATTCGAGAAAATCCTTCCACGAATCTCCGATAATAACCAGTTAAGCCTAGAAAGCTACGTAGTTCGGTCACCGACTTCGGTTGCTCCCAACTTTGTATTGCTTCAATCTTCGCCGGGTCAACAGATACTTCATGTTTTGACACCACGTGACCAAGGAATGCTACTTCCTCAAGCCAGAACTCTCATTTCTTCAGCTTGGCATATATCTTGTTATCACAAAGCCTTTGCAGTATCAGCTTCAAATGGTGCTCATGATCTTCACATCTTTTGGAATAGATGAGGATGTCATCAATAAAGATGACAACGAAATGATCCAAATATTCTTTGAACACACGGTTTATCATATCCATGAAAGCAGCAGTAGCATTAGTCAATCCAAAATACATGACAAAGAATTCATAATGCCTGTACCGAGTTCTGAAGGCAGTCTTTGAAATATCCTCAGTTTTAATCTTCAGCTGATGATATCCAGAACGAAGATCAATTTTTGAAAAGAATTGTGCTCCTTGCAACTGGTCGAACAAGTCATCTATGCGATGTAGCGGATACCTATTCTTGATGGTGACATGGTTCAATTCCCGGTAGTCAATACAAAGTCGCATACTCCTGTCTTTCTTCTTTACGAATAACACAGGAGCACCCCAAGGAGATGTACTAGGACGAATGAAACTGAACTCTTGTAGTTGGACCTTTAACTCCTGAAGTTCAATATGAGCCATTCGATATGCGGTTTTAGAAATAGGCTTTGTACCAGGTTCAAGGTCAATAAAGAATTCAACTTCACGTTCTGGGGGTAGACCGGGAAGTTCTTCAGGAAATACGTCTGGAAATTCATTAACAACAGAAATTTTATTCAAATCTGACTTGTTTTTGTTCAAGTCCGTGATATGGACTAAGAAATATTGACATCCGTTTTTCAATAAATGAATAGCTTTATGGCTTGATATGACAGTGATTGATTTTAGCAGTTTGGTTGCTTAAATTCGCATAACAGGTTGGTTAGGAATATGAAAACTAACAACCTTACGAAAATAATCAATTTTAGCATGATGTGTGGTTAACCAATCAATCCCTAAAATCACATCAAATGCAAGTATCTTTAAAGAGATAAGATCGACAGGTAATGTGATAGTGCCAACTTGAATCAAGCAAGATTTATAAACTGTAGATGTAACTAAAGTTTCTCCTAACGGAGTCTCTACAGATAAGTCAAAATCTAATTTATCCGAAGTCAAGTTTAAACGTTGAGCACAAGAGGGAGAGATAAAAGAATGGGTAGAACCGGTATCTAGTAAGGTATAAACTTCGCAAAAATTTATGATTAACTAACCCGTGATAACTTCGTTCGGTTCCTCGCTTTTTGGAAAGTTATGAAAGGCGCTCTCACTTGAACCACCGATTTTGACTTGTCTGGGACAGCCTTTGGTGTCATTATTATCGCTAGAATTGACTTTTCCTATAGGGCATATTCCACCCTCAACTGCTTCGTCGTACTCTTGTTTCATGATCTGAATCATTAATCTTTGATCCATATCGAATTGGGGTTGACCGAAATGTATAGGGTAATTCAAAATTTGATGTTGGGTTCTCTTAATTGTTGTCAAAAAAGAGAAATACATATCATTTATTTTAGCCTTTTTAGATCGGACATCTCTTTCCACAATATCAACGCGTCGTGCGGTTTTTACCCATGCATCACTCATTCTCACTCGTTCAGTTGTTTCTTCTTTCAGCTCAGATTCCAGCTTTATCATCTTATACTCTACCAAAGATTGCTTCTGTTCAAGCATCACATATCGGGTAACACAAGCTTAATTGAATCGTTGCATCCTTTTGCTCCACGACTGCCTGCCATTCTTCAGCCTGCTCTTCTACTCATGAATACAATTTTGCAATTCTACATTTCGATCATAAAATTCTTCTAATAAGTTCTCCTCAGGTTCCTCTTCTTCCTCACTCTCAGCTGCTACCTCTGCGACTAGCTCGGGTGCAACTATTAATTCTTCCCTCACCACAAGAATATCTCTAATTCCTTCTTCGCCTGACGTCACATTATCCTGGTTGGTGATTAGAGGTGTCTCCACGGTCTCATTCACTCCATTGTTAACGTTCTCTGCTGCCATTCTTAAATACTGCCACAAAACAAGGGTTAATTGACATGTCACATATTATTCATAAACTCTGATCGGCCAAATAAATACCAAATAAACTTAGTCAGGTTATACTAGCGAAGGAATTCCCCGTCTCTCCCCTCCTAGTCCTTGTCTCATATGTCAGCCAGGGATCATATCCCTAAGCTCTGATACCAACTGTGATACCCCCAAAATAGGTATACATCACCCATTCTGAGTCGGCAAATACATGGTACAGAAACAAATACAACCTTAGTAATACAATTGTCGTGCAAAATACGACAATACATATACTGTGAGTTTGAATACAAATATTGTCTAATAGACAGTATACAAACTCAAAAAGAGTCCTCATTACAATTATTGATACACTATTTTACAAAATAGTGAGGACTACTAAAAGAACTATCCTGAACAAAAATGGAACAAAAAGGAAAAGAATGAGCTCAACTAGCCCAATGAAGAATATTATGACTAAGATAATATACAATAAATTATTGATAGTCTTCAACAGGGAAAAATCTGATAGAATATAATAGACAACAAATTTTAGATCAACAACTGCAGCAGAAACAACAATCCATTAGAAAAGTCAAGTAGAGAATGAATTCTACTATCTTCTAAGATTTAAAAGTCCATCATCAATATTTTATCCCTGTAACATCAATCAATATACATCTTGAATCAAATATTCATCTTTGCACTACAGGCCAAAGATATTCATTTGTATCACCAGTTGGTCATGTTCATCTCAACACCTGTTCACCTTTGCACTACGGGCCAAAGATATTCATCAGTTAATCATTCATCTTTGCACTACAGGCCAAAGATATTCAGTAATATCATCATTTAGGACTGAGGATGATGAAAAATATCTTGAAGAAAACGAATCTAGTGAGATAAAAGAACAAATATTAGGAATTCGTATTATAGTTTATCCAAGTTCAGTAATACTCCATAATAACCAATTGTAAATCAGAATTCAAAAATAAAGATCAAAACATGGATACAATCAAAGATAGTGTAACATTCCAGAATTTTAAAGTTTAATATTAAATATTTATTGATTTATATAAGTAATTAATGGATTATTTTTATTATTGAATAAATAATTAAATATTAAATATTAAATATTTATTTGCAATATTAAATATTTATTGAATTATATAGGATTTTGAGTTGATGTGATTTAGTTAATTATTTGTTGAGTAAATAATTAAGGAGCTAAGAAAATTAATTGTTATGAGGTTATATACTAATTTAATTTAATAATTAAGTTAGAGAGCTAATAATGATTAAATGAATTATAGTATTTTAATTGGAATTATGATTAAAATAAAGTGTAAGTTGATTAAATAAAATTATAATTATAAAGAAATTATAGTTTTGTGATAATGATTTATGTATTAAAAGTAATTTAATAGATTAATATTTGAATTGATTAAATTGATTATTTAATTAAATAGAAGTGTGACAAATAACCTTGCTATAAATGAGTTATTAAAATAAATTAAGGAAGTTTAATTCAGTTTTGCCAAATAAGGCCTAATGCCTATTAAGTCTTTAATCTAATTGTGTTTACCAAAC
Source organism: Panax japonicus (assembly GCA_020205505.1). Taxonomy (NCBI): domain Eukaryota; kingdom Viridiplantae; phylum Streptophyta; class Magnoliopsida; order Apiales; family Araliaceae; genus Panax; species Panax japonicus. The sequence continues at coordinate 54,682,166 of CM035101.1, read as the reverse complement.
AAGGTATAAAGGTTAATTGATTATTTTTAGTGGTTAGCCAAACAAGTCTTATGGCTTTTGATTTTCAAAATAAAAATAACTGATGTCAGTTAAGTTAGAGTTATATTATATATTTAATATATACATTATATCCATATACGTTATATTTTTATTACGTAAACTAGAGTTGGGAGAAGAGAGAAGAATAAGAAGAACAGAGAGAAAAATTTGAGAAAACTCTAGAGAGAAAGTGAGTGATTCTAACAGGTTTTTGAGAAAGGAATTGGAGAGAAGAAGCTTGAGAATAACCATCATCTTCTTAATCAAAGGTAGGAGCTTAATCTTTTCTTTAAAAAGTTAGTTTTCTTCTTCTTCCAAAAAGTTCTCTATGAAATTTTTATAAAGTATAAATTGTTGTTATGTATATAGTTTTGTATGATTATTGATTATAAGGTTATTCCATGAGTTTATATATGATTATAGATAAAGTAATTCATGTATATATGTGTTTTGTGGAAGAAAATATATTACATTGTTTACATGAAAATATATATATATATATATATGAACATGGCTTAGTTTAAAATAGAAATTTAAGGTTTAATTAGTTGTTAAATTGATAAATTGATTATGGAAATTGATAGAGTATGTATAATCATAACTATGATGTTTTGAAATTTCTGTTTTGATTGAAAAACAAAATCACAGTGTTGATTTTCATAAAAAATGTCAACAATAGAGTTTTTGCCAAAAACATTGAAATTGGGTGTTGTAACTTTGATGTTTATGTTATTTTATGAGTAGAAACATGTTAGAAGTCTTCATAATATGTTTATATGAAGTCTATATGTGTATTACATGTTAATCAGTCTATTAGATTCGAGCTTTTAGGCCAATTTGGCTTTTGTTCATACTGTTGCCGAGCTTGGTCGCCAGATTCTGGAGTCTGGCGCCGCAGCGCGGCCCAGCAGTACAAATCTCTCACCGCAGTGCTGGCGCCACGTCGCAGTGCCGGCGCCACGTCGCAGCGCCAGCGCCACGTCGCATCACCAACCAATGGCCTGTGACCGAGCCGCAGCGCCAACTCAGCGCCACAGCGCGAGCCACAATGTAAACTGTGGCGCCGCAGCGCGAGTTGGCAGAAGGTTCTGACAGTTTTGTTTAAGTACACAAATTTAGAAAATAAACATTTTGTGTTAATAATATGAATGCTAAATGATGATTTCAGTAGTATTAAACTATGAATGAGCATGTATCAAGTGTTAACTAGTATTAACATAGTTTGATTATGTGAATGGGTAATTCAACATACATGATGTATGTATTGTTTATATAGATATACAATGTTGGTGATGACTAACTATGTCAATATGACATATGTATAGGGTATTTATTCAAGTTGTAAGGTTTAGCTTGTGCTAAAGGCAAGTTTTCTAACTCTATTCTTATAATTGAGCAAGTTCTCTAACTCAAAACTTCATTGTCCGTGTTTAATTTCATTTGGTACATTATTATTTTCAAATTCAATTACAATTGTTGTAAGTTGCTACTTCTACATTTTCGTAGAGCTAGATTGCCTATTATTGAGTAAGTTATTGTATCTAGTTACTCATGACGATACAAGTTCTCTAATCTATTATCTTCTTATTTCAATTTCTGTTTTCAATTCGATTACAATATAATGATGTAAGTTATTTGGAGCAAGTTATTCTTGTATTTAACTTGTGGTTTAGCATGCACAACTATATATGCTATGAATGCTTATTATTCAATTCAAATTAACCTTGGCTTAGTGTTGTTCAAGCAAGGTATGCTATAGTTATTCAAATTGTATGCTATTAGATTATTCCTAATGCATGACTTTAGTTTACTATAATTGATTCAATCATGAGTATTCTATAGTATAGTGTTATTGGTCTTATTCAACTACTCCTTAGTTTTGATGTTCGTTGAATTCCAAATTATCTTAAAAGCTTATCCAAACCAAACTTCCTTTGGTGCAGACTTGTACTCTAAATACTGAGAAGAACAACTCTTTTAATAGAGGTTTACGCTTAGCGTTGAAATGGTTGTGCACAATACATTGTACGAAGGGTTGATCCCCCTAAGTACGTGGAGTCCTTATAGTCTTATGACTGTTAAAGTTAAAGTTGAAAGATTACTTATAGTTGTGGACATGATTCGTGGTCATTAGACCCTCAGTGAATGTTAAAATTTTCAGAAAGTTAATAGAATATATTGTTCAGTTCTGTTAAGCCTAATATTGGCAATTGATGTAAAAGTTTAAAGTTTTATTTATTGTTATTTCAATTGGGCCTTGTTTGTTCACTCTTGCCTGTAAAATTTGTTACAGCTAAAGTTGAAACTGGTGACGTACCTAGCACCAGTAAAGGAAAAGGAAAGATGAACAAGTACTGAAGACTTGTAATAGATTCGATATTTTTATTATCAGACTATGGTTTAAAGATTGTAATGAAGTTTATTTAAATTTCCGCATTTGAATGATTGTTGTTAAAGGTTAGATAACCTAGGATATTTTTATTTAAATTTATTCCTGTATGGGCAGGTTTTTATTATTCAATTTTATTATAATTGGGTAGTTATATATGAATGTTTTGATTAAGTGAACACCAAATCTTGAGGAAATGAAGTACCAGGATTTGGGGGTGTCACAGATAGTAACCATAATAGACATCTTGGACAAAAAGAAGAAAATTTCATTTTTCGGTGAATAGTGTCGTATTCGTAAATAGTGTCGTATACGTGAATAGTAACCCCAACAAAAAAAGGTAGAAATTCCACAATAAAATATATACAAATATTTCGGCATAATGATATTGAAAGAATAACATCATTATGAAGAAAATAATATACCTTACCTCCAAAGAACAGTACTTCTGACTGAAATATCAGCTATAAGGCTGAAGGAAACTTGCACTGATGAATAGCAACTCACAATGTATCTAAATACTCACAAAATATGCTCGATAATATAGAGAGAGAAAGAGAGAAAACTTATTTCTGGTGTGATTTTCAATTCTAACTAAGCACCCTATTTATAGGAAAATACTTATAACACCATAGCAGACTAACCTGTTACCTGATGGCTTTACCTGCTACTATTCACGCCCACCACTTTTGAAAATAAATTCCAGTACATTTTATTTCTCCCCAACCAAAAGTGGGGCCGACCATGTTTTTAATAAAAATATTTATTTCCGAAAATTCAATAATTCATAATAAATAGCCATTTTATCAGAAAAATTCGAATCTCATGTCTATTCCATAGGAAATTAAATTCTCTACAACTTTGTAAGTTTAAATTTTTCCAAATTCCAAACGAAAAATGATCGAAATCCACATACGAACGATTTTTAACACCTCTATTCCGACAAATTACTGATAAAATACCTCAGCATTTATTCCTTCATTTATAACCACAATAAATATATCCATCATTTATATCCACATAAAATAAATATTTTCTTATCATATAAATCAATAATTAATTATTCACAAATAATATTACAGAATCAGAATTATGACAACTAGGTCGTTCCCAAGAAAGAGGGGGCTTTCCGATAAGGATTTCTCCTTATTGGCGCCCAATTAGGTGACCAAACCCTTTCCTAGACAGAACTTCCTTAGACATTGCCAATAATACTATCTAATAATATTACTCAAATAATATGAATTATTGATCTGATAATGGAAAATATTGTACAGTGACAATTATTGAAACAACAATAATATAACATATCAACGTAGCAATTATTGAATCAATAAAATAAAATATTAAACAGTAATTATTGTAACAATTATTGAGTGGTGTATTCTTACGTAAGAATCAATAATTTCAAAAATATTGTGCAATACCGTGTGCTACTGTGCAACCACGCGTATTACTGTATTTTAACCACCAGGTATTCCAACAGTGTTAACGGTAACAATTACGTCGTTATTTATAAAAACTCAAACTTATCATTTTTTTCATCCGACAATTATCCGTTATGGGGCCCACAAATGGTTGCGCTGTCGTACGAATATTCCTCGACAGTAAAAAAATTCCACGACCAAACGAATATTCCTCGAGAAAATGAATATTTTATAACCACTTGTTTATTTTACAAAATTTTCACATTTCACCCATAACCAAAGTATTATATCAAATTAACACCTTATTAGTCACAATAATAATTAGAGAAAATTCGATTTTATTTATAATAAGATGGGGTCTTACACGTATAGTCTACTAATTGATCAAGAAAACTCAGATTAAATTATGAAGAGTATGACACATTCCATGACTCGAGTTTAATCTAGATGTCAAGGTTAAAAGGATTAAATTACATTGAAATATTGGTCACGAAAAGGTTGTATCGAATCATCGATTTTATTATTACTTGGGTAGCAGTGATGCATTACTAGATGTCGCTCACTACTTATAATTTTATAATATGATTTTAAAATTATTGCCAACGTAATAATAACCTATAGGGTCATACACATAGAACGTAATTAAAAGGGAATTCATTTAAATTGTAAAAATTTAAATATGTCAATATGATTGATAGTATTTAAATTACGAATTTAAATTAATAGGATAATTTATATATATATATATATATATATATATATATAAATTTGGATTCTATGAAATTAGGTTTTTGATTAATTCCTTTTAACTGCTATATATATGATATATAACAGCCCTTTAGGTAACATATCATAACCTTACAAACCCTATCCGCTCTTAGAGAGAGACTAGAGAGAAAACCTTTGAAGAAAATCTTGATCCTTAGGTGGATAGTACCGCAGCACCCTTTTATTGCATAATCGTGAGACGGTTCACGGACGTTCGTGTGGATACCGTAGAGACGTAGTTCATTCAGATTGTGTTGGAGATTCGATCGCATCAATTCCAGCTTCATAATCGGTATAATCTCTTACACACTGAATTAATTTCTGTTTTGCATGGATCCTGTTTGGGTTTCGATTTTGTTTTGTTCAATTTATTTTCCATTGTGCATTGTTTTGATGTGCCGAAAACCCTATAGTACTGCTAGTAGGGGGATCCTGAGACGTGACCCATAGTCTCAACTCCTCATCCCGATCTAATACAATATCGGGAAGAGGGGTGGCGGAATCTAACGGCTCAGAAACCCTCCTAATAACCTCCAACTTAGCTATACACTCGTCCCGAAGCCTCTAAAATCGGTCCTGTAATTTATTTTGTATACATATGTTAATTATATCATTTTAATTACGATTGAATATTAGTAAAAGCTAAATAGTAAGATGTGTTTTACCCGTATAGCTAAAGCTTCCTGAGATAAAGCACGCTCGGCCTTAGGCGTGTGGACTCGATCCCAAAACTATAAATTGGTAGGATCTCGGCCCAAGGTCCTCCTCAAGGCCTAATAAAAACATTCATAAAATAGGTATTAAGTATTAATTAGTGTGAGAACTTGATAACTAAATACAACGTACTTACCATCTTTGCCTCCTCGAAAGACTGAGAACCAGTGGTGTGTACTAGCTGGAGCTAACCACGGTTCTTCTTCGCCTACTCAGACTTTTTCTTGAAGTCATCAGCCTCCTAGTGCGTACACATAGCCTCCCAGGCTAAATCGGAGACTATGCGGGGATGATGATCTCTGATGGTGGTCCCGGGCTGGTCCTCAACTACCCGGACTGCCCTCTATCGCATCTCATACATCCAGCTGGAGTAATTTACAACGACATGATGCTCAATCACATTGTCGCCAACTGACTGAGAGATGTTCGGGTCAAATCTATAATAAACCTATAAAAAAGTTTTAAAATTAGGAACAATTGATTTCGTCATCCTAATACACCTATGTAGTAATTAATATAATATTCTTAACTTACGTGGAACTCCCGCAAGACGGTTTGTATAAAAGTGGCATCGTACTGCCCATACTGGGTAAACCGCATGCACCCTCTCGTGAGATACGTCAAGCAGATCGCGTATAGGGTGTGCTTAGCCACCGGGTCTAGTATACTACAGAAAAAATATAACAATATGTGTTATATGAATTGTGTTTTGCAATAACTGACAGAAAAATTAATAATATATTAACACTTATTGTCTAGAATCGACATCCACCGGTACTGTAAGTGGCGCTGCCGACGGACGAGCAAAGATACCAAGGTTCGTCCCTCGGTGTCGTCGGCGAGTGATAAGTGGATTTTATATCCATGAGTTGATGTTCATTTCAAGCTTAATTCGTTGTTACTTTCTCATTTTCGTGTTAGTTTTCACTTGTTTCATGTTCTTTTATGTGTATGGTGGTCATGGAGGTAAGTGGTGAATAAAGGAGATCTTTTGGAGCAAGTTTGGTAAAATACATGAATTGCCAAAAGTTCTTTAGCAGTGTACTAGCCCACCGGGGCGGGCGTATTGTGCCTTGTACCCCCTCGCCAGTGCGGGCGTTCCAAATTCTGGAGTCTCCTGCTGCTTGTTGAACTCTGCTGCCATATGGTTTTGAGACTTAGTTTTGCGCATGGACTCTAATAAGCAAGACTTCGGCCAAAAAATAAGGGGATATATATATGGTATTACAAACAACAAATCAGGCATCACGCGAAGCATATTACAGATATTATTTCTAGAATTTGATTGCAAGCTTTGGAGGAGTGATTGGAAGAGAATTTTGTAACGGTTGCAGATTAAGGCTACGTGAAGGGTGGTTTCGCATTTTTCTTCATCTTAGTTTTATATTTGTAATTGGAAGGATGTTTCCTTTGAATTATTCAGTTTTTATTTCATTCGTTATAAACTAATTCGCTTATTAGGCTTATGATGGATCCGTGGGTGAAACGATGATTTTATAATTTTTATTTCCCGTTCAATAAAGTATTTTCAGTTTATCTATATTAATTTGAGCGTGAATTTATGAATTGCTTGATCAACAGTTCTTTGTGGATTTGTATGGAATCGAGAGAGGACATTCAAATCTAGACTTAGTTAATATAGCATGTGTTATGAATTTTGTGAATAACAGATTCTTGATTATTGCTAAGGTAGAGATATACTTGACATCACATGTAATCAGATAGAGAACTTATTCTTAAACCTTCTTTAATTTCAGTTCACATAGAGATATAGTGAGTTGGTTGATTTAGGTGTTTAACTTGATTCTATCTAATTTATGGATTTAAGTTAATATGGTATTAGTGCATCGAGAGGTGGCTAGTACTACATTCGTGTTCTTGATTAATAAACTGGGATATTGAGTTGGATTGGAATAAAGGTTTTAAAATCAGAGTGAAGCTTAGGGTGAAATCATAAGTCTAATTCTCCTTCAATTGTTTGAAATTTCGAATTTTGATATTTGTGATTATTTTGTGATAGTTTATTTATTTATTAATTTAGTTTCTATAATTTTAAACCATTGAATTGAATAGTTTAATAGAATTAGGATTAATAGGAAATTGATAATTGTGAAGTTAAATTTCTTGCTAATTTGTCTATGTAGGAACGATACTTTATTCACTACTATATTACTTGTTGACCACGTATACTTGCGTGTTTTACGTATATAGATTTTACCCAACAGCGAGGTGCATCTGTAATAATTGTATTTAACTGAGTTAATAAACATTGTAACTAATATAGCTTGAGATATATTTAAATCCTAGTTAAGATAACTTACTAGCGCCTGAAGAAGAGCCTCCATCGTGGCTACCGTCTCCAGTACCGTATCGGCCACCACCTCGGTGACCTCCACCGTTATGTTTAGCTATGAATATCCTACTACAATAACCAAATTGGTAGATTATGAATATGTAAGGTTTAAAAATATGTGGTATGACTAATATGAATTCTCATTTTCAATTACGTATATCATCAAACCCATCAGAATACACGTGTATATCATTTTCAGATTCGGTATCTTCTTCATCCTCAGTTTTGAGATTAGTTTTGTCATCGTTATCATCCTCAACGACTACATAATCATTCATGTGTACGTTTTCCTCGACATCCTTATCGTCAGGTACGTCAATGACATCAGTACTCATCACATCTTCAGCATGGAGCACTACGGCCAAATGGTTGCCAACATCTTCTTGCAACTCCTCATCCATACCAAACATGTTATCAGGATTAAATGAACGTGTTTTAGTTATGACTACTGTGTACCAGGGACTTCGAGTATTTACGACATTAAGAGCGTAATACACTTGAGTCGATTGACTTGCTAACACGAACACGTCATCAGACTTTAACACCGACTTGATATCTACAGTTGTGATTCTATTACGATCAACTTCAACCCCCTTTTTAGTATCAAACCAGCTACACTTAAAATGTAACTACCTTTTTACCCCCGTGATAATTGAGCACAACCACATCCTATAAACGGCCATATTAATTGGATTCAGAATCTTGGTAGCATCTTCCTAACCCCACAACCCCAGAATTGACTAATGTGAGTTCATTCAAGTCATCGACTCTAAATCTTTACCCATTCACCATGCAACCGGGAAAAGAACTAACAACTTTGTAAGGTCCTTGGATGACATCTATAAAACGCTCAGAAATGTTCTCTGCTTCAACCCTTTTCTTAAACCACTATTGGAAATTAGCATTAGTGAATGTTTCCAACTCTACTGTAGTAAAAGCTGGGTTAGAAGCATATGTTTCCTCTTCAAATGAACTGTGAAAATAGTAACATATATAGATGACTACACTTATAAATTGCACTAAATACAACAAATAAGTTGAGACTTACGTGATGTATGATGATACTTCGGGCATATTTAGAAGCACGTATGAAGATACAAACTTTAACTCTTTATCGCTTAAGTAAGTCAGCGTTTCATGGCCAAATGGCTTAGCCGAATATGTGAATACAGCTAACTCATCATCAGCATGAGACATTGGACCAACAACCTCATTCCTTCCTAAACGGTTGTGCTTCGTTGAGACAACATCGTCAACATACAATGAGCAAAAGTTGACAAGCTCTTCCTCCGTATATCTTCAACAATAGAACCCTCTACACGAGCTTTGTTCTTGACCTTTTGTTTTAATCGACGCATATACCTAAGATATATTCCGACAAATATGAGTATTATTAATATGAGCAACATAAAGAAATTATCATTTTTAATTACCTCACAAAAGGATACATCCACCGATATTGCACCGGTCCTCCAAGTTTGAGTTCATAAGGTAGATGAATAGGCAGATGGTCCATCAAGTCAAAGAATCATTGAGGGAAGATCATTTCGAGCTTGCAAATGGTAATCACAATATTGTTCTCCATCTACTCAACATCACTGTACTTAATTACAGTTGATCAAAGATCTCGAAAGAAATTTGAAAGTTTGGTCAATGCATCCAAAACTTTTCTGGGTAACATCTCACAAAATGCAATTGAGATAAACTTCTGTATGAATACATGACAATGGTGACTCTTGAATCCAGAATTTTTCAATTGATCAACCTTACACCAACGTGTTATGTTCGACGCGTATCCATCTGGGAGCTTCAACCCACTAACCCACTTACACACATCTTCAACTTGTTTCTTAGTAAGACAAAATAGAGCTTTAGGTTTCGTAGTGTTAGGGCGAAGCCACAATTCTGGCCTAATGTTCAATGCCTCCAAAACTTTTTGAGCATTGTCATTGGCTTTGGTTTTACCACTCGCATCTAACATGGTGTAAAACAAGTTTTCAAAAAGATTCTTTTCGGTATACATGACATCTATACAATAACGAACTAAAAGTGTGCCCCAATACGGCATCTCAAACCATATGGGCCAGTGTGCCCAATTATGAGTCTTCCTATACCCGGCTGCTCTCAATTTACTGTGTTCCTTCCCCGGCAAAGGAAAATCAAGCTGGTTCAACCAGCTCAAAACCTCACTGCCCGACAGTTGACCAACAACCCCTTTCTTCTTTGTCTTTCTGTTGAACTGTGCAGACATCTTTATGTAATTGTGATCAAGAGGCAAGAATCTACAAGTAGTTCCAAAGAAAATACATTTTCACCCATGCTGCAACTGGTTCCCTGCACATCCCTCATACACACTGGACAAGATAGCTTCCTGTGAGTTGACAAACCACTAACCATCCCAAGACCCAGAAAGTCAGTGATAGTCCATAACAGGGCTGCCTTCATCACAAAATTCTCGCATATCGATTTATCATACGTCTGGACCCCTGTCTCCCACAACATCTATAGTTCATCCACTAACGGTCGAAGGTACACGTTAATGTCTTTTATAGGACTTTTATCTTCCGAAATTAGTAAAGTTAAGAACAAATATGGATCCCTCATGCACATTGCCGGTGGAAGATTATAAACGACCATAATGACTGGCCAAACTAAGTACAGTTGACTAAAATTAGTAAAAGGGCAAAAGCCATCAGTAGTCATGCCAAGCCTAACATTCCTAACTTCTTCTGCAAACTCAAGATAATTTGCATCAAATCTCTTCCATTCATCCCCATCCACTATATAAGTCAGCTGACCAGGCACGACATCCTTTGTTCGATGTCAACTCATATGTTGAGCCGTATGAGTCGACATGAATAGCCGCTGAAGCCTCGGTGCAAGAGGAAAGTACCGTAAGATCTTTCTGGGAACATGTTTCTCCTTCCCCCCACGTTTTGTCACCTTGTAGCGTGGTAAGCTGCATATATCACATTGTCCCTTATTTCTATTGTAATACCCAGAAAAAAAAATAATAATTTATATTCTTAAAACATATTATTTGGACCTTTTCTTTTATATGAGTCAAACTTATTATTTAATTAATTTGGGTTAATAAGTATTAATAAGTGATGAATAATTAACTTAGTAAATTTGAACTTTTCTTATGATTGGCAGTTTTGGTCAAAATAGTATTTAATTTATGTTGACTATAATAAGTATGTGGTTACATTAATTTGGGCATTTATACTAATTGGGTCAAATTAAATTTTAAGTATTTAAGTTTGGGCTTGTTAAACTATTTGAGCCCAATTCAAATTAATTGTTGGGTTAAAAACCAAATTATAATAAGCGTATCTTTAATATAGTAAGTTAGGGTTTCTCAAATATTGATACCGCAGTAAACAAAGAAAAGGAAGAGGAGGAAGAAAAGTTGTGGGATAAAAAGGAAAATTTGGAAAGGAGATTGTGAGATCATAATCGCATCTCTAAAAGGTATTCATTGGATTTATTTTTAAATATTAAATAATTTATTTTATTTTTGTGTGTGTTATTACAATCTGTTTTAGAGATTTGATTGTGTCCTCGTTTGTTTAATCCAGCGTGTTGCTATAGTATGAGAATATGTGAAAAATTATATATTAGATGAGAAATTGAATTGTTAGCGAGTGGGTTCGTAAGTAGTGTGTATGCAAATGTAGGGTACAGTGCCGTGAATTCGAGATTATAATTATGAAAGGTGAATGCCTAATGCTTTTTGTGCATGTTCAAGTGACTAAGCAAAGTATTATTATATAATTTGCATCCATCATATATATGTATATATCATCATAATAATCATAGTCATAGTCAATAGATTTGTATATGTTAAAAGACTTGAATAGTGGCTTGTATACACTCATCAAGAGGTCTCAAACAAATTAGGAGGTAATCATGTTATTTAATATTTTAGCATTAATACATTAAGAGATAATATTATATATATTAAAACATAATTATTTTATTTTAAATAATATTCATGTACTAATATGGATTTTTTTTTAAAATTCATAAAATATAAAATTCTATAATTTGGTAATTTAATTAATGATCTTGTATGATATTTTTATAATTATATAGATCGGATTGAGGAGATCTAGCGGTGTAATATTTGAGTTCGTTGAATTATTTCGGTATTATATTCAGGTACGGATTTCGTACTCTTTCAGCGATACTCTTGTTAAATTTGATTTGTTCGTTTATTTTCTTATTTCGAATTATATTATGATTTCACATAATTGTTTCATGTGAAATAAATATATTATTTTCATTTTGGAGTTGATACACATGACTCGTATTTGTACTCTTTGAATTAGGATATCATGTTTAATATTTATTTTTGATAATTATAAAACGATACATGTTGCTATCTTCTTTTTGAGACCTAGTGACTATAATTTGATTTGGTTCAACATGTACATGTAGAACCCTTTTATTGGTATTATGTCGCATGTGTTGTGACATAGTATTTTTGTTAGAATATACCGTAGGGTATTCCTGAGCTATAACCACCTGTGAGGGTACCACAGGTATGTCGTCTTGGCACGAGAGTCATGACACTTTTCATGGTGTTGTGATTAGTCCACGGCGTCTCCGTTTTGCGCTCCGGAGGAAGTGGGCCATTTGGTGTTTTGTTGTGGGAGGCGTATGGGTTAACCCTAGTTTTCTGTTCTGCGGATTTGTGATGTTGTGCCAAACACACTTATCCGATTTGTATACATTTGGATTCGCGGTCCAATGTGTGATATGCCTGTGTGGAATTATTTTGGTTGCCTATGTGGAATCATTTGACTTGCTTGTGTGGCATCATTTGACTTGCATGTGTGGCATTATTTTGACTTACCTATGTAGCAGTTTTTTGACTTGCTTGTGTGGCAATGTATATTTCTGAGTTCACTCGGTATGAAATAAAACTCAACCATTTGATTCATCCTATTATTTCATTGTATTAGTTTTGTTTGTTTCTGTTCAATTCAATTCATTGAGTTAGTTACTTCAGTTCGTTATTTTTTTATTCTTCTATTGGTTTCGTTAATTTTGTTTATTCAGATATATTCCATTCAGATCTTTGGAGAATATATTTTTGTCTGTATTTACACTTGAGGCTTTGTTCAGTATTTTGTCTCAATTATTTTTGTTTATCAGTTGTATATCTTTTGTATATCTGTATCCGTACTAGGCAATTGGCTCATGCTGTGTTTTTCTTCCGGCAGGTTTGCAGGGGTGATTAAGGGCTAGTGTGATGAGAGTGTTGCCTTGACTATCTAGGTTGATTCGAATTTTGGTTTTGATTATTTTAATTCTAGTTGGAGAATTATATTTAGTACTTCATTGATGGATATCATTATTAATATTTTGAAGTTATTATTGCTCTATTTACTAATTTTGAGGTTTGTTGTGCTTTGCACGGGACCTCCCTTTCCTTTTCGGGAAGGGGGTGTTACAGAGATGGTGTCGGAGCTTAGGTTCATTCTTGTAGAAAACCTATTTAGGTTTGACCTGTGAGTTATGAATAAATCACTGTGTAGATGTAGGAGTTTGATTTGATTTTGTTCTTTTTTTGGTTGGTCTTGATTTTGACCAAGTGTTTTTAGCTCTTTGAGTTGTAGTTGATTTGAGAAAGGCGAGATAATTTTTTAAGATTATTATTGTTATGTGTTGGAGCAATAATATTAGTTAAGGATTGTGATTGGATCATTAAGGAGAATAATGTCATATTTTATTTAGTTATGAAATGATTATACGATTATGATATGAGAATTTGTATCAGCGAGTTTTGATATTGGAGAATTTTTTTGTTAGAGTTATTTTAGGTAATTATAAATTATTATGATTTTGGAATTGAGGATTTGATTTGGGTTGGATTCTGATTTTTGTTAAGTTGTGAATAAATTGAGGTATGTGAATCTGTGGTATAATATGATAAAGTGAAAATTATTAAGTACAGAGGATCTCTTGTAATTTTGAGTTGTTGTAGAGATTCGAGGTAATTAGATTAATTTTTTTTTAAAGTAAATGAATTTTGCGATTATTTCCTAGTAGAATATTGTAGTTATCTTATATAAAATTTTGAGTGATAGTATGTGGAGATCTTGGAATTTGTTGGGTTAAGAATTACATTAAGAGAATGATTGATTCATGGAATGATTAAATATATACAATAAGTGATGAATCTTTAAGAGGTTTTGAAAGCTATAGTTTGCTTATTCAGATAATAGGATATATGATTTGGAGTTTGGTATAGCGATGAAGAGATCTTAGTAGTAATATGTTTTTGGTGTAATATTATTTGAGAACTAATTTGATTCTAGGTTATGATATTTTGAAACTCTTGAGTTCTTAGGGTGAGTTGGAGATATAATTTGTACAATTGTTTTGTTTGTCCGGTGTCATTGAAGTTTTGCATGTATTTATATAAAATAAATAAATAAAATAAAAATAATTTGTTAAATCTTTGTCATGTGTAGAACATAAACATTTTACGAGTTAAAAATAATTTTAAATATTTTGGGTATTCGAATTGTATTTAGATGAAGAAAATTTTTTGTGATTTTGAATTATGTTCCGAAGAGTACGTACGTTTGCAAGAATGAAACTCAAAGATATTAGCGACGGCCCGCACCAACGGTGGATCATGTGATAATTTGATGCAACGTAAAGAACCTTACCAAGGCTTGATACCAGAGCTGACGAATCTTTTACGAGTACATGGATAATTGTGTAGACCGATGGATTTACCATGCTTGATCGTTACAAATGGTGGCGCTACATCTTAATTAAAGTTTATGAATAATTATGTAATTTAAATAAACACTAAAATAAAACTTTATGTAACTTATCTGAATTCCGAAGACGAAATTATTTTTAAGGAGGGAAAATTGTAATAATCCGAATTTTTGTTAATAATTAAATATTAATTTGTTTTCCCAAAATTATCTGGAGCGCGAAACTACTTGGGAGGCGTAAGAGACTATTTGGCAAGAGTATCCTCACATTTTTAATATCAAGTAAATCTTTGTTACTTTTTTTGATTCCGGGGACGGAATCTTTTTTAAGGGGAAGGTAATGTAATACCCAGAAAAAAATAATAATTTATATTCTTAAAACATATTGTTTGGACTTTTTCTTTTATATGAGTCAAACTTGTTATTTAATTAATTTGGGCTAATAAGTATTAATAAGTGATGAATAATTAACTTAGTAAATTTGAACTTTTCTTATGATTGGCAGTTTTGGTCAAAATAGTATTTAATTTATGTTGACTATAATAAGTATGTGGTTACATTAATTTGGGCATTTATACTAATTGGGTCAAATTAAATTTTAAGTATTTAAGTTTGGGCTTGTTAAACTATTGGAGCCCAATTCAAATTAATTGTTAGGTTAAAAATCAAATTATATTAAGCGTATCTTTAATATAGTAAGTTAGGGTTTCTCAAATATTGATACCGCAGTAAACAAAGAAAGGGAAGAGGAGGAAGAAAAGTTGTGGGATACAAAGGAAAATTTGGAAAGGAGATTGTGAGATCAAAATCGCATCTCTTAAAGGTATTCATTGGATTTATTTTTGAATATTAAATAATTTTTTTGTGTGATTACAATCTGTTTTAGAGATTTGATTGTGTCCTCGTTTGTTTAATCCAGCGTGTTGCTATAGTATGAGAATATATGATAAATTATATATTAGATAAGAAATTGAATTGTTAGTGAGTGGGTTCGTAAGCAGTGTGTATGCAAATGTATGGTACAGTGCCGTGAATTCGAGATTATAATTATGAAAGGTGAATGCCTGATGCTTTTTGTGCATGTTCAAGTGACTAAGCTAAGTATTATTATATAATTTTCATCCATCATATATATGTATATATCATCATAATAATCATAGTCATAGTCAATAGATTTGTATATGTTAAAAGACTTGAATGGTGGCTTGCATCCACTCATCGGGAGGTCTCAACCAAATTAGGAGGTAATCATGTTATTTAATATTTTAGTATTAATACATTAAGAGATAATATTATATATATTAAAACATAATTATTTTATAATAAATAATATTCGTGTACTAATATGGATTTTTTTAAAAATTCATAAAATATAAAATTTTATAATTTGGTAATTTAATTAATGATCTTGTATGATATTTTTATAATTATATAGATCGGATTGAGGAGATCTAGTGGTGTAATATTTGAGTTCGATGAATTATTTCGGTATTATATTCAGGTACGGATTTCGTACCCTTTCAGCGATACTCTTGTTAAATTTGATTTGTTCATTTGTTTTCTTATTTCGAATTATGTTATGATTTCACATAATTGTTTCATGTGAAATAAATATTTTAGTTTCATTTTGGAGTTAATACACATGACTCGTATGTATACTCTTTGAATTAGGATATCATGTTTAGTATTTATTTTTGATAATTATAAAGCGGTACATGTTGTTACCTTCTTTTTGAGACCTTGTGACTATAATTTGATTTGGTTCAACATGTACATATAAAACCCTTTTATTGGTATTATGTCGCATGTGTTGTGACATAGTATTTTTGTTAGACTATACCGTAGGGTATACCTGAGCTATAACCACATGTGGGGGTACCACATGCATGTCGTCTTGGCACGAGAGGCATGACACTTTCCGTAGCGGTGTGATTAGTCCACGGCGTCTCCGTTTTGGGCTCCAGAGGAAGTGGGCCATTTGGTGTTTTGTTGTGGGAGGCATATGGGTTAACCCTAGTTTTTTGTTCTGCAGATTTGCATGTTGTCCAATGTGTGATATGCCTGTGTGGCATTATTTTAGTTGCATGTGTGGCATCATTTGACTTGCTTGTGTGGCATCATTTGACTTGCCTGTGTGGCACTATTTTGACTTGCCTATGTGACATTGTTTTGACTTGCCTGTGTGGCAATGTATATTTCTGAGCTCACTCGGTATGAAATAAAACTCAACCATTTGATTCATCCTATTATTTCATTGTATTAGTTTTGTTTGTTTCTGTTCAATTCAATTCATTGAGTTAGTTACTTCAGTTCGTTATTTTTTTATTTTTCTATTGGTTTCGTTAATTTTGTTTATTCAGATATATTCCATTCAGATCTTTGGAGAATATATTTTTGTCTGTATTTACACTTGAGGCTTTGTTCAGTATTTTGTCTCAATTATTTTTGTTTATCAGTTGTATATCTTTTGTATATCTGTATCCGTACTGGGCAATTGGCTCATGCTGTGTTTTTCTTCCGGCAGGTTTGCAGGGGTGATTAAGGGCTAGTGTGATGAGAGTGTTGCCTTGACTATCTAGGTTGATTCGAATTTTGGTTTTGATTATTTTAATTCTAGTTGGAGAATTATATTTAGTACTTCATTGATGGATATCATTATTAATATTTTGAAGTTATTATTGCTCTATTTACTAATTTTGAGGTTTGTTGTGCTTTGCACGGGACCTCCCTTTCCTTTTCGGAAAGGGGGTGTTACATCTATCCTCCCCATAGTATAACATGCAATCCTGCTCACAAGCATCAATTTTCTTATACCCCATATTTAACCCCTTGACAATCTTCTTCACTTCATAATAAGTTGCAGGAAGAGTATGATCCTTGGGTAAGAACTGTCCAACTATAGCAAGTAAATCGTTGAAACCTCTCTCACTACAGTCGTGCTCATTCTTGAAGTGTAAGAGCATCGTCACTGCAGAAAGCTTGATGTCCTCATCATTTCCCGAATACAACGCGACCCCGGATTTAAATAGTAACTTGTAAAAGGCAGCAGCTGTATCATTTGGCACTTGCTTAGCAATACTTGAAGAAGGCTCATTTTCAGCCCAGTCAATATTAGTAGGGCCATAAGCATCGACCAACATCTCCACTGGATCATAGTTTTCGACGTATGAATTCCATAGAATTGGTTGTTTCATAATATTTTCAATCACTTCTGATTCCCCGTGATGAGTCCATACACAGTACCCATCCACAAATCCACGGGAAAATAACTCAAATTTAATCTCGTCAACTTTATTCCAAATCAGGTTTTTACACTTGGCACACGGGCATCGCATCTTCCCGTTCGGATCATCCGTATGTTCTATTGCTTTGTTTAAGAAATCTGACACCCCAACACGATAAGCTAAGACTAATCCGCTCCCATCACTGGGTATCCTACGGTACATCCAACTCCGGTCGGTTGACATTTTTAACTACACAGAAGACGCATTCAGTTAATTTGGATATTCATGCATGAATTAGATTTACCTAGTATCTCCACTCTACAGGACAGGGGTAAGGCTTCTATCCCGTTATTGGATGCATCTCGTCACTAGTTCCAACACGTTGAGTACGTTTCATGAGTTTCAAGAAAATTTCGGCAGCACCTCCCCGTGGTCTCCAAGTACACGAAATAGACTAAGATAACTTAATCTACGTATGCACTCGATGAACATATAGAGATAACATTCGAAAAATTTTCAAAACAACAAAAATATACCGTTTCGTATTGGCACCAGCCTAAAGAGACATAACATCCAGTAACAGTCTCAAACTGAGGACTGTTCGACATTCACTCCTACTGAGTGCATGTCAAACGATATCTAAGTTCCAAAGTATAGTACATATATTATTGAGTGTATTGAAGATTAAAGGGAAAGTATTATTAAGTTTTATTGAAAATTGTGGCAAACTAAGCAAATGCTACTTAGTTTATTTTGCCAATGATAAACTAAGTAAGTGCTATTTAGTTTATATACCAATTTTTAGCACCAAATTTCAGCCTCAAATCTAATTTTTAGTAAAATATATTAAAAAAAATTATCCCTACCAATTTTCAGCCTCAAATTCAATTGACAAAGTCAAATTGATGCACACACAGTAACCAATTAAGGAATTTAAACATTACAAATTTCTAATTTCAATTGACAATAACAAACTAAACCAATACCAAACCAAAAACTCTATCAATTTTCAGCCTCAAATCAATATATACATACAATATAACAATTATTCAATCTATTGATTGTGTACATCATCATCAAATTGAAACAATATTCGAACCCATACCTTCTTTTGGAGCTAATAAACCGTCAGAAACAGATGAAGAAATACGTCACAGTGCTGATCGACGTGTGGATACTAGTGGAGCTTTCCTCGGTGGTGGTGGGTTGGTGGTGGGATGTGGGTGGTTGGTTAGTGGTGGGGCAGGGGAGAGAGGAAAAGATATAACTGAGATGGTGGTATCAGTGGTTAATGGTCGACGACTGGATGTGGTGGTGGGTGGCAGGTGGGCACCAGAGATGAGAGTGAGAGATGAGAGAGTGAGCAGAGGCCTGAGAGATCGAGTGAGATGAGAGAGAGAGAGAGAGACAGAGAGAGAGGAGCTGATGAGATTAATAAGAGATATGAGAGGCGCCTGAATAAGAATATGAATCGAATAGGTTTTATAAGATAGTTCCGACGGAATGTCCGTCAGAACTAAGTCCCCCGGAGATAGGTTATCATCGACGAAAAGTCCTTCGAAAATAACCATAGTTTTGTCGAACTTAAGTTTCGCGCTAACGGGAAACTTTGCGCCAGATGAGGCCTTATAATTCCGACGGATTTCCCTCAGAAATAAACTACATTTGACGGAATTATTTTCGACAGGTTATTTCGTCGAAAATAACTTATTTCCGACTGAATACAGTCCGTCGAACCTAATTTTGTCGGAATTAAGCCTTTTTCTTGTAATGTCTCTTCTTTATTTTAGTTAGTTTATTTATTTTCATGTCTAGTTTATTTTTTACATATAGGATGAAGATGAAATTAAATAATTATTTATGATACTATTTTTCATCTCTTCTATTATTTATGCTTTTATGTTTAATTAATTTCGCCTTTATATATGTTTCGTTACTGAAATAACTTCGTTTTATAGTTCTTATGTGATTTTAAATTAATTAAGAGGTTTTGATAGATTATTGTTAAGATATGAGTTTTTCATAATCCATCCTTACTCAAAGAAGTTTTGATGAGTTATAGTTAATTCTTAAATTTTCATAATCTATACTTACTCACGTTAATTGTAAAATTGCTAAATTAAAGGAAAAGGAGATCAAAATCTTAATTAAGTTATACAAATAGAAGAGATTGAATTACTTATTATGTTTATTGTTTAATGGATTTGGATTCCTATATTGCTTTCTCAATATTAGTTTTCAGATTCTAGTTAATCAATCATCAATCTTTATTTTTAATTCACCTAAATAAAAAATTAAGGATACATTAAAGTTAATCTAGTCTATGTGGTTTGACCTGTACTTGTCAGTTCTTCAATTTGACTGTGTACTTGCAGTTACATATTTTTAACACATCAAGTTTTTGGCGCCGTTGCCGGAGACTAGAATTAATTTTATTTATTCCTTAATTTTTATTTATTCGAATTAGTTTTTTTATTAAATATGTTTTTATATTTTTTTTCAGGATTATCAAAGTGGATCAACGGTGCATAAAGATAATATTATTGATGCGTTTTTCCTGGTATTTTCTATATTATCTCAAAAAAAATATTAGCTTAGTTTTTATTGTTAGTTATAAAACTAATTGTCGCATTCATGCATTCACTCACGTAGAGCACATCTTGTTTAGGTTTTTATTTTTTTATTTTTATTTTTTGTCAAATATAAACTCTGGTGATTGCTGGAGGATTGATGTACGTCAAATTTCTCATTCTTTCGTAATTCACATAGTTTTAGGATATTTTATTTGTTTATAGTTTTTTTATTTATGCATTTTCAAATTTAATCTAACATTAAGGGCACAACTTGTAATAAGACAAGGTGGGGATTTCATCACCATTCCTTAGCCCACAAACCACTAATTCATTTTTCATAACCTTGCCTTAATAAAATCAAGTAGACGTTAGCCCCTAGGACTTGCGAGCTCAATTAGGACAAGAAACTCTAAGAGAAGTCTAAATTTTAAATTAATCAAATTATTGCTGTCTAGGCAAGTGGTTCAAAAGGCAAACGCCTAACGAACGTGTGGTTATTCATGTGACGCCCCCAAAATAGGTATACATCACTCATTCTGAGTCGCCAAATACTTGGTACATAATACAAATACAAACTTAATTTATACAACTGTTAAGTGTCGTGTAGAATACGCCACAACATAAGCTGTGAGTTTTAATACAAATATTGTCTTCTAGACAGTATTCAAACTCAAAATAAGTCCACATTACATTTATTATCACACTATTTCACAGAATAATGAGGACTACTAATACAAACATCTGGACCGTCACTCCGTTCCCCGACTAGTCCCAGCTATATTCTGATTTCTCGAAGAGAACAATGAAAGCAAAGGGTGAGCTCAACTATCCTAGTAAGAAATATTATGACTAAGATAATGAAGAATAAATTATCGTTAGCCTTCAACAGTGTTAAACTGATAAAATATAATAAACATCAAGTTTAACCGCAGCGGAACAAACAATACATTAGAATAGTCAAGTAGAGCACACTAGTACAAAACCATAAAAAGACAACACTTAAAAGATGACGTTTTTATAAAAAAAAATGTTGTGGTATTTTTTTACAACGTTTTTTATCAAAACGTTGTAGATATATATGAAAAAACGTTATATATTTATAAGGGCAATTTTTAGTTTTAAATAAATAACATTTTTTATATAAAAAACACGGAGCCTCTTTTCAAAAATCCTCAAACCCTTCTTTAAAAAACACGGAGGCCTGGAGTCGGGTAAGAAAAAAAAATTGTCGTGCCTTTGTTCCCTTCCCCTTTTCAAAATCCTCAAACCTTAACTCCACCATTTTACTCGTTCGCTTGTGTTTTAGGCGAGTTAAATGCTTTTTAAGTCACTGTAATATATGCCAACTTACAACTGGGTCACTGAATTTTTTTTTCTTACAGTTAACTCACTAAACTCGATTTTTCTAACAAAAAATTTTAAAAACTGTTACACTAGTTTGATTGTTAACGAAAAACGACTGAGTTGTCAAAAAAAGCTTATGTGGCAGTTAGTATGCGATGTGGCAGTGATAATTTGGATTTGTAGGAAAAAATGGGAAAAAAATATTTTAAAGTATAATTTAAATTTTAAAAATTAGCCAAAAAAATAAAATAAATAACTGCGTTTTTTTGTTTTTTAATAAAAACTGCTTTTTTATTTTTTTTTAAGAAAAATAAACTTCGTTTTTTTAAAAAAACAAAAATAATTTCTTTATTTTTCTTTTAAAAAACTAGTTTTTTATTTTTTTAACAAAAATTAAAGCATTTTTTTAAAAAAACAAAAATAATTGCTTTATTTTTCTTAAAAAAACTATTTTTTAATAATAAAAACTGTTTTTTAATTTAAAAAATGCAGTTTTTTTAATTAAAAAAAAGCAATTTTTTTTAAAAAAAATAACGCAGTTTTTTAATAAAAATAAAAAAATGCAGTTTTTTTAAGAAAATGAAAACGAATTTTTTTTAATAAAAAAACACAGTTTTTTTTAATAATAAAAAAACAGTTTATTTTTCTTAAAAAAAATAAAAAGCAGCTTTTATTTAAAAATAAAAAAACACAGTTTTTTTTCTTAAAAAAACAATTTTTATTAAAAATAAAAAAGCAGTTTTTTTAAAGAAAAATAAAGCAATTACTTTTGCTTTTTTTAAAAAATGCTTTTATTTTTGTTAAAAAAAACAGTTTTTTTTAAAGAAAAATAAATCAATTATTTTTGTTTTTTTAAAAAAAATGCTTTTATTTTTGTTAAAAAGAACAGTTTTTAAAAGAAAAATAAAGCAATCATTTTTGTTTTTTTAAAAAAAGCAGTTTTTATTAAAAAAAAAAAAAAAGCGCAGTTTTTTTCTTCTTAAAAACTGCTTTTTTATTTTTTTTAAGAAAAATAAACTACATAAAAATGCGTTTTCATTTTCTTAAAAAAAGAACTGCGTTTTTTTTTGCCCATTTTTTCATAAATTTGTTCCTATCATCACTGTCACGTCGTATACTAACTGCCACATAAAATTTTTTGACAACTCAACCGTTTTCTGTTAACAGTCAAATTAGTGTAACTGTTTTTTTAACTTTTTGTTAGAAAAATTAAGTTTAGTGAGTTGACTGTAAAAAAAAAATTAGTGATTCAATTATAAGTTAGCATATAGTATAGTGACTTAGAAAACATTTAACCAGTTTTAGTCTTAGTAGTAGCTCGCTATTTCTGTCGAATCATTTTGCTAGGGTTACCATTTTTTTAATTTTCTCATCCCGATCGGTGAAACTGTAAATCAAACAAGAAAAAGAAGAGAAGAGTGTTAGTGTTTGTTCGGAGAAGATGGTGTTCCAAATGCAGCAGCGCGGGATTCAGGGGATGCTAAAAGAAGGGCATAAACATATCTCTGGACTCGACGAAGCTATTTTCAAGAACATTGATGCTTGTAAACAACTATCCTCCATCACCAGAACTTCTCTCGGTACCAATGGTTGGTATTACTCGAATTATTTACTACTTTGCTATTTTCTCTAAGATCTCTCTTCATTGGTAATGTACTGCTAAAATTTTCTCTAAGATCTCTCTTCAAGAATAGTGTAATTTTGCTTCTGAATTGTTTGCATATGTTAGCTGTAATTTACTACTCTGTTTATTTATAAATTCTTCTCACCAGTACATCGGTACTGCAGATTGAACCTCATGACTATCTGGCCAAACTATTTGATTCAGTTCGGTTCAGCAACATCTTGATTGATTTCGATAGAGACATCTGGGGTCATATCTCCTTAGGTTACTTCAAGCATGTGAGCATTCTGATATCTTATTGGACTTTATACTTGAATTTTAAGGGAAAACATTAACCAAGACATTGTACACTGTTGAGCAGATAACAAAGGCTGGTGGGGTTGGGTCCTCAACAATGCCTCACAAGGTGAACCCAATAGATTTTGATTTCGGGGGAATATAACTGGATTTATTTTTACTTCAATACCTCCTCATAAACCCACCCTTGCAGATATAGATTGTGACCGATTTTCTTTACCTATAACTTCCCAGAATAGCTTTGGTATTTTTATTATTCTTATTAATTTTTTTTTTGTAGAATAACGTATCATAAAGTTTTCTGGAAAAAATCTTTGGTTTCATTGCTTTTGTTTGCTATTGATTATGTTTCTATCGTAACTTAAAAGTAATTAACTTTTGACGCAATCGGTTTTGTTCATCCAATATAAAAAGATCAAATGGCAGCTATGATGAGCCAAAACAAATCTAATGTAAGTTTCTGTTCTCTGTTGTGTTACCATAGTTTCCACTACTGACCACTTGCCAACCATATAGCATGCAATTAATATGCACATGCAAATATATCGTTGCCATGTATAACAACCTTCGAATTAGTCTTATATATCTTTATGTACACGAAAATGTTTGACAAGCAATTTAAGTCTAATTTTATTCCATATTTACAATTGGAGGAAATTTTTGAAGGCATTGCAGAAAGATAAAGTGAATTTGCGAGTTTATCAATTGAAAAGAATAAGTTAGAGTTTAAATTAGTATGAGTAATGTCAAGAGTCCTGGAATTGATTCATCTACGATTAACTGGTTTCTATGTACTTTAGACAACTTTTGAGACAAATGTTGTGTACATGTTGATAAAAGAACTTTTTTAAGAGATTGCTTCTAATAGTCCCACACTCCCACTACATAAATTATACAAAAATTATTATATATGAATATTGCCTACAGAAAAATTGTTTAAAGAAAAGAACACATGCTTATGTTAACAGTTAACTGCTAATTCTTGCAAGCATGTTATGTGCTCATGGCTCTGATTTTCAAGACTCTATCCATACTCTACTAGATCATTTTAAAACAGTAAGATTATATCCAAGGACTAGAGTTTCAGTTTCTTTTTCTGATGAGAAACAGTAGTTTGCATTTATTGCATCCAGCAGGTATGCTTGTTGGGGCTTCAACTGTCTTTTTTGCTTACATCGGGTTTGATTCAGTTGCCAGTATGGCAGAGGAGGTATGCCAATTTCCATGGTATTAATTATAATTTTGTAGAATGTCATGTCTTGAGAGGGGACTTTGATCGATGAAAGTAATTTTCCTGATCCTACAGGTGAAGAATCCTCAAAGAGATTTGCCTCTAGGTATAGGGGCTGCATTGTCTATCTGTTGCATGTTGTATATGTTGTTGTTAGTCTAGTACCCTACCACGCGATGGATCCTGACATCCCCATCTCTGCATTTTCTAGTCATGGGATTCAATGGGCATCGTAAGCAAACATTTTGCTTTTCATTTATGTTCAATATTATAATTGACTTGACTCTTCATATATCTCCTCTTATTTTTTTTAAAATTTATCTATCTGCTTACTTTGCAGGTATATAATAACTCTGGGAGCTTGCACTTCTATCTGCTCAACATTGACAGGTACTCCCCTAATATAAAGGAGATAAAGGTGCTGGAGAAGAAGAAAGTGAGGGCCAAGCTTTACTATCTCAGGGATAGATTTAATCCACTTGAGAACTTTTTGACATGTTGAAGACTGAAGGATACATTATGACCGAGTCGGAAGCTGCGGTTTTTCTTCCTTGCTTATTTGAGAAGGTTATTGTGACCCTGAGCTCCATTATTTTAGACTTTAATTTAATAGATTGTTGCTTTCCCACGGGTCTGATAACAAGGAGACCAAATATGTCACTGAGTCTGTCTCACTGACTGGACCTAGTGTTCTTGCAACTTTGCAGTCAGAGTCTAAGTACAAGGATGTTAATAGCACTGATAATGGTTCCATAGAGGAACAAAAATTGAAAGCAGTGGCATCTTCACTTTCTGCAAATCCAGAAGCATTAGAGGTGAAGTTTGGTGAACCACCTCCATCAAACCAAGACAAAGTTGAAGAGGAAAATCATGAAACTCCTCTGCCCAATACTGATGCCATCTGCCGAACCACCAGGGGTAAGAATAAAAGCTTTCCTTATTGAAAACCTTCTAGAGTCGAAGTACAACATTTTTAGTTTTGCTTGCAGGTAAGTGTGACTGTTAAGTGTGACTTGCAGTTAGAGTGAGCTTGGGGACCATTAATACAAATAGGGGATTATATGATTATCCTGATTGTCTTGTGTGTTCTTTAGCATGAGTGGGAATAAAAAATGAACATCAGATCTTACTGGTCCCTTGTAAACATTCAGGGACACCCTTCACTGTAGATGCACATCAGATTTTTTTTCTTCTGCATTTTATGTACATATAGAGTTGGCATACATTGCGGTGATGGTTGAATAGATATGTGTTTATGTTTTTTCAACAGAAGGATGGATGTGTATGCTAATGTAAGGTATGTACGTATATGTTTCAGCTGTCCTTATTGGTAGTATTGTTTTCAGGGAGTTCCTATTGACAGGGAGTTCCTGTTGGCGTGAACCATGGGATTAGCGTTGATTTTGTTTGGAAGAGCACTAGTTTTGATAGGATGCAGGGAGCCATGAAAACTTGGCACCTGGCAGGCCAACAACTCCATCCCATGAAGACCCTCGTGCTATGGGACCAAGTCAAGGCAGCAGGTTCCGTGGCCACATGGAGCTAACCCCGCCAAGTCACACTACAATTTTATGCATGCTTAGTTAGTAGCTTAATTTTATGGATAGTTTGGTTTATTTTGTGGATGTAATCAAATTCACAATTCAATATAGTAGTAATTTAATTTGAAAAGTGAATTTGAGATGCATATATGGATATTTTGGTATATATTTTGTGGATGTATTATTGGGATGTATTTTGAATGGTTGATACATTTTGGCTTTAAATTTAAATGAGAATTTAGACCTTTTAGTTATATATATCATTACATTAGCATATTGCAGGTGCATTGGTAATGTAGGTGAGCAACAATCTTTTTTTTTATCTACAACATTTTAAAAATGTTGTATATTTGTACAACATAATGTGTAGTAGTCAATGTTTCAGTGTTTTCTACAACGTTTTTAGCCAGAAAACGTTGTGGAATCATACCTTCTACAATGTTTTCAAGCATCTGTTAATTTATGGAAAATAAATCTACAACGTTTTTTTTAAAGACGTTGTATAAGGTGTCTAACTACAACGTTTTAAAAATATTGTGTAAGGGTGTCAAATAGATGACACCCTTAACCACAACATTTTTCTGATTGAAACCACAACGTTTTTTTTTGCGTTATCTATTTACTGTTTTGTAGTAGTGGCATGATATCTACTATCTTCTATGATTTAAAAAATTTATTAACAGTTTTATCAGTGAGACTCAGCTTAATAAATAATCTACATCATCAAATTATCCTTACACTACGAGGCAAGGATATCCATTAGTATCACCAATGGTCATGATCATACCAACAACTGTTTATCAATGCACTACGGGCCAATAATGACTTTTATCACATCATTTGTAACATTACGGGTCATGATTATACCGAATAATCTCTGGTCATAATCATACCAATCAACAGTCCATCTATGCACTACGACCAAAGATGGCTTTCATCACAATATAAGCATGATGATGATAATGATATAAGAATTCAATTTAAATGAGAGCAAAGATAAATTTTAAAGATTTTATAATTTAATTAATCCAGAATTTAATAATGTCCAAATTACCAACATGATACTGCTTTGTGGAGTAAAATTCAAGAATAATATTGTATCAAAAATAATTTGGACAGAAAAGAAATCAATTTTTGTCGTGAATAGTACCTCGTGAATAATAACCGAGTAAATAGTACCCCGTGGATAGTACTTCGTGAATAGTAACCATTGAATAGTACACCGACATGAAAAGATACTGGATGAAGCACAAATATCAAGGATATTCTACTAATTTCATGGAGTATAGAAGCAATACTTATCAACATAAGTGTAGAATTAGAAATATGAAACGAAATAATATTACTTACATACTACAGAGTATGGAAGAAAATATTATTTCTTACGAATATTGAACAAGAATAATATCACTTATGAATACGAAAGAAATAATACCCCTTACCTTAGTAGGAGATTGGATATTGCAATAGTGTAGTAACAGAATACTCTTCTTCTTTCTCTCTTATTCTCCCTATACTTTCTCTCTCTATAGCTTGAATGAATTGGTGAAAAATAATGAAGAAATAAGCTTCTATTTATAGGATTGGCAGAGTAAGGGTAAAATAGTCTTTTTGCCATAATTTATGACATCATCACTTACATCATCGATCATATTACATCATTGCTTACCTCATCGTCTGATGATATCATCGCTTACCTCATTGTTCGATGACATCATCGCTTACATCATAGAAATTCAGATTCAATTTGTTCTCTTCCATATCCTTTTACTTTTATACCATAAATTTACTATAATAATGTTACCATTCAAATTATAAAAAACGTACTATTATATAATCACATCATACTACTATAATGTAATATTATAATAATATATTTGAATAAATTATTTTATCGGAAGAGATAAAATACCAACTTTCAACAAATGTCACATGCTAAAAATTCCTCAGTTTAAATTCACATTGAATAAATATTTTCTTATCATATATATCAACAATTAATTATTCACAAATAATATTATAATATTATAATATTGACAACCAGGTCGTTCCTAGGAAAGATGGAACTTTCCGATAAGGATTTCTCCCTATTAGCGTGCAATTAGGTGACCAAACCCCTTTTCTCGACAGAACTTTCTAGACATTGTCAATAATACAAATAATAATATTATTCAAATAATATGAATTATTGATTTGATAATTTGAAATACTGTGAAATGACAATTATTGAATCAATAATATAAAATATCAACGTAGCATTTATTGAATCAATAAAATAAAATATTGAACATTAATTACTGTAATAATTATTGAGTAGTGACTTCTTACGTAAGCATCAATAATTCAAGATATTGTACAATACTGTGTGTTACTATGTAACCACGCGTATTACTATACTTTTATCATCGGGTATTTCAACAGTTAACGGTAAAACTTTCGCCACTATTTTTATAAAAAGATATTTCTGTCATTTTTTAACTCCGACAATAATTCTGTTGTGGGGTCCACCAATGATTGTTCCATCGTACGAATATTCTCCGACCAAAAAGAATATTTATCGACCAAAAAAATATTTTATAACATCTTGCTTACTTTGCAAAATTTATAAATATTATTCATAACTATAACATTATATCAAATTCACACCATAATATTCAAAAATGATATTTAAAAAAAAATTAATCTTTATTCATAAAAGTTGAGGTCTTACAATTCAATTAGTCATCGTACATACGAAGAGACTCCCACCTTTCTTATACATACCTAACTAGTAATGTGATTAATTTTGAATTTGGTAGATCTTGCGGTGTAATTTGGAACAGTTAAGAGCTGTCTAAATTTTATTTAGGTTAACCATAAAATTAGGATTTTTATTTTTTTATTTTATTTTTTTATTAATATTTTTTTTTGACTTTCATGGTTAGTTGCATATTTGTTTTCTGATTGGTGGAAAGATGGACTCTTATTATAGTTGGAATAATAATTTTGCTTGGCCTCAAGAACCTTATGAAAATTTTAATGAACACCAAGTAAATTAATTTTTCCAACTTATGAAAATCCTTATCTAAGTTTATATCCATATCCATATCCATATTTGGATTCAGAACCTCAATATCCACAAGAATTATCAAATGAAGACGAGGAAAGATTCAACACCTTAGAGAAAACTATGGAAGTTTTAATGAAAAATCAACTTAGCATTATATCTCGTCTAGAAATTCAAATGAGACGATTAGCCACCATAATAAATGAACAAGAGGTGGGTGATTTTTCTAGTAACTCTGATGTTAATTTTGAAAATCTTGATAGTTATGAAAATTATGAGGAAAATGAAAATTTTGTATTTAATTTCACACAGTTTGAGTCAAGTGAATTTGAAGAGTTTAAAAATTATGAGTCTATGTCTAAAATTGATCATGTCACATTTAATAAGTTGGTTGAAAAAGTCTATAAGCCTTAAGCTCCATACCCTGAAGAACATATTCCTAAAAAATCACCTAGTGCTTTTTTTGGACCAACACATTAAAGTAAACATGATTCAAGAGTTGTCAATGACCCAAAAAATAATTGAAAATAGACTCTTGATTGAAAAATATCCAATTGATTTTTTCTTAAATCATCTTGACCAAAATTAGAATGAATCTGAATATTTAGATAAGGTCAATGAGTTGTTGAGATCCACAACAAATAAGTCAACTAAACTAGAACATGTATTTGAACCAATTCTTCCATCTTTTGAACATGTTAGTGAAAGTTTTTCTGAGGTAAACTTTAAGTATAATTCTGATGAAAATGTCGACTATTTTCAATTTCATAGACCTCCTAAAAATAATGAAAAGTTCACACTTACTTACCCATTTATATCTTTCATTTCTAGTCACATACTTTTTGGGATATATGCAATTCGTAGGTATGTACATTTGTTTTCTTTCTCACCACATTTCTTTGCAGAATAAATGCCCCGCATACAAGGTACAATTCTTTCATTTCTTTGTTCTCTATTTTCATTTGTATACAATGAGGACAATGCATGATTTAGGTATGAGGGGGTTTGTTTGTATTATTGTATTAGATTATTTTTCTAGGAAAATATAGAAAAAATTAAAAAATTAAAAAAATTGTTTGACTTTTTATGGATTGAATTGATTCTAATAAGTGTCTATGGTGCAAAACTCAAGAGTAAGATTAAAAGATTTAAAACTCTTGAACATTTGATTAGATACGAAATCTTAGTTTGAAATACCATTTGGATAAAATTGATTTCATAAACATTTTTTCACTTCACGTTTACACTAATTCTTGGTTGTGGTGTATAAACTATTATTCGAGTAATTTAAAAAAAATGGAAAGAAAAAAAGTTGAAAACAAAAAAGAAATAAATAATTGCTTCAATGTCCATTGAACGAAATAATTGGGTATCCAAGCTTCAGGAAGCATCGATATTCACGCTGAAAAGTGGATAAAAGTAGCTTCACTAGTTTAATTTTATGGCCTTTATTACTCGAGTTATGTGACGCCCCAAAAATTAGGTATACGTCACCCATCTTGGGTCGCCAGATACATGGTACAGAATTCAAATACAACTTACTAATACAACTATCGTGTACAATACGACAAAACATAAACTGTGAGTTTGAATACAAATATTGTCTACTAGAGAGTATACAAACTCAAAAGGAGTCCTCATTACAATTATTATCACGCTATTTCACAAAATAGTAAAGACTACTAATGCAAACATCTAGGACCATCACTCTGTTCTCCAACTAGTCCCTGCTACGTTCTCATTTCCTGAAGAGAACAATGAAAGCAAAAGGGTGAGCTCAACTAGCCCAGTAAAAAAAATTATGACTAAGATAATGCAGAATAAATTATCATTAACCTTAAACAGTGTTAAACTGATACAATATAACAAACATCAAGTTTAACTGTAGCAGAACCAGCAATCCATTAAAAGAGTCAAGTAGAGAATAAAATCTACTATCTTCTATGATTTAAAAGGTTTTTCATGACTTTTATCGCTGGGACTCAGCTTAATAAATAATCCACATCATTGAATCACCCCTACACTATGACCAAGGATATTCTTTAGTATCACGACCATAAATTATCCATGCACTACTGGCCAAAGACATTCGTGTATTCATTAATGGTCATGATCATGCCAACAACTGTCCATCAATGCACTACGGGCCAATGAAGACTTTTACCACATCATTTGTAACATTACGGTCATGATTACACCGAATAATCCATGGTCATAATCATACCAAGTCCATCTATGCACTACAGGCCACAGATGACTTTCAAAAAAATATAAACATGAAGATGATGACAATGATATAAGAATTCAATAAAATAAGTTCAAGAATTAATTTATCCAGGAACTAATAACGTCCAAATTGTCAACATGCTACTTTTTTATAGAGTAAAATTCAAGAATGCTAAGATGAATATTTTCATGAAAAGATACTGGATGAAGCGCAAATATCAAGGATATTCCACTAATTTCATGGAGTATAGAAGTCAAAGTTTTAACCAACTGAATATAATAAAGAATGGAATAACAAAAGAAATCACCAAGCATGCGATAGACCGCACAGGCAGGTTATTTCGAAAGAATAATAAATAACGGAACCAGGTCCGGCGTAAAACGTACAGACATGATATTCCAACAGAATAATAAAGAATGGAATCAGGTCCGGCGTAAAACGCACAGACAGGATATTCCGACAGAATAATAAATAATGGAATCAGGTCCGGCGTAAAATGCACAGACAGGATATTCTGACAGAATAATAAATAATGGAATAACAGAAGAATTTCACCAAGTATAGGGTAGCCCGCGTATACAGGTTATTCCAACAGAATAATAAGGAATGGAATAACAGAACTTCTCTTCATGAATATAAAAGAAATAACACCCCTTACCGTAAAAGAAACTGGATATAAAAGTAGGGAAGTAGCAGAATACTTTTCTATAGTTTCTCTATAATTTCTCTCTCTAGAGTTTCTGTGAATTCGTAAGAAAATAATGAAGGAATGAACTTCTATTTATAGAAGAATGGACTGCATAGTAACTAATTCATGAACGGTCTAGATCGATTTACTTTTAAACGGACGGTCCAGATTGATTTAATAAAATATTCTAATAAAATAAAATCTTTTAAATAAAATATAATATATATATATATATATATATATATATATATATATATATATATATATATATAACATTAGTCACGGGTTATGAACCCCGTGAACACTGCCTGCCAAACATTTAAACTATAACATATATATAAATATAATAATCATAATAATTGTACTCCCTGCCAATTTTGAAAATCAAAACATATATATATATATATATATATATATATATAATAGTACACCCACTGACCATTATTTCCCCCCCACAAATCAATCATGTCATCCGTATACACACCACGGATCCAGTCCGGTCTCCCGGACTGGACTTAAAATACGGACCCCAAATTTTTTTTTTTTGCTTTTTTTTTTTTGAAACAACTAAAAAAATAAAATAAAATTATGGAACTGAAAATTTTCCATAATAAAGTGTTTTGGGCGTGTTTTTAACACCTACCCCAACCAATGTATGTACAGTCTGCCCAGACTGTACAGACATATTTCGTTATAGGCATCCAAATCACGCCCAAAACACTGTATTATGGAAAAATTTCAGTTCCATAATTTTTTTTTTTTTATAGTTGTTTCAAAAAAAAAAAAGCAAAAAAAAAAAAAAAAAAAAAGGTCCGGATTTTATAAAATCCGGGAGTCCGGACCTGATCCGGACTCTATATATATATATATATGTATTATATATATATAATGAATAACCTGCTATCAGTTATTTTGAAAAATAGATAAATGGGGGTCCATAAAATAAACTAAAATTACCACTAATACTTCATAAAAATGTCTTCAATATTTTTAATAACATTTATCATCATTATTATAATTCACAATATTAATCGACCAGGTCGTTCCTAGAAAAGAGAGGGCTTTTCAATAAGGATTTCTCCTTATTGGTGCACAATTAGGTGACCTAACCTCTGCTTGACAGAATTTCTAGACATCGCTAATATTGTAAATAATAATATTAATAATTTTGTCGTCTCAATTATTGGTTTAATAATATTGACAATAATTGAATTAAATAACGTGAGATACTATGCATCAATTACCGTAACAATAATTGAACAAAACTAAGTGACTTCTCACGTAAGCATCAATAATCAATAACGTGTGCTACTGTGCAACTACGCGTATTACTGTACTTTTAACGCCGGATGTTTCAACAGTTAACGGTAAAACTTCCGCCGTTATTTTCATAAAGTATTTTTGTCATTTTCTCAATCCGACAATAATTCCGTTGTGAGGTCCACCAATGATTATGCCGTTGTACGAATATTCCCTGTTAAAACGAATATTCCCCGACCAATCGAATATTATATAACAATTTGCGTACTTTGCAAAATTTATAAATATTACCCACAACTATAACATTATATCAAATTCATTCCATAATATTCAAAAATGATATTTATAGAAAATTAATCTTTATTCATAAAAGTTGGGGTCTTACAACCTCCCATTCTTATAAAATTTCGCCCTTGAAATTATGGTACGTACCTGGTATGTCGAAGAGGTAAGGATACCTTGATTTCATTTCAGATTCTAACTCCCAGGTCATTTTCTCAACATCGTGGTTTCTCCACAAAACTTTGACTTGAGGTATAACCTTGGAGCGTAGAATATGTTCCTTCTTATCCAAGATTTGAACAGGAACCTCTTCATACGTTAAATCTTCCTCTATCTCATCTGGTTCTAACTCAATAATGTTGTTCGGGTCTTTCACATATTTACGTAACATAGATATATGAAAAACATTATGAACACGAGACATGCTTGGCGGTAAGGCGAGTCTATAGGCCACAGTTCCTACTCGTTCGAGAATTAAAAATGGGCCAATGAATCGAGGATTGAGGTTTCATCTCTTTCTAAATCTCGTAACTCCTTACCATGGAGCAACACGTAACAACACATGATCTCCACTATCGAATTCCACGTCCTTTTGATGAAGATCAGCATAACTCTTTTGTCGATCTTGTGAGATTTTTATACGTTGCCGAATCGTTTGAATATTTTTCGTAGTCATACGTACCAACTCCGGTCCCAACAACGTTGCTTCACCCACCTCATCCCAGCATACTAGAGAACGACACTTTCTTTCATACAACGCTTCAAATGGAGCAATGCCAATACTTGCTTGATAACTGTTATTGTAAGAAAACTCCACCAATGGTAAAAACTTGTCCCAACTTCCGTGACACCCCTAAATCCGAGTACTTCAATTTCACGGGATTTGGTGTTCACTGTACAAATATCATCTATCTATCTACCCATAATAAAGGCAAACCATACAATAGATAGAAATAAAATCTTCCCCTTTATAGGGTTACAACATCTGAATAATAATTACAATCCCAGGTTGAACTAACCTTAAACATCTGTGCGGAAATATAAACAATAAGTCTTAAACAACATAATTAACTTAAGTCTTAAACAAATACATCATCATATAAAACAACAAGTCTTCATCACTTGCTAACTTTGCCCTTACCTTTACTAGTGGAAGGTTCACCAGTTCTTTCGTTCTTAACTGTAATGTTATTATTAAGCAAGGGTAAGCATTATTGCTCACAAGTATAACAATGAAATAACAGTATAATAACATGCGAGTGAATCAAAGACATCTGAATAAAAGCTCAACTTTTGAATCAAGAATAAATAACAAGAATCAAAAGATTTCTAAGGGTCATAAGACCTTGAACTATGTCCTAGGTTATCAAGGGTTATACTTGAAACCTTTAATAGTCATAAGACTATGGACCTTTCTTCTCGTACTTAGGGGGATCAGCCTTTAGTACCATACTGTACACAATATCTTAATGCTAACGCATAAATAAATCCCTTTGCAGGGTTGTTCATCTCAGTTTGACATTCGAGACCGCACCAAAGGAAGTTTGGTTTGGATAATTCAATAAGGGTTCTGAAATTTAGAATGTTCATCAACTAAGGACTAGTTGAATCAATAAATTTCACTAGTCTAATAAGGTTCAACAATAATGATATTCAATTTGAATAATAATCTCAAGAAGTATACAATAGAACAATTATTGTATAACTAAATCATGCTTTGAAAAGATAATCAATCTTTAATATAACATTTGAACTTGAATAATAGAATTGATAATTTACTCGAGGTAAATAATAAACTTGAATAATAATGACAAGTAGGGTTAGGAAACTTGCCTCGTGCGTAGATTACAGTTTAACTAAGCACGTTCTTTGAATTTAATCCTACATACCATCCACATTCACAATACCAGTTAATTATAACTTAACTAATCATCAAAAACTCATTCTCTTTGTCTACTTTGATTATTGACTATACTTAGTTAATTTACCACTTTGTCACATAATTTATACTTCATGAATAACAAGCTAATTATGTATTCAATAATTCGATCCATATGCAATTATGTTATTTACATGTTAAACATCTATTTTACATCTCATTATACTTCTAACATGTTTACATGTTCATTACATTAAGTTACTAACACATTGCTAGACTTAACATTTTAAAAATAATTCATTCTGAACTTTCTGGAGAGTGGCGCTGCGGCGCCACGGTTACACTTGGTCTTCGCGCTACGACGCGATGGCGCTACGGTCAGACACTTGGTGCTGC
The DNA here is from genome assembly GCA_020205505.1 of Panax japonicus. NCBI lineage: Eukaryota > Viridiplantae > Streptophyta > Magnoliopsida > Apiales > Araliaceae > Panax > Panax japonicus. The sequence continues at coordinate 54,646,121 of CM035101.1, read as the reverse complement.
GGCGCATGGCGCCATGGCGCGAGAAATAAATAGGTAGCCAGCGCTGCGGGGCGGCGTACCAGAAACAGAAATGGCAGTTCGCGAAAAATCGCAGAACATGCCAATTTCTACCAATTTTTAATTTCTACTCGAATTTAGACATACCCACATGTTATAATTCATGTATAATCATAACTTAATATTTATATAATGACTTTAACCAATTTAAACACTTAATTACAAAATTTAAGCATGCAATTTCACTGACTTTGATGTTCTTGAAGGTTTTGAAAATAAAACATGAAAATTGTCACTACGGATTCGTTATAACACCGAATCCATTCATTTAAACTTTGGTCTCTTCGTATCAACATGCATAACAATATACGAGTGTAAAATTTAGGGATAATATACGATCAACACATGAAATATCACGTATAAGGCCATATGGCCAAAACCCAAACTCTGTAATTTATGAAAAACATATACGACATGTGTTTTCATGAAACTGATGATATGGTTTACATTATATATATAATTAAATACGATGTGATGTGCCCAAACACATACAAAATCCATAATTGTTACTCATATCCCAATTACAGAGGCTTTACAGTATGAATGAAAGCCATTTTCATAAAACTCAAATAACGTAAAAATAGAATTTGGGAAGGAGGAGATTACCCTGTAGAGTATAATTTAGTAGGCTTAGATTCCTCACTCTCAATTCTCTTTCACAGACTCACAGTTTCTCTCTGACAAACTCTCTCTGATTTTCTCTCTATGATGTTTTATCAGACTTAGTAAAATAATGAAGAAGAGAAAAGAGAATACGCATAATATGAATCGACTGACGCGCACTATGGTCAGTTACCCATCATGGGTTAACTGCCCATAACTCCCCCTAAGGCCATGTTTGGCTAGATTAATAGATTACAAAACCATTTAATTTAATAAAGCTTTATCATATAGTTTAAATCATGTCACACTCACTTGCACAATAAATCAAATATCTTATTTAATATAAATAAAATATAATAACTTCTCATATATTCACATAGTCATATATTTAATTTTCTCATTAATTAATAATGTCAAATTATTAACTCTCTAATTAATAATTAAATTAATTAAAATACCAATATGCTTATTAAATATTTCTTTTAATACAAGAAGCTCATATACTCACATACTTCGATAATAAAAATTCTTTACATTAATTTAATAAATGTAACACATATAATTAAATTAATCTACCATAATTTCATCAATTAATTATTTAATCTAATAATTAAATCATCGAAAATATTTTTTTACTACAATAAATATTAAAATTAAATTATAAAAATCTCGTTCGTCACATCTTTCCCCCCTTAAAAGGATTCTGTCCCCAGAATCACGACTCAATAAATTTGACGCGTTACATTCTCCCCCCTTACAAAGATTCTGTCCCCAGAATCGCTTTTACATAAATTAAGTAAATAAATGAGGGTAATTCTTCATCATATTCTCTTCGAGTTCCCACGTAGCTTCTTCAGCGTTGTGGTTCCTCCAAATTACCTTAACAGGAGGTATTACTTTATTTCTTAGAACTTGTTCTTTTCGGGATAATTTGAACAGGAATTTCTTCATAAGATAAGTCTTTTTTCAAAATGCAGGGGTTCGTATTCAATTACATGCTTGTAATCGGGTTTGTAGGGTCGTAAAATAGAAACATGGAAGACATTATGGACATTCTTGAGTGCTGGAGGTAGGGTTACCTCGTACGTAACTTCTCCGTTTCTTCTCAGTACTTCAAATGCTCCAATGAATCTTGGGCTTAATTTCCCTTTCTTTCCGAACCTAATCTTTCCTTTCCAAGGAGAGACCTTCAAGAAAACATAACTTCCTGATTCAAACTCAATATTTTTACGATATGGATCATCGTATTTCTTCTGTCGATCTTGATCCGCTACCAGTCGTGCTCAGATCATTTTGACTATTTCTGCTGTCTGCTGTAACAATTCCGGCCCTAGCAATTGTCTCTCACCAACTTCATCCTAGTAAAGCAGAGTTCTGCATTTTATGCCGTATAACGCTTCGTAAGGCGGCATACCAATACTAGCGTGGTAACTATTATTGTAACCGAACTCTACGAGCGGTAAATGATCATCCCAATTTCCTTTAAAGTCCATTATACAAGCTCTTAACATATCTTCCAATGTCTAAATTGTTCTTTCACTCCATCCATATGTTTGAGGGTGATATGTCGTACTCATTCGCAACTGTGTACCCATACATTCTTGTAGACGTTTCCAGAAATTCGATGTGAAGTGCGGATATCTATCAGAAACAATTGACACCGGAACTCCGTGCCTCGAAACAATCTCTTTTACGTATAACCTCACCAACTGATCTAAGTTGAATCTGATTTTGATCGGAAGGAAGTTTGCGAATTTCATCAGTCGGTCAACGATAACCCATACTGCGTCGTAGCCTTTCTGAGTCTTCGGAAGGCCAACCACGAAGTCCATTGTAATATGTTCCCATTTCCATTCTGGGATCTCTAACGGTTGTAGCAATCCACTCGGTCTCTGATGTTCTGCCTTCACTTTCTGACAAGTCAGACACTTGGCAACACATTCTGCAACATGACGTTTTAAATTCGGCCACCAAAAATGTTGTCGAAGATCTTGGTACATTTTGGTACTACCAGGGTGAATCGAATATCGTGAACTATGAGCCTCGCTCAAAATGTCTTCCTTAATCTCTGAGTGGTGGTACCCAAATTCTACTCTCGAATCTTAGTATTCCTTCCTTATCCAGCTTGAATCTTGGTTCAGTTCCTTGAGATATCTTCTTTGTCATCTTTTTACACTCTTCGTCCTGAAGCTGAGCCTCCTTTACTTTATCTAGTAGAGTTGTACCATATTACATCTGAAATAGCTTCTCATCAATCTCCATAGGATACTTCACTTCTAACTCCAGTTTCTCCATTTCTAAAATTAGCTCCTCTTGAGCAGTTAACATTATTAATTTCTCACGACCCTTTCTACTTAAGGCGTCAGTAGCCACATTTGCTTTACCTGGATGGTATAAAATCTCACAGTCGTAATCCTTAATTAATTCCAACCATCTTCTTTGACGTATATTCAAATCCTTCTGCGTGAAAATATATTTCAGACTCTTGTGGTCCGTATATATTTCACACTTCTCCCCGTAGAGATAGTGCCTCCAAATTTGCAAAGCAAAAACAACTACAGCTAACTCCAAGTCGTGGGTCGGGTATCCCTTCTCGTAATCCTTCAATTGTCGTGATGCATACACAATGACTTTGCCGTTTTGCATCAGCACACATCCAAGTCCTTTATGCGACGCATCACTATAAATAACAAAATTTCCTGTATCATCCGGAAGGGATAACACATGTGCCGTACTCAATATCATCTTCAATTCTTGAAAGCTCTCCTCACACTTCTCCATCCAAACAAATTTCACAACTTTACGAGTTAAATTTGTTAGCGGAGTTGCGATCTTGGAAAAGTCTTGAATGAATCTTCTATAATATCCTGGTAATCCAAGAAAACTTCTTACTTCTGACGGCGTTCTTGGCTGATCCCAGTTAATAACGGCTTCTACTTTAGATGGATCTACCAAGATTCCGTTTTTATAAATCACGTGACCAAGAAATTGTACTCGCTCGATCCAGAATTTGCATTTCAAAAATTTAGCGTACAACTTCTCCCTTCTCAATACTTCCAATGTTAATCTCAAATGCTCTTCGTGTTCTTCTTTGGTTTTCGAATATACCAAAATATCGTCTATAAATACCACCATGAATTTGTCCAAAAATGGCTTGAACACACCGTTCATTAGTCCCATAAATGCTGCAGGAGCATTCGTTAGACCAAACAACATTACTAAAAATTCGTAGTGACCGTATCGCGTTTTGAACGCTGTCTTTGGTACATCCTCTGGCCTCACCTTCAGTTGGTGATAACCACTCCTTAAGTCTATCTTTGAAAAATATCTTACTCCCTTCAATTGATCAAATAGATAATCGATCCTTGGTAATGGATATTTATTTTTAATCGTGACCTTGTTTAGTTCTCTGTAGTCAATGCAGAGTCGCATCGATCCGTCATTCTTTTTCACAAACAACACCGGCGCTCCCCACGGTGATACGCTCGGTTGAATGTACTTCTTGTCCAGCAATTGTTGTAATTGTACCATTAATTCTTTCATCTCTACTGGAGCCATTCGGTATGGTGCCTTCGATATTGGAGCAGTTCCTGGTGCCAAATCAATCACGAAATATACTTCTCTATCTGGTGGAAGTCCTGGCAAATCGTCTGGAAATACATCGATGAAGTCCCTCATAATCGGTATCTCTCCTACCTTCGGATTCTCTTTTCAACTTTCGACTATGTAAGCTAAATATCCTACACAGCCTTGTCTTAATAACTTCCTGGCCTGCATCATCATTAGACAACTCGCTTATCTAGGTGACTTGCTACCATAAAATACAACCTTTGACGGAGTCATAAGGTTAATACACTTCTTTTGGCAATCAATTACAGCTCCGTAATTGAATAACTAGTCCATTCCCAATATAATGTTGAATTCCCCAAGTCGAATAGGGATAAGATCTATATTCATGATATTACCCTTAATATCCACTCTACAGTTCTTATACACGAACTTAACATGGATATTCTCTCTATTCGCAATTTCTATGATCATGGGATATTCCAACTCATCCTTAAGTAAATCTAAACTATTAGCAAAGTCATCGGATATAAAGGAACAAGTAGCACCCGAATCAAATAAAATATAAGCATTAATTTCATTGATCGGAATGATCTGACACCACATCACGAGACTGAATTGCATCCTGCACCATCATATTGAAAGTTCTAGCGGTCGATCGGTTTGTTGTTGTTGGTCTGGTGATGGTTAAGGAATTTCCACGGTTGTTTCCATGGTTACCTCCTGGTCCTGCCCCTTCCGATCCCTTCTTAGGGCAGTCTCTTGCTAGATGATCCTTCGAACCACAGTTGAAACAAGCACCCTTCTTTGGGTTAGGACAGTTAGGTGCTATGTGGCCTTCCTGACCACAATTGTAGCATACTCTTTTTCCTTTCATACATACTCCCAGATGACCTTTCCCGCATGTCGAGTATGCTTCGATTCTTTTCTTCTGATTACCTTGCTGATTTCCCGATGATGAGCCGTCGTTCCACCTTTTCTTCTAATTGAAATCTCCACCTCCTATGCCACTTCCACTGGCCTTGTAATTAATTTCACCTTCACTCTTATTCTTCTTTTGATCTTTATTGTACTTGGGTACCGCATCGCTTCCACCTTCAGTGAGGATGGCCTTTTCCAATACTCCGACAAATGTGTTTATGAGAAACATTGATACTTTACTGTATACCTAAGGCTTTAGTCCTTGTTCGAATCTTCTGGCCTTTCTCTCGTCAGTGTGTATTTGGTACGGGGTAAACCTTGCCAACACGTTGAATTTAGCCGCGTAGTTAGGTACGCTCATGTTTCCCTGCTTCAGTTCCAGAATTGAACCTCCATCTGATTCTGCGAACTAGTTGGGAAATACATTTCGAGAAACATCTCTTTAAATCTCTCCCCCGTAATTACACCTTCACCTCCTCTCACTTTGTTTGCTTGCCACCAGTAGCTAGCCTCAGACTTCAGCATAAACGTTGAAAAAGTGGTCTTCTGGTCTTCTCTAACCCTAGCAACGTCGAAAACCTTCTCCATTTCCATAACCCACGTTTGAGCCTCGATTGGGTTCATGAAACCTTTGAACTCTGGCGGTCCCACCGCCTTGAAATCTTTAAATGTTGTGTTTGGTGGAGCTTGAGGTTGATTATTCATGCCTCCAGTCAGTAAGTTCACCAACTGCTGAACGGGATGAGCATTAGCATTATTGTTATTATTGGTAGACTCTTCCTGAGCCGGTTGACGCTGCTGTCTTCTCCTTGGCGGCATATTTCTGTTAAATATACGCTTATTAGAACTTTATTTATTTCTCTAAATAGTTAAGGCATTTCTTAACAATTTAACATACTCATTTAACACATCATCCTAAACAACTTGATATATTTTCATTCAAATCAAAATTTTTAACATTAAACGATATCATAACTGCTATTTACATCAACTATCCTGGAATAAAGAATCCACAGGATTAAAACATTCAAATATTCTTTCATTCATAAACACGTCAGAATTTACATCTAAAAACTAATTAAGTTCTTCACATAATTAAGCAAATCATATCACTGCCGGTTAAGGTACTGATTAGCCTGGCTATGCTCCTCTTCTAAGATGCAATACATCGTTCTGCGATCCATCATGTACAAAGGTAGTCCTTCGAACTGGATTGGGTACCTCAAAACTCGATCTTGGGTCTCATTTATTGCCTTGTTAAGTATAGAGTACGTCTCCCCAATCTTTGCCTTCTTTGCACGACCATCGTCTTCTGCACGATCAACTTGACGTGATTTTCTTACCCATCCCTCCTCTGCTATGTTCAGCCTTTCGGAGGTTTCCTATAGTTCCTTCTTCAGCTTCTCTATCTCCTCGGTCTTATCTTCGGGTTGACCCTTCTCATGGACCAAATCCCATTCTACATTTCCCAATCGTGAGTGAAGAGTCGAAATCTCCCTCTCCTTCTGCTCGAAAGTGTCTGCTGAACAGTCGTTCACTCAGTCAAATCCCGGACAGTGTCACGTAACTTTACGTTACAATCATATAGTGCGTCATACATCTCAGCATCAGCGGTGTACCGTGGTAAATCCTCTTCTTCCTCTTCCTCTTCCTCGTCAAATTCCTCCTCAGGATCCTCCTCAGGATCCTCCTCAGGATCAGTCTCAGGTTCATGCTCCTGACCAACAACGGTGATCAATGGAGATGACTCCCTCTATACCAGTTGTTCCCTAATGACATGAATGTCTCGGGGTTCTTCCTCCCCAGCTTGACTAGCTCCTCCAACATTCGACATCCTGACAAAAAAATTTTAAGTTTTAGTTACTAAGTCACACCATCTAACGCATACTTTAATACATAAACACATAATGTATTTTATTATCTTCAATGAATTACAAAAAAATCATTTCTTAGAACTCGATAAGAGTTTTCCATTACTATCTTCTTCTATAAGGCTACTACCTAAGGTTGTTTCCCCACCTAAGGTTTACAACCTACAGCTTTGATACCAACTTGTGACACCCCCAAATCCGGGTACTTCAATTCCACGGGATTTGGTGTTCACTCTACAAATATCATCTATCTATCTACCCATAATAAATGCAAACCATACAATAGATAGAAATAAAATCATCCCCTTTATAGGGTTACAACATCTGAATAATAATTACAATCCTAGGTTGAACTAACCTTAAACATCTGTGCAAAAATATAAACAATAAGTCTTAAACAACATCATTAACTTAAGTATTAAACAAATACATCATCATATAAAACAACAAGTCTTCATCACTTGCTAACTTTCCCCTTGCCTTTACTAGTGGAAGGTTCATCAGTTCTTTTGTTCTTAACTGCAATGTTATTATTAAGCAAGAGTGAGCACTATTGTCCACAAGTATAACAATGAAATAACAGTATAATAACATGCGAGTGAATCAAAGACATCTGAATAAAAGCTCAACTTTTGAATTAAGAATGAATAACAAGAATCAAAAGATTATGAGGGTCATAAGACCTTGAACTATGTCCTAGGTTATCAAGGGTTATACATGAAACCTTTAACAGTCATAAGACTATGAACCTTTCTTCTCATACTTAGGGAGATCAGCCTTTAGTACCATACTGTGCACAATATCTTAACGCTAACGCATAAGTAAATCCCTTTGCAGGGTTGTTCATCTCAGTTTGACATTTGAGTCCGCACCAAAGGAAGTTTGGTTTGGATAATTCAATAAGGGTTCTGAAATTTAGAACGTTCATCAACTAAGGACTAGTTGAATAAATAAAGTTCACTAGTCTAATAAGGTTCAACAATAATGATATTCAATTTGAATAATAATCTCAAGAAGTATATAATAGAACAATTATTGTATAACTGAATCATGCTTTGAAAAGATAATCAATCTTTAATATAACATTTGAACTTGAATAATAGAATTGATAATTTACTCGAGGTAAATAATAAACTTGAACAATAATGACAATTAGGGTTAGGAAACTTGCCTCGTGCGTAGATTACACTTTAACTAAGCACGTTCTTTGAATTTAATACTACATACCATTCACATTCACAATACCAGTTAATTATAACTTAACTAATCATCAAAAATTCATTCTCTTTGTCTACTTTGATTATTGACTATACTTAGTTAATTTACCACTTTGTCACATAATTTATACTTCATGAATAACAAGCTAATTATGTATTCAATAATTCGATCCACATGCAATTATGTTATTTACATGTTAAACATCTATTTTACATCTCATTATACTTTTAACATGTTTACATGTTCATTACATTAAGTTATTAACACATTGCTAGACTTAACATTTTAAAAATAATTCATTCTGAACTTTCTTGAGAGTGGCGCTGCGGCGCCGTGGCGCTGCGGCGCCGTGGCGCTGTGGTGCGGGAAATAGACAGGTAGCCGGCAATGCGGCACGGCGTACCAGATATAGAAATGGCAGTTCACGAAAAATTGCAGAACATGCCAATTTCTACCAATTTCTTAATTTCTACTCGAATTTAGACTTACCCACATGTTATAATTCATGTATAATCATAACCCAACATTTATATAATGACTTTAACCAATTTAAACACTTAATTACAGAATTTAAGCATGAAATTTCACTGACTTTGATGTTCTTGAAGGTTTTTAAAATAAAACATGAAAATTGTCACTACGGATTCGTTATAACACCAAATCCGTTCATTTAAACTTTGGTCTCTTTGTATCAACATGCATAACAACATACGAGTATAAAATTTAGGGATAATATACGATCAACACATGAAATATCACGTATAAGGCCATATGGCCAAAACCCAAACTCTGTAATTTATGAAAAACATATACGACATGTGTTTTCATGAAACTGATGATATGGTTTACATAATATATATAATTAAATATGATGTGATGTGCCATAACACATACAAAACCCATAATCGTTACTCATATCCCAGTTACAGAGGCTTTATAGTATGAATGAAAGCCATTTTCATAAAACCCAAATAACGTAAAAATAGAATTTGGGAAGGAGGAGATTACCCTGTAGAGTATAATTTAGTAGGCTTAGATTCCTCACTCTCAATTCTCTTTCACAGACTCACAATTTCTCTTTGACAAACTCTCTGATTTTCTCTCTGTGATGTTTTATCATACTTGGTAAAATAATGAAGATGAGAAAAGAGAATACACATAATAAGAATCGACTGACGCGCACTATGGTCAGTTACCCATCATGGGTTAACTGCCCATAACCCCCCCTAAGGCCATGTTTGGCTAGATTAATAGATTACAAAACCATTTAATTTAATAAAGCTTTATCATATAGTTTAAATCATGTCACACCCACTTGCACAATAAATCAAATATCTTATTCACATAGTCATATATTTAATTTTTTCATTAATTAATAATGTCAAATTATTAACTCTCTAATTAATAATTAAATTAATTAAAATACCAATAGGCATATTAAATATTTTTTAATACAATAAGCTTACATAATCACATACTTCGATAATAAAAATTCTCTACATTAATTTAATAAATGTAACACATATAATTAAATTAATCTACCACAATTGCATCAATTAATTATTTAATCTAATAATTAAATCATCGAAAATATTTATTTACTTCAATAAATATTAAAATTAAATTACAAAAATCTCGTTCGTCACAACTTCTCTTGAAATCAAGGACACAGAGTCTTAATAGATCTTCAAGTGTTTGAATAGTCCTTTTCGACTGTCCATCCGTCTGAGGATGATATGCCGAGCTAATTCGTAAATTCGTGCACATAGCTTTTTGCAAACTAACCCAAAATCGTGAAGTGAATCTTGGGTCTCGATCAAACACTATGGATACTGGCATACCATGCAATCTTACAACCTCGTTTATGTACATACGAGCAAGACGTTTAAGTGTATAAGTTTCTCGTATAGGTAAGAAGTGAGCATAATTGGTCAATCTATCAACAATGACCCAAATCGCATCTATACCTTGAGAAACCTTAGGAAGACCGGTAACGAAATCCATGTGTGCTCCCACTTCCATTCTGGAATTTTTAGTGGTTTCAATGGACCTTTTGGTACTTGACGCTCCGATTTAACTCGTTGACAAGTTAGACACCTTGAGATAAACAGCGTTAACTCTCTCTTCATATTGCTCCACCAAAATGTATGACGAATATCATGATACATTTTGGTACTCCCAGGATGGATTGCAAACGGTGTGTTGTGCGCCTCCATCATGATTTTATACTTTAAATCAGGGTCGTTAGGAACACAAAGTCTAGAGTTGACTCGAAGTATTCCTTCTTCATCAATTATTGCTTCCAGTATAGTACCTTTTTGCACTTTCTTCCTCATACGCATCATCTCTAGGTCTGTAGCTTGAGCAACTTTAACTTTATCAATTAAAGTCGGTTTTATTCGTATATTCGCCATCATCACATGGGTCCCTGGAGTCTTTAACTCTATCTCCATAATTTGCAAGTCACATAAAATGGGCCTTTGTGTTGACAACATCGCACTCGTACTTGCATATGATCTTCTACTAAATGTGTCAGCTACCACGTTCGCTTTTTCAGGATGGTATTGGATGGTATGATCATAATCTTTCAACAGTTCAAGCCAAAGTCGTTGTCGCATGTTGAGTTCCTTTTGTGTGAATAAATATTTGAGGCTTTTATGATCCGTAAAGATCTCCACCTTCTCCCCATACAAGTAATGCCTCCAAATTTTAAGTGCAAAGACAACAACTGCTAACTCTAGGTCATGAGTAAGATAATTCCTCTCATATTCTTTGAGTTGTCTTGAGGCATAGGCTTTGACTTTCCCATGTTACATGAGAACACATCCCAACCATTTACCTGAAACATCACTGTAGATGACAAATCCCTCCGATCCAGATGGTATTGTCAGAACAGGTGCTGAAATGAGTCTCCTCTTGAGTTCTTGAAAACTCTTCTCACATTCTTCGCTCCAACTGAACTTTTTATCTTTTGAGTCAGCTGAGTTAATGGAATAGCTATTCGAGAAAATCTTTCCACGAATCTCCGATAATAACCAACTAAGCCGAGAAAGCTACGTACTTCGGTCACTGATTTAGGTTGCTCCCAGCTTTGAATTGCTTCAATCTTTGCTGGGTCAACAAATATTCCATGACTTGATACTATGTGCCCAAGGAATGCTACTTCCTTAAGCCAAAACTCACATTTCTTCAACTTGGCATAAAGCTTGTATTCACGAAGCTTTTGGAGTGTCAGCTTCAAATGTTGCTCATGATCATCATGGCTTTTGGAATAAATAAGGATGTCATCAATAAAGACGACCACAAAGTGATCCAAATATTTCTTGAATACTCGGTTCATCATATCCATGAAGGCAGCAGGAGCATTAGTTAATCCAAAGGACATGACTAGGAATTTATAATGTTCGTACCGAGTTTTGAAAGCCGTCTTTAGAATGTCATCGGTTCTAATCTTCAATTGGTGATATCCGGAACGAAGATCAATCTTTGAAAAGAATTTGGCTCCTTGCAACTGGTCAAACAGGTCATCAATACGTGGCAATGGGTACCTATTTTTGATGGTGACATGATTCAACTCCCGATAATCAATACAAAGTCGCATACTCCCATCTTTCTTCTTCACGAATAGAACAGGAGCACCCTAAGGAAATGTACTAGGACGAATAAATCCAATGTCTAACAATTCCCGCAGTTGGGTCTTTAACTCCTAAAGTTCAATAGGAGCCATTCGATATGGGGCTTTGGAAATGGGTTTTCTACCGGGTTCAAGGTCGATACAAAATTCAATTTCATGCTCTGGGGGTAGGCCAGGAAGTTCTTCGGGGAATACGTCAGGAAATTTATTAACAACAGAAATATCATTCAAAGCTGACGTATTTTTGTTTAGATCTATGACATGAGCTAAGAAAGCTTGACATCAGTTTTTCAATAAACGAATAGCTTTATGGCTTGAAATGACTGTGATTTATTTTAATGGTTTGGTCGCTTGAATTCGCATAATAGGTTGATTAGGAATATGAAAACTAACAACCTTACGAAAAAAAAATCAATTTTAGCATGATGAGTAGTTAACCAATCAATCCCTAGAATCACATCAAATGCAAGTATTTTTAATGAAATAAGATCGATAGGTAATGTGAGGGTACCGATTTGAACCAAACAAGACTTATAAACAGTGGATGTAATAAAGGTTTCTCCCAACAGAGTTTCCACAGATAAGTCAAAGTCTAATTTCTCCGGAGTCAAATTTAATCGTTGAGCGCAAGTAGGAGAAATAAAAGAATGGGTAGAACCGGTATCAAATAAAGTATAGACTTCGCTAGAGTTTATGATAAGCTTACCCGTGATGACCTCATTCGGGTTCCTTGCTTTCTGGGAGGTCACAACAAACGCTCTCCCTTGCAGTATCGGCTTTGACTTTTCTAGGACGGCCTTTGGTGCCTCCATCCTAGCTGAACTTATCTTCGGTGAATGACAAAATCGGGCTAAGTGACCTTCCCTTCCACAATTATAACATGCTTTGGACGGCATCACGCAGTTTGGACTGATGTGTCCCTCCCCTCCGCATTTGAACCATATGATAGGTGGTCGTTCTCCTTCCTTAACAACGGGTGCTGGTGCTGACGTCTTTCCATCATTATTGAATCTCCTCCTCTTGAAATGTATATTCTTATTGTTTTGTCCCTAATTACCACCGAAGTGGTTACCATTTTTGGCCTGTTGATTCCCTCCACGCTTGTTGTCACCGCTTCGATGACTGCTCTCACTGGTATTATCATTTTTGCCGGCTGCTCTCTTTTGGTTGCGTTGACTCATTATCGCGCTCCACTAACTGAGCCCTATTTACAACATCTGAATACAAACACAGTTTATGAGAAATAAGATGTTGACGTATCTCCGGCTTCAAACCTCTTAAAAACATCCGCGTCATTCTCTATTCATTATCCACCAAGTGGGACACAAACCGGGATAACTCCGTAAATTTAGCCTCGTATTGCGACACGGTCGTATTGTTTTGCTCCAACTTGATAAACTCCACCTCCTTCATGTGACGAATACTTTTGGAAAAGTATTTGTAGTTGAACAGCTCTTGGAACTTTTCCCAAGACATCTTCAGTGCGGCAGGTTGAGAACGCTTTACCGATTCCCACCAGTAATCTGCCTCTCCTCGCAACATAAAGGCGACAAAGGGAACCTTTTGCTCCTCCGAGCATCCCAAGACATCAAATATCTTGGTGATCTGCTTTATCCATGCTTCCGCCTTAAGTGGTTTTGGCTCTCCAATAAACTCCGGTGGTCCCAGCTCCTTGATCTGTTTAGTGGTGACCGTCCGAGAGTTTCCAGTGTTTCCACTTATATTTTGGACAAGTGCCGCTCTCGCCTGCTGTTGGATGAATTTCATAGAGCTTCTGAACATTTCATCATTCATCATTTGCTCAGTGTTGTTGTTTGCATGAGGATTGTCGCCTTCCTGATGTACATTATCCTGATTATTGATATGCGGTGAATCAACGGTCGCCTGTGCTCCATTGTTATTCTCAACATTCTCGGATGTCATTTTCATATACTACCACAAAACAAAGGTTAATTGACATGTACCATATTATTCTGACCAACCAATTACATACCAAATAAACTTATATAGGTCATACTAGCGAAGGAATTCCCCGTCTCTCCCCTCCTAGTTCTATTCTCACATCTTAGCCAAGGATCATATCCCTAAGCTTTGATACCAACTATGACGCCCTCAAAATTAGGTATATATCACCCATCTTGGGTCGCCAGATACATGGTACAGAATTCAAATACAACTTACTAATTCAATTGTCGTGTACAATACGACAAAACATAAACTGTGAGTTTGAATACAAATATTGTCTACTAGAGAGTATACAAACTTAAAAGGAGTCCTCATTAAAATTATTATCATGCTATTTCACAGAATAGTAAGGACTACTAATGCAAACATCTAGGACCATCACTCTGTTCCCCGACTAGTCCTTGCTACGTTCTCATTTCCCAAAGAGAACAATGAAAGCAAAAGGGTGAGCTCAACTAGCCTAGTAAGAAATATTATGACTAAGATAATGCAGAATAAATTATCATTAGCCTTAAACAGTGTTAAACTGATACAATATAACAAACATCAAGTTTAACTGCAGCGGAACCAACAATCCATTAAAAGGGTCAAGTAGAGAATAAAATCTACTATCTTCTATGATTTAAAAGGTTTTTCATGACTTTTATCGCTGGGACTCAACTTAATAAATAATCCACATCATTGAATCACCCCTGCACTATGGCCAAGGATATTCTTTAGTATCACGACCACAAATTATCCATGCACTACTGGCCAAGGACATTCGTGTATTCATTAATGGTCATGATAATGTCAACAACTGTCCATCAAAGCACTACGGGCCAATGAGGACTTTTACCACACCGAATAATCCCTGGTCATAGTCATACCAAGTCCATCTATGCACTACAGGCCACAGATGACTTTCAATAAAATATAAACATGAAGATGATGACAATGATATAAGAATTCAATAAAACAAGTTCAAGAATTAATTTATCCAGGAACTAATAACATCCAAATTGTCAACATGCTACTTCTTTGTAGAGTAAAAATTCAAAAATACTCAGATGAATATTTCCATGAAAAGATACTGGATGAAGCGCAAATATCAAGAATATTCCACTAATTTCATGGAGTATAGAAGTCAAAGTTTTAACCAACTGAATATAATAAAGAATGGAATAACAAAAGAAATCACCAAGCATGCGATAGACCGCACAGGCAGGTTATTCCAACAGAATAATAAATAACGGAACCAGGTCCGGCGTAAAATGTACAGATAGGATATTCCGACAGAATAATAAATAATGGAATCAGGTCCGGCGTAAAAAGCACATACAGGATATTCCGACAGAATAATAAATAATGGAATAACAGAAGAATTTCACCAAGTATAGGGTAGCCCGCATATACATGTTATACCAACAGAATAATAAGGAATGGAATAACAGAAGTTCTCTTCATGAATACAAAATAAATAACATACCTTACCGTAAAAGAAACTAGATATAAGAGTAGGAAAGTAGCAGAATACTTTTATATAGTTTATCTATATTTTCTCTCTCTACAGTTTCAGTGAATTCGTAAGAAAGTAATGAAGGAATGAGCTTTTATTTATAGAAGAATGGACTGCATAGTAACTAATTCATGAACGGTCCAGATCGATTTACTTTTAAACGGACGTTCCAGATTGATTTAATAAAATATTCTAATAAAATAAAATCTTTTAAATAATATATATATATATATTTATATATATATATATATATATATATATATATATATATATATATATATATATATAAATATATAACATTAGTCACGGGTTATGAACCCCGTGAACACTGCCTGCCAAACATTCAAACTATAACATATATATAAATATAATAATCATAATAATTGTACTCCCTGCCAATCTTGAAAATCAAAACACACACACACACACACACACACACACATATATATATATATACGGATGACATGATTGATTTGGAGGTGGGGGGGAATAACGGTCAGTGTGTGTACTATTATTTATATATATATATATATATATATATATATAATGAATAACCTGCTACCCGTTATATTAAAAAATAGATAATGGGGGTTCATAAAATAAACTAAAATTACCACAAATACTTCATAAAAATCTCTTCAATATTTTTAACAACATTTATCATCATTATTATAATTCACAATATTAATTGACCAGGCCGTTCCCAGGAAAGAAGGGGCTTTCCAATAAGGATTTCTCCCCATTGACGCGCAATTAGGTGACCAAACCTCTCCTTGACAGAACTTATAGACATCGTTAATATTGTAAACAATAATATTAATAACCTTGTCGTCTCAATTATTGGTTTAATAATATTGACAATAATTGAATCAAATAACGTGAGATACTATCCAGCAATTACTGTAGCAATAATTGAACAAAACTAAGTGACTTCTCACGTAAACATCAATAATCAATACCGTGTGCTACTGTGCAACTACGCGTATTACTGTACTTTTAACACCGGGTGTTTCAACAGTTAACGGTAAAACTTCCGCCGTTATTTTCATAAAGTATTTTTGTCATTTTCTCAATCCGATAATAATTCCGTTGTGGGGTCTACCAATGATTATGCAGTTGTATGAATATTCCTTGTTAAAACGAATATTCCCCGACCAATCGAATATTATATAACAACTTGCGTACTTTGTAAAATTTATAAATATTACCCACAACTATAACATTATATCAAATTCATTCCATAATATTCAAAAATAATATTTATAAAAAATTCATCTTTATTCATAAAAGTTGGGGTCTTACAAGTTAGTAAGCACCTAGGGGTGTTTTTACATCTAGTGCCCTAAAGCTAATTGGTTTGCGAGTCATTGGTCCAATGTTGGCTACATGGATAACTCTGAAAAGCCTAAAAAATGAGACATTGCACAAGTCAAAAAAATAATAAAAAAAATTGACAAAAAAAATGAATTTACTTGATTTTCATAGTAAAAATTCCTACTAGGAGTTATATCACATACACAATGCATGCATCACATGAAATTAATTTTATGAAGGATGAAGTCTATAATGAAGATAAAATATTTTTGATAAGGTGAAAATGTGATTTTAATTTAATCTTACTTATGTATAATGCCCATGGATATTTAGAAGTTTTCTTTCAATTTCATAACTTGTTGAACTGAAAAATAATTTTAAATTTTGTGGGTATATTTACTGCAAACCCTCACGAGACACAACTCGTACACTTGAGGTAACATTGGGGGTTTAAAGACTTGTTGAACATGCTAAGTGTAATCGTGTTTCCTACGAAAATGGGGTTGTATAATTTTTTTTATTTTAGTTTTCTTTTTATTTTACTCGAGAACGAGCAAAAGCTAGGTATGAGGGTTTTGATAGACACATGTTTAATACATTTTAATATTCTCATATTAATTATTTTATATGCTTATTTTATTTAACTAATACATTTTGTTTTGTTTTGTAAGAAATAACATTTATTTTTATTGGGGAGCAAATAAAGGATTTATATCCAACTTTTAAAGATGGAAAAAGACTCTTGAAGGATTACAATATAGAGATTGAAGTCAAGAAGGAAAGAAGATGGAAAAAAAGAATAGAAGTGTCCAAGTTTAATGAATCTAAATTAGGTTTCAAATTTATTTTTCCTATAAATAAGTCTCTTGTTTTAGAGAGAAGGAGGAGTATTTTTGTATTAGTTTAGGATAGAAATAGGAGTAGGAATATATATTACTTATTCATTGAATATTCGTTGGATAATCGTTAATTAAAGTGAGTTTTCTTATTTATTTTTAATCTTCTTCTCTTTTTTATTTTAGTTAGTTTATTTATTTTCATGTCTAGTTAATTTTTTACATCTAGGATGAAGATGAAATTAAATAATTATTCATGATAATATTTTTCATCTCTTCTATTATTTATGCTTTTATGTGTAATTAATTTCGCCTTCATGTTTCGTTACTGAAATACCTTCGTTTTATAGTTCTTATGTGATTTTAAATTAATTAAGAGATTTTGATATATTATTGTTAAGATATGAGTTTTTCATAATCCATGCTTGCTCAATGAAGTTTTGATGGGTTATAGTTAATCCTTAAATTTTTATAGTCTAAGCGTGCCCACGTTAATTGTAAAATTGCTAAATTAAAGGGAAGGGAGATAAAAAATCATAATTAACTTATAAAAATAAAAGAGATTGAATTACTTATTATGTTTATTATTTAATGGATTCAGATTCCTAAATTGCTTCCTCAATATTAGTTTTCATATTCTAGTTAATCAATCTTCAATCTTTATTTATAATTTGCCTAAAATAAATATTAATGATACATTAAAGTTAATCTAGTCTTTGTAATTCGATCTGTACTTGCCAGTTCTTCTGACACTATGCACTTGTAGTTACATATTTTTAGCACATCAAAAAGCCTCATATTTATAGATTTTTGAAGTTAAGGGCAAAAACATCATTTGGTATTTTTGTATTGAAATTCAACTGCCAGGATGTGTTGATTTAAAATTGGAAGGCCCGGATGAATTTTCTTGCAATGAAGCACACAGATTGGGAAAGGGAAGAAACATAGATTTTTCAAAATCTTTGACATTTAATGAATAGGCCCATGACTTATTCCTTTTAACTTTCTCAGCTAAGCAAGTACAAAACATTTTCATTCAGTCAAAGGCATAAATGTTTTAAGCCTTGGGCATTCAATTCATCCACATGAGCATTACACACACATGCACTATTTTCCAGCATATTCGGTTAACAAGGTGGAGGCTTAGCAAGCCTTCACATTTCTCTTTAATCACATGTAGGGGTGAGCATTCGGTTAATAACCGAACCGAACCAGAATTTCGGTTATAACCGAAACCCGAAAATACCCTATTTTAGGTATCCGAACAAATAACCGAATTAAAAATATATATTTGGATTAAAATAAAACACCAGACAAGGCCAATCACAGTATACCAAAAATTAAGAAACATAAACCAAAAGACCTCTTAAACACTGGACCAAATCTTTTATAAAACGAGGCCTACATGACCCAAGAAACTCATGATGCCGACAATAGTGCCACTGTAATTGGGAAAATTATTAAGAGCTGTGACCACATTAGCAGTATTGGGAAAAGTCTGAGCATGAGCCGCTAGAATCATGAAGAGGCACATGACCTGTGACGCCCCCAAAATTAGTTATACATCACCCATCTTGATTCGCCGGATACATGGTACAGAATTCAAATACAACTTAATAATACAACTGTCGTGTACAATACGACAAAATATAAATTGTGAGTTTGAATACAAATATTGTCTACTAGAAATTATACAAACTCAAAAGGAGTCCTCATTACAATTATTATCACACTATTTCACAGAATAGTGAGGACTACTAATGCACCATCTAGGACCATCACTCTGTTCTCTGACTAGTCCCAGCTATGTTCTCATTTCCTGAAGAGAACAGTGAAAGAAAGGGCGAGCTCAACTAGCCCAGTAAAAAATATTATGACTAAGATAATGCAGAATAATTTATCGTTAGCCTTCAACAGTGTTAAACTGATAAAATATAATAACTATCAAGTTTAACTGCAGCGAAACAAGCAATCCATTAGAAGAGTCAAGTAGGGAATACAATCTACTGGGACGGTCTTTGGTGCCTCCATCCTAGCTGAACTTGTCTTCGGTGAATGACAAAATTGGGCTAAGTGGCCTTCTCTTCCACAATTATAACATGCTTTGGACGACATCGCGCAGTTTGGACTGATGTGTCCCTCCCCTCCGCATTTGAAGCATATGATAGGTGGTCGTTCTCTTTCCTTAACAACGGGTGTTGGTGCTGACGTCTTTCCATCATTGTTGAATCTCATCTTCTTGAAATGTCCATTATTATTGTTTTGACCATGATTACCATCGAAGTGGTTACCATTTCTGGCCTGTTGATTCCCTCCATGCTTATTATCACCGTTTTGATGACTGCTCTCATTTGTATTATCATTTTGCCGGCTGCTCTCTTTTCATTGCGTTGACTCGTTATCGCACTCCACTAACTGAGCCCTATTTACAACATCTGAAGACAAACACAGTTTATGAGAAATAAGATGTTGACGTATCTCTGGCTTCAAACCTCTTAAAAACATCCGTGTCATTCTCTCTTCATTATCCACCAAGTGGGACGCAAATCAGGACAACTCAGCAAACTTGGCTTCGAACTGCGACACGGTCATGTTGTTTTGCTCTAAATTGATAAATTCCACCTCCTTCATGTGACAAATGCTTTCGGGAAAGTACTTGTCATTGAACAGCTCTTGGAACTTCTCCCAAGACATCTTGAGTGCATTAGGCTGGGTATGTTTTACAGATTCTCACCAGTGATCTGCCTCTTCACGCAACATAAAGGTGGCAAAGGGAACCTTTTGCTCCTCGGAACATCCCAAGACATCAAATATCTTGGTGATCTGTTTTAACCATGTCTCCGCCTTAAGTGATTTTGGCTTTCCCAAAAACTCCGGTGGTCCCAGCTCCTTGAATTGCTTAGCGGTGACCAACCGTGGGTTGCCATTGTTTCCTCCTGCATTATTAACAGGAGCCGCCTTCGCCTGATGTTGCATTAATTCTAAAAAACTTCTAAATGTACCGTCGTTTGTCAATTGATTAGTGTTGTTGTTTACATGAGGATTGTCGCCTTCCTGATGCACATTATCCTGATTATTGATATGTGGTGAATCAATGGTCGCCTGTGCTCCATTTCTATTCTCAACATTCTCAGATGTCATTTTCAGATACTGCCACAAAATAAAAGGTTAATTGACATATAACATATTATCCCTATATTTTGACCGACCAATTAAATACAAAAAAAAAACTTAGGTAGGTCATACTAGCGAATGAATTCCCCGTCTCTCCCCTCCTAGTTCTATTCTCACATCTTAGCCAGGGATCATATCCCTAAGCTTTGATACCAACTGTGATGCCCCTAAAATTAGGTATACATCACCCATCTTGAGTCGCCAGATATATGGTACATAATTCAAATACAACTTAATAATACAACTGTCGTGTACAATATAAAAAAACATAAACTGTGAGTTTGAATACAAATATTGTCTACTAGAGATTATACAAACTCAAAAGGAATCCTCATTACAATTATTATCAAACTATTTCACAGGAAAGTATTTTCAAAGAGATACGATCGACAGGTAAAATGAAAGTGTTGATTTAAACAAGATTTATAAATAGTGGAGGTAACGAAGGTTTCTCCCAACTGAGTTTAAATAGATATATCCAAGTCTAACTTCTCTGGAGTTAACTTCAAACATTGAACACAACTAGGTGAAATAAAAGAGTAAGTTGAACCGGTATCTAACACGGTATAGACTTCACAAGAGTTTATGACTAACATACCCGTGATAATTTTATTCAGGTTCCTTGTCATGAAAAAAAATACTCTCTCTTGAACTACCGGCTTTGACTTTTCTGGGACGGTCTTTGGTGCCTCCATCCTAGCTGAACTTGTCTTCGGTGAACGACAAAATTGGGCTAAGTGGCCTTTTCTTCCACAATTATAACATGCTTTGGACGGCATCGCGCAGTTTGGACTGATGTGTCCCTCCCCTCCGCATTTGAAGCATATGATAGGTGGTCGTTCTCTTTCCTTAACAACGGGTGCTGGTGCTGACGTCTTTCCATCATTGTTGAATCTCATCTTCTTGAAATGTCCATTCTTATTGTTTTGACCATGATTACCATCGAAGTGGTTACCATTTTGGCCTGTTGATTCCCTCCATGCTTATTGTCACCGTTCTGATGACTGCTCTCATTTGTATTATCATTTTACCGACTGCTTTCTTTTCATTGTGTTGACTCGTTATCGCGCTCCACTAACTGAGCCCTATTTACAACATCTGAATACAAACACAGTTTATGAGAAATAAGATGTTGACGTATCTCTGGCTTCAAACCTCTTAAAAACATCCGTGTTATTATCTCTTCATTATCCACCAAGTGGGACACAAATCAGGACAACTAAGCAAACATGGCTTCGTACTGCGACACGGTCATGTTGTTTTGTTCTAACTTGATAAATTCCACCTCCTTCATGTGACAAATGTTTTCGGGAAAGTACTTGTCATTGAACAGCTCTTGAAACTTCTCCCAAGACATCTTGAGTGCATTAGGCTGGGTACGTTTTACAGATTCCCACCAGTGATCTGCCTCTTCACGCAACATAAAGGTGGCAAAGGGAACCTTTTGCTCCTCGGAACATCCCAAGACATCAAATATCTTGGTGATCTGTTTTAACCACGTCTCCGCCTTAAGTGGTTTTGGCTTTCCCAAAAACTCCGGTGGTCCCAGCTCCTTGAATTGCTTAGCGGTGACCAACCGTGGGTTGCCATTGTTTTCCTCCTGCATTATAAACAGGAGCCGCCTTCGCCTGATGTTGCATGAATTCTAAAAAACTCCTAAACGTACCGTCGTTTGTCAATTGATCAGTGTTGTTGTTTATATGAGGATTGTCGCCTTCCTGATGCACATTATCCTGATTATTGATATGTGGTTAATCAATGGTCGCCTGTGTTCCATTGCTATTCTCAACATTCTCAGATGTCATTTTCAGATACTGCCACAAAACAAAAGGTTAATTGACATATAACATATTATCCCTATATTCTGACCGACCAATTAAATACAAAAAAAAAACTTAGGTAGGTCATACTAGCGAAGGAATTCCCCGTCTCTCCCCTCCTAGTTCTATTCTCACATCTTAGCCAGGGATCATATCCCTAAGCTTTGATACCAACTGTGACGCCCCTAAAATTAGGTATACATCACCCATCTTGAGTCGCCAGATACATGGTACATAATTCAAATACAACTTAATAATACAACTGTCGTGTTCAATACGACAAAACATAAACTGTGAGTTTGAATACAAATATTGTCTACTAGAGATTATACAAACTCAAAAGGAGTCCTCATTATAATTATTATCACACTATTTCACAGAATAACAAGGGACTACTAATGCACCATCTAGGACCGTCACTCTGTTCCCCGACTAGTTCCAGCTACGTTCTCATTTCTTAAAAAGAATAGTGAAAGAAAGGGTGAGCTCAACTAGCCCAATAAGAAATATTATGACTAAGATAATGTAGAATAATTTATCATTAGCCATCAACAGTGTTAAAACTGATAAAATTTAATAACTATCAAGTTTAATTACAGCGTAACAAGCAATCCATTAGAAGAGTCAAGTAGGAAATAAAATCTACTATCTTTTATGATTTAAAAGGGTTTTCATCACTTTTATCGCTGGGACTCAACTTAATAAATAATCCACATCATCGAATCACCCCTGCACTACGGCCAAGGATATTCTTTAGTATCACGACCACAAATTATCCATGCACTACGGGCCAATGACATTCGTGTATTCATTAATGGTCATGATCATGCCATCAACTGTCCATCAATGCACTACGGGCCAATGAGGACTTTTATCACATCATTTGTAATATTACGGTCATGATTTCACCGAATAATCCTTGGTCATAATCATACCAAGTCCATCTATGCACTACAGGCCACAGATGACTTTCAACAAAATATAAACATGGGGATGATGACAATGATATAAGAATTTAATAAAACAAGTTCAAGAATTAATTTATCTAGGAACTGATAACGTCCAAATTGTCAACATGATACTGCTTTGTAGAGTAAAATTCAAGAATGCTCAGAAGAATATTTCCATGAAAAGATATTGGATGAAGCGCAAATATCAAAGATATTCCACTAATTTCATGGGTATAGAAGTCAAAGTTTTAACCAATTGAGTATAATAAAGAATGTAATAACAAAAGAAATCACCATGCATGCGATAGACCGCACAGACAGTGTAAGACCCCAGTTTTTATAAATAAAGATGAATTTTCATAATTATTATTTTTGAATATTATAGAATAAATTTGATATAATGTTATAGTTGTGGGTAATATTTATAAATTTTGCAAAGTACGCAAGTTGTTATAAAATATTCGTTTGGTCGGGGAATATTCTTTTTGTCGGGGAATATTCGTACGACGACACAATCATTGGTGGACCCCACAACGGAAGTATTGTCGTAGTTAGAAAACGACAAAATTAGCTTTCTATAAAATAAACGGCGGAGGTGTTACCGTTAAAACTGTTGAACTACTCGGTAGTAAAAGTACAGTAATACGCGTTGTTACATAGTAGCACACGGTATTGATTATTGATGCTTACGTGAGAAGTCACTCAGCTATACTCAATTATTGCTACAGTAATTGCTGCATCATATCTCTTATATTATTGATTCAATTATTGCCACAGTATCATCTGTATAATATGTTATATTATTTAAACAATAATTGAGACGACAAGTTATAAATGATTAATAATTGTTGAAAGATTAAATATGTGTTGATTAAAAATAAAATGATTTTTGGTAATTTTTATTCAATCCTTGATGTATATAAAGAGTCTATTATTAGACGTTTGTGTTAAGTTTAATTATTTATGGGGGCCATATGTCATCATCTAAGAGTTTTTTTTGTAAATAGTAATTACCTTCGTAAATAGTAATTACCTTCTTAAATAGTAATTACCTTCGTAAATAGTAATTACCTTCGTAAATAGTAAATACTTTCGTAAATAGTAATAAATCTTCTATAAATAGAGGCCTAGGGCTTCATTATTTTTCACGAATTCGCTCAAGCTATATAGAGAGAAAGTATAGAGAGAATAAGAGAGAAAGAAGAAGAGTGTTCGGTTATAACACTGCTGCAGTATTCAATCTCCTAAATAAAGTAAGGGGTGTTATTCTTTCTTCTTGAAGAGAATTTATGTTATTCCATTCTTTGTTATTCTGTTGGAATAACCTGTAAAAGTGGCATACCCTATACATGACCTGTATACGCGGTATACCCTATACTTGGTGAAATCCTTATGTTATTCCATTCATTATTATTCTGTTGGAATAACCGGTATACGCGGAATACCCTATACTTGGTGACATCCATTTACTATTCTGTCTTTACATTTCTGTCGGAATATCCTGTCTGTGCTATACGCCGGACCTGGTTCCATTCTTTATTATTCTGTTGGAATATCCTGTCTGTGTGTTTTACACCGGACCTGGTTCCATTCTTTATTATTCTGTTGGAATATCCTGTCTGTGTGATTTACACCGGACCTGGTTCCATTCTTTATTATTCTGTTGGAATATCCTGTCTGTGTGTTTTACATCGGACCTGGTTCCATTCTTTATTATTCTGTTGGAATATCCTGTCTGTGCGTTTTACGCCGGACCTGGTTCCGTTATTTCTTATTCTGTTGGAATAACCTGCTTGTGCGGTCTATCGCATGTATGGTGATTTCTTTTGTTATCTCATTCTTTATTATACTCAGTTGGTTAAAACTTTGACTTCTATACTCCATGAAATTAGTGGAATATCCTTGATATTTGCGCTTCATCCAGTATCCTTTCATGGAAATCTTCTTCTGATCATTCTTGAATTTTACACCACAAAACAGTATCGTGTTGACAAATTTGGACGTTAATAATTCCTGGATAAAATAATTCTTGAACTTGTTTTATTGAATTTTTATATCATTGTCATCATCCTCATGTTTATATTTTGTTGAAAGTCATCTGTGGCCTGTAGTGCATAGATGGACTTGGTATGATTATGACCAGGGATTATTCGGTGTAATCATGACCGTAATATTACAAATGATGTAAAAATTAAAAATCCTCATTGGCCCGTAGTGCATTGATGGACAGTTGTTGGCATGATCATGACCATTAATGAATACACAAATATTCTTGGCCGTAGTGCATGAATAATTGTGGTCGTGATACTAAAGAATATCCTTGGCCGTAGTGCGGGGGTGATTAGATGATGTGGAATATTTATTAAGCTGAGTCTCAGCTATAACGATGATGAAAAACCTTTTAAATCATAAAAGATAGTAGATTTTATTTTCTACTTGACTCTTTTAATGGATTGCTGGTTCCGCTGTAGTTAAACTTGATGTTTATTGTATTTTATCAGTTTAACACTGTTGAAGGCTAATGATAAATTTATTCTGCATTATCTTAGTCATAATATTTCTTACTGGGCTAGTTGAGCTCACCCTTTATTTCACTGTTCTCTTCAGGAAATGAGAATATAGCTGGGACGAGTCGGGGAACGGAGTGATGGACCAGAGAATAGTATTAGTAGTCCTCACTATTCTGTTAAATAGTGTGACAATAATTGTATTGAGGACACCTTTTGAGTTTGTATGATCTCTAGTAGACAATAATTGTATTCAAACTCACAGTTATGTTTTGTCGTATTGTACACGACAGTTGTATTAGTAAGTTGTATTTGAATTCTGTACCATGTATCTGGCGACTCAAGATGGGTGATGTATACCTAATTTTGGGGGCGTCACAGTTGGTATCAGAGCTTAGGGATATGATCCCTGGCTAAGATGTGAGAATAGTACTAGGAGGGGAGAGATGGGGAATTCTTTCGCTAGTATGATCTACCTAAGTTTATGTGCTATTTTATTGGTCGGTCAGAATATAGGAATAATATGTTACATGTCAATTAACCTTTTGTTTTGTGGCAGTATCTGAAAATGACATCTGAGAATGTTGAGAATGGCAATGGAGCACAGGTGATCGTTGATTCACCACATATCAATAATCAGGATAATGTGCATCAGGAAGGCAAAAATCCTCATGCAAACAACAACACTGACCAAATGACGAATGATCAAATGTTCAGAGGTTTTATGCAATTCATGCAACAGCAGGCGAGAACAACTCCTGTCCAAAACGTAGATGGAAACACGGGAAACTCTTGGGCGGTCACCGCTAAACAGTTTAAGGAGCTGGGACCACCGGAGTTTAAGGGAGAGCCAAAACCACTTATGGCGGAAACATGGATAAAGCAGATGACCAAGATATTTGATGTCTTGGGATGCTCCGAGGAGCAAAAGGTTTCCTTTGCCGCCTTTATGTTGCGCGGAGAGGCAGATTACTGGTGGGAATCGGTAAAATGTACTCAACCTGATGTACTGAAGATATCTTGGGAGAAGTTCCAGGAGCTGTTCAATGACAAATACTTTCCCGAAAGTATTCGCCACATGAAGGAGGTGGAGTTTATTAAGTTGGAACAAAATAATATGACCGTGTCGCAATACGAGGCAAAATTTGCAGAGTTATCACGGTTTGCGTCCCATTTGGTGGATAATGAAGAGAGAATGGCGCGAATGTTTTTAAGAGGTTTGAAGCCGGAGATACGTCAACATCTTATTTCTCATAAATTGTGTTTATATTCAGATGTTGTAAATAGGGCTCAGTTAGTGGAGCGCGATAACGAGTCAACTCAACTAAAAGAGAGCAGTCGGCAAAATTATAATACCAGCGAGAGTGGTCATCGAAGCGGTGACAACAAGCGTGGAGGGAATTAGCAGGCCAGAAGTGGTTACCACTTCGGTGGTAATCAGGGCCAAAACAATAAGAATGGACATTTCAAAAAGAGGAGATTCAACAATGATGGAAAGACGTCAGCACCAGCACCCGTTGTTAAGGAAGGAGAAAGACCACCTATCATATGCTTCAAATGCGGAGGGGAGGGACACATCAGTCCAAATTGCGCGATGCCGTCCAAAGCATGTTATAATTGTGGAAGAGAAGGTCACTTGGCCCGATTTTGTCGTTTACCAAAGACAAATTCAGCTAGGGTGGAGGCACCAAAGGCCGTCCCAGAAAGGTCAAAGCCGGTAGTGCAAGGGAGAGCGTTTGTTGTGACCTCCCAGAAAGCAAGGAACCCGAATGAGGTCATCACGGGTAAGCTTATCATAAACTCTAACGAAGTCTATACTTTATTTGATACCGGTTCTACCCATTCTTTTATTTCTCCTACTTGCGCTCATCGATTAAATTTGACTCCGGAGAAATTGGACTTTGACTTATCTGTGGAAACTCCGTTGGGAGAAACCTTCATTACATCCACTGTTTATAAGTCTTGTTTGGTTCAAATCGGTACCCTCACATTACATGTAGATCTTATTTCATTGAAAATACTTACATTTGACGTGATTCTAGGGATTGATTGGTTAACTACTCATCATGCAAAAATTGATTGTTTCCATAAGGTTGTTAGCTTTCATATTCCTAATCAACCTATTATGCGAATTTAAGCGACCAAACCATTAAAATCAATCACGGTCATCTCAAGCCATAAAGCTATTCGTTTATTGAAAAACGGATGTCAAGCTTTCTTAGCTCATGTCACAGATTTAAACAAAAATACTTCAGTTTTGAACGATATTTCAATTGTTAATGAATTTCCTGACGTATTCCCTGAAGAACTTCCTGGTTTACCCCCAGAGCGTGAGATTAAATTTTGTATCGACCTTGAACCCGGTACAAAACCCATTTCTAAAGCCCCATATCGAATGGCTCCTATTTAACTTCAGGAGTTAAAAACCCAACTGCAGGAATTGTTAGACATTGGCTTTATTAGTCCTAGTACTTCTCCTTGGGGTGCTCCTGTTCTATTCGTGAAGAAGAAAGATGGGAGTATGCGACTTTGTATTGATTATCGGGAGTTGAATCATGTCACCATCAAAAATAGGTATCCATTGCCACGAATTGATGATCTATTTGACCAGTTGCAAGGAGCCAAATTCTTTTCAAAGATCGATCTTCGTTCCGGGTATCACCAATTGAAGATTAGAACCAATGACATTCCAAAGACGGCTTTCAGAACGCAGTACGAGCATTATGAATTCCTAGTCATGTCCTTTGGATTGACTAATGCTCCTGCTGCCTTCATGGATATGATGAACCGAGTATTCAAGGAATATTTGGATCACTTTGTGGTCGTCTTTATTGATGACATCCTTATTTATTCCAAAAGCCGTGAAGATCATGAACAACACTTGAGGCTGACACTCCAAAAGCTTCGTGAATATAAGCTTTATGCCAAGTTGAAGAAATGCGAGTTCTGGCTTGAGGAAGTAACATTCCTTGGGCACGTGGTATCAAGTCATGGAATATCTGTCGACCCAGCAAAGATTGAAGCTATTCAAAGCTGGGAGCAACCTAAATCAGTGACCGAAGTACGTAGCTTTCTCGGTTTAGCTGGTTATTATCGGAGATTCGTGGAAGGATTTTCTCGAATCGCTACTCCATTGACTCAGCTGACTCAGAAAGATACAAAGTTCGGTTGGAGCGAAGAATGTGAGAAGAGTTTTCAAGAACTCAAGAGGAGACTCATTTCAGCACCTGTTCTGACAATACCATCTGGCTCGGAGGGATTTGTCATCTACAGTGATGCTTCGGGCAAAGGGCTGGGATGTGTTCTCATGCAACATGGAAAAGTAATAGCCTATGCCTCGCGACAACTCAAAGAATATGAGAAGAATTATCCTACTCATGATCTAGAGTTGGCAGCTGTTGTCTTTGCACTTAAAATTTGGAGGCATTACTTGTATGGGGAGAAAGTGGAGATCTTTACGGATCATAAAAGCCTCAAATATTTCTTCACTCAAAAGGAACTCAACATGCGACAACGACGTTGGCTTGAACTGTTGAAAGATTATGATCATACCATCCAATACCATCCTGGAAAAGCAAACGTGGTAGCTGACGCATTGAGTAGAAGATCACATGCAAGTGTGAGTGCGATATTGTCAACGCAAGGGCCTATTTTGTGTGACTTGCAAAGGATGGGGATAGAGTTAAAGACTCCAGGGACGCATGTGATGATGGCGAATATACGAGTAGAACCGACTTTAATCGATAAAGTTAAAGCTGCTCAAGCTACAGACCTGGAGCTGATGCGTATGAGGAAGAAAGTGAAAGAAGGTGCTATGCCGGAAGCAAGAATCGATGAAGAGGGAATACTTCGAGTCAACTCCAGACTTTGTGTTCCTAACGACCTTGATTTAAAGTATAAAATCATGATGGAGGCGCACAATACACCGTTTGCAATCCATCCTGGGAGTACCAAAATGTATCATGATATTCGTCATACATTTTGGTGGAGCAATATGAAGAGAGAGATAGCGTTGTTTATCTCAAGGTGTCTAACTTGTCAACGAGTTAAAGCGGAGCATCAAGTACCAAAAGGTCCATTGCAACCACTTGAAATTTTAGAATGGAAGTGGGAGCACATTACCATGGATTTCGTTACCGGTCTTCCTAAGGTTTCTCAAGGCATAGATGTGATTTGGGTTATTGTTGATAGATTGATCAAGTCTGCTCATTTCTAACGATACGAGAAACTTATACACTTGAACGTCTTGCTCGTATGTACATAAATGAGATTGTAAGACTGCATGGTATGCCGGTATCCATAGTTTCTGATCGAGACCCAAGATTTACTTCACGATTTTGGGTTAGTTTGCAAAAAGCTATGGGCACGGACTTACGTTTTAGCTCGGCATATCATCCTCAGACGGACGGACAGTCGGAGAGGACTATTCAAACTCTTGAAGATCTATTAAGACTCTGTGTCCTTGATTTCAAGGGAAGTTGGGACAAGTTCTTACCATTGGTGGAGTTTTCCTATAACAACAGTTATCAAGCAAGTATTGGCATGGCTCCATTCAAAGCGTTGTATGGAAGAAAATGTCGTTCTCCAGTATGCTGGGATGAGGTGGGTGAAGCAACGTTGTTGGGACCGGAGTTGGTACGTATGACTACGGAAAAGATTCAAACGATCCGACAACGTATAAAAACCTCACAAAGTCGACAAAAGAGTTATGTTGATCTTCATCGAAAGGACGTGGAATTCAATATAGGAGATCATGTGTTGTTACGTGTTACTCCATGGAAAGGAGTTACAAGATTTGGAAAGAGAGGAAAACTCAATCCTCGATTCATCGGTCCATTTTTAATCCTCGATCGAGTAGGAACTGTGGCCTATAGACTCGCTTTACCGCCAAATATGTCTCGTGTTCATAACGTTTTTCACATATCCATGTTACGAAAATATGTGAAAGACCCGAACCACATTATTGAGTTAGAACCGGACGAAATAGCGGAAGATTTGACGTATGAAGAGATTCCTGTTCAAATCTTGGATAAGAAAGAACATATTCTACGCTCCAAAGTTATACCTCAAGTCAAAGTTTTGTGGAGAAACCACGATGTTGAGGAAATGACTTGGGAGTTAGAATCTGAAATGAAATCAAGGTATCCTTACCTCTTTGACATACCAGGTACGTACCCTAATTTCGAGGGCGAAATTTCATAAGAAGGGGAGGTTGTAAGACCCCAGTTTTTATAAATAAAGATGAATTTTCATAATTATTATTTTTGAATATTATGGAATAAATTTGATATAATGTTATAGTTGTTGGTAATATTTATAAATTTTGCAAAGTACGCAAGTTGTTATAAAATATTCGTTTGGTCGGGGAATATTCTTTTTGTCGGGGAATATTCGTACGACGGCACAATCATTGGTGGACCACACAACGGAAGTATTGTCGTAGTTAGAAAACGACAAAATTAGCTTTCTATAAAATAAACGGCAGAGGTGTTACCGTTAAAACTGTTGAACTACTCGGTAGTAAAAGTACAGTAATACGCGTTGTTGCATAGTAGCACACGGTATTGATTATTGATGCTTACGTGAGAAGTCACTCAGCTATACTCAATTATTGCTACAGTAATTACTGCATCATATCTCTTATATTATTGATTCAATTATTGTCACAGTATCATCTGTATAATATGTTATATTATTTAAACAATAATTGAGACGACAAGTTATAAATGATTAATAATTGTTGAAAGATTAAATATGTGTTGATTAAAAATAAAATGATTTTTGGTAATTTTTATTCAATCCTTGATGTATATAAAGAGTCTATTATTAGACGTTTGTGGTAAGTTTAATTATTTATGGGGGGCCATATGTCATCATCTAAGAGTTTTTTTCGTAAATAGTAATTACCTTCGTAAATAGTAATTACCTTCGTAAATAGTAATTACCTTCGTAAATAGTAAATACCTTCGTAAATAGTAATAAATCTTCTATAAATAGAGGCCTAGGGCTTCATTATTTTTCACGAATTCGCTCAAGCTATATAGAGAGAAAGTATAGAGAGAATAAGAGAGAAAGAAGAAGAGTGTTCGGTTATAACACTGCTGCAGTATTCAATCTCCTAAATAAAGTAAGGGGTGTTATTCTTTCTTCTTGAAGAGAACTTATGTTATTCCATTCTTTGTTATTCTGTTGGAATAACCTGTAAAAGTGGCATACCCTATACATGACCTGTATACGCGGTATACCCTATACTTGGTGAAATCCTTATGTTATTCCATTCATTATTATTCTGTTGGAATAACCGGTATACGCAGAATACCCTATACTTGGTGACATCCATTTACTATTCTGTCTTTACATTTCTGTCGGAATATCCTGTCTGTGCTATACGCCGGACCTGGTTCCATTCTTTATTATTCTGTTGGAATATCCTGTCTGTGTGTTTTACACCGGACCTGGTTCCATTCTTTATTATTCTGTTGGAATATCCTGTCTGTGTGTTTTACATCGGACCTGGTTCCATTCTTTATTATTCTGTTGGAATATCCTGTCTGTGCGTTTTACGCCGGACCTGGTTCCGTTATTTCTTATTCTGTTGGAATAACCTGCTTGTGCGGTCTATCGCATGTATGGTGATTTCTTTTGTTATCTCATTCTTTATTATACTCAGTTGGTTAAAACTTTGACTTCTATACTCCATGAAATTAGTGGAATATCCTTGATATTTGCGCTTCATCCAGTATCCTTTCATGGAAATCTTCTTCTGATCATTCTTGAATTTTACACCACAAAACAGTATCGTGTTGACAAATTTGGACGTTAATAATTCCTGGATAAAATAATTCTTGAACTTGTTTTATTGAATTTTTATATCATTGTCATCATCCTCATGTTTATATTTTGTTGAAAGTCATCTGTGGCCTGTAGTGCATAGATGGACTTGGTATGATTATGACCAGGGATTATTCGGTGTAATCATGACCGTAATATTACAAATGATGTAAAAATTAAAAATCCTCATTGGCCCGTAGTGCATTGATGGACAGTTGTTGGCATGATCATGACCATTAATGAATACACAAATATTCTTGGCCGTAGTGCATGAATAATTGTGGTCGTGATACTAAAGAATATCCTTGGCCGTAGTGCGGGGGTGATTCGATGATGTGGAATATTTATTAAGCTGAGTCTCAGCTATAAAGATGATGAAAAACCTTTTAAATCATAAAAGATAGTAGATTTTATTTTCTACTTGACTCTTTTAATGGATTGCTGGTTCCGCTGTAGTTAAACTTGATGTTTATTGTATTTTATCAGTTTAACACTGTTGAAGGCTAATGATAAATTTATTCTGCATTATCTTAGTCATAATATTTCTTACTGGGCTAGTTGAGCTCACCCTTTCTTTCACTGTTCTCTTCAGGAAATGAGAATATAGCTGGGACGAGTCGGGGAACGGAGTGATGGACCAGAGAATAGTATTAGTAGTCCTCACTATTCTGTTAAAGAGTGTGACAATAATTGTATTGAGGACACCTTTTGAGTTTGTATGATCTCTAGTAGACAATAATTGTATTCAAACTCACAGTTATGTTTTGTCGTATTGTACACGACAGTTGTATTAGTAAGTTGTATTTGAATTCTGTACCATGTATCTGGCGACTCAAGATGGGTGATGTATACCTAATTTTGGGGGCGTCACAGACAGGTTATTCCAACAAAATAATAAAGGATGGAACCAGGTCTGGCGTAAATGCAAAGACATGATATTCCAACAGAATAATAAATAATGGAACCAGGTCCGGTGTAAACGCACATACAGGATATTCCGACAGAATAATAAATAATGGAACCAGGTCTGGCGTAAACGCACATACAAGATATTCTGACAGAATAATAAAGAACGGAATATTAGAAGAATGTCACCATGTATAGGGTAGCTCGCGTATACAGGTTTTTCCAACAGAATAATAAATAATGGAATAACTAAATTTCTCTTCATGAGTACAACAAATAACATCCCTTACCGTAAAAGAAACTGAATATAAGAGTAGGAAAGTAGCAGAATACTTTTCTATAGGTTCTCTTATAATTCTCTCTCTAGAGTTTCAGTGAATTCGTAAGAAATAATGAAGGAATGAGCTTCTATTTATAGAAAAATGGAATGAATAGTAACTAATTCATGAACGGTCCAGACTGATTTACTATTAAACGGACGGTCCATATTGGTTTACTATTAAAACTTAAAACAACGGTCCATACTGGTTTACTATTAAAACTTTAAACTAGCGATCCATATTGATTTACTATTATAACTCCACCAGCGGTCCATATTGACTTACTATTATATCTTCAACCAACGGTCTGAAAAATTAGCACATCTCCTCATGGAATAATATTGTACCCAAATACCTGAATGCACAATACTAGAGTGAATAGTAACCGAATGAATAGTAACTCGTGAATAGTAACTCATGAATAATAACTCATGAATAGTAACTCGTGAATAGTAACTCGTGAATAGTAACTCATGAATAATAACTTATGAATAGTAACTCGTGAATAGTAACTCATTAATAGTAACTCATGAATAGTAACTCCGACACGAAAAGTGTCCCGAATACCCAATTAAACAATATATCCTCCAGACATCAATTATACTAACACAAATAAGTCCAACACAATGGAACTATAAAATTCATCTTTAATCAACACGAACTTATTCATCATTAATATTATAATTCACAATATTTAACAACCATGTTGTTCCCAGGAATGAGGAGGCTTTCCGATAATGATTTCTCCTTATTGGCGCGCAATTAGGTGACCAAACCTCTCATTGACAGAACTTCTAGACATTGTCATTATTGCAAATAATAATATGAATAACTTTGCTGTCTCAATTATTGATTTAATAATATATCATATTATGCAGATGATACTGTAACAATAATTTAATCAATAATATGAGAGATATGATGCAACAATTATTGTAGCAATAATTGAGTATAACTGAGTGACTTCTCACGTAAGTATCAATAATCAATACTGTGTGCTACTATGCAACAACGCGTATTACTATACTTTTAACACTGGGTGTTTCAACAGTTAACAGTAAAACTTCTGCCGTTATTTTTATAAAGTATTTCTGTCGTTTTCTCAATCCGACAATAATTCTGTTGTGGGGTCCACCTATGATTGTACAGTCGTACGGATATTCCCCGACAAAAAGAATATTCCCCGACCAATCAAAAATTATATAACAACTTGCGTAAATTGCAAAATTTATAAATACTACCCACAACTATAACATTATATCAAATCAACACCATAATATTCAAAAATATAATTCGAGAAAATTAAATATTTATTCATAAAATCTGGGGTCTCACATGACCAGCACGGCCGGCCGGGGAATCACTCCGACAACCGATAGCCACATAAGAAAGTAGCCCGCGAAGGACTGAATAGCGCCCGCAGCAAGCACCACCCATGGCCCGCTAAGCCAAGAACCCCCGAGAACTGCGGCGGAGGTGGAACTTGAAGGCGGTGGTGATGCAACGGAGGTCTAATCTTCTCTTCGAGTTTGACGGATGAGTGAATCGAGTGATGACCGTCGACCGATGAAGAGCCACCGCCCACCGAATGCGATAAAGGTCGAGGGAGGCGATGCCGTCGGCAGCTTTGGGATGAGAGATCTGAGACTCTGAGACAGTGAGAGGTTAAGAATTTGAGAAGACGACTGGACGAGACTTGAGACTGAGAGTTGAGGATCTCAGATCTGATCTGAGAGTTCAGTCTTGGAGGACTCTGTGACTGTAGTAAATTAGTAATGAATATTGAATGTGCTCACTCTGTGACTCATATTATTTTTTTAACCCAACTGTTGTTCGGTTATTCGGTTTAACTGAATAACCCAAAAGTAAAACCCGTACAAGCTAACCAAAAATTATAAAATAAATCGGTTATAACCGAAATAGTGAAAATAACCGAATTATCAAAAAAATTCGGTTAAATTATTTCTGTTCGGTTCGATAATTTGGTTATATCCATTTTTTGCTCAGTCCTACACATGACACAAACACACACATGGTCATGCACACATACATGAGCACACAAGAATATATGAATATGCACACATTTATATGGATATATATGTACACGAATACATATACACATATTTTGTAATTACTTTTTGCCCCTTTTTAATTCGTGGAAATAATTTTTGAAAACTTTAAATAAAATTATTTTGAAATGAATGGTCCGGAAGAAGTAATTAATGAGCACACAGATTGAAAATTTTTTAACCCATACAATTTTGACTTCCCCAAATTTATCTCTTCCGAATTCAATTTTTGACCTAATAGAATTTTTGCCAACTTTTGCATTTCTTAGCCACATGTGTTCAAGCAATTCTGTCAAAGAGAATGAAGGTTGTTCAACCGCTTTTATTTTACTCCCTCCGTTCATAAAAGATTGTCGTTTTAGAAAAAAAAATTGTTCTAATTTATTTGTCGTTTACAACTTTCGAAGAGAATAAATTATATACTTTCCTATATCACCCCTACCTTCTCTCATTGTCTCAAGAAATTCTCTCCATTGTATTAATAGTTTTTAACTTCCCATAAAGGGGTAGTGATGAAATTTCAAACAAATTTTAATTGTTAAATGATAGTATTAAATAACTTTTTAATCTATATGCAAAAACCTTAAACAACAATCTTTTAAAAACGGAGGTAGTATTACTTAGACATATGGGCATACATACATATCCAACACATGGGTAAAAGAAATATAATTAATGCACTTCATTTTGCAAGTTTCAAATGAACGGATGAACGAAGCAAAAAAAGCTTTTAAGTCTTATTCCTCACATGGGCACATACTTTATGTTTTACAAATTCCAAGTTTCAAGTTACTCCCTCCGTTCCTAAAAGATTGTCGTTTAAGATTTTGACACATGGATTAAGAAAGTGTCATTTACCAAGTTAAATTTGTTTGAAATTCCATCACTACCCCTTTATGGGAAATTGAAAACTATTAATACAAGGGAGATAATTTATTAGGAGAATGAGAGAAGATAGGGGTAATATAGGAAAGTAAATAATTTATTCTCCTCGAAAGTTGTAAATGACAAACTTTTTAGAACAAATTTTTTCTTCTAAAACGATAATCTTTTAGGAACAAAGGGAGTATTTTCGAATAAATCACAAAAAATAAGGCAGTTTACTTCCTTTGTGCTTTTATATTAAATATATTAATATATTATTTTAGAAACCTTAGTAAAAAAATCATTTATAAATAATAGAAGTTTCCTTGTCTTAGTAAATATTTGGAAAAATATTAAATCAATAAGATTGAAAAAATATTTTTGGTCAAAGAAAATAAGATAATTGAATATAATTATAAAAAAAAATCCAATGGTGATGATTCTACCATTTTAATTATCCTATTTACTAATTATTGTTATCATCACATAAACCTATAAGTTAGATACCCTACAATTTATCATTTTTTGATGATGACAATCAACTAAAAATATTTTCTATAAAAGCTCCCCCTCGGTTTATTTAATCCTTTAAAAAAAATTAAATATTTAACAAACTAACATGCAATAGCATATAACAGTTTATAGAAGTAGTATATAGCATGTGACGAAATATTTTTCTTCTCCCCCTTTGTCATCATAAAAAATGGGGGGAAATAATAGTATAGAGTACTTTTCAGAACCTGCAAAAAAAGAGATTAGAATATGAAAAAAAAAATTCTTTTAAAGATTCAGTTTCCTATTTGTCTTTTGATCAAAAGGTAGGAAAGCTTGCATGATTTGAATCTGTGTGGTTGCTTTTGATTGATCCAAATTAGTATACAGGGATGAAAGTTATTTACCGTTAGATGTATAAAAATTCAAATGAACGTTCCAGATTAAATCTATTACATATATATATGTTTTTAAAGAGAATAGATTTAAATATTAAATATAAGTAATAAGAACTTATAAATATTAAAATATATTTATAATAATATTTTTAGAAAAATAATTATAATTATAAATTTTTGTAAAATTCTACACATTTAAATATTTCTACTATGTTAAAAATCAAATTTAATCAATAATTTTTAAAACACATATTTTAATGCATAAATAATTGTGAGAAAATTGACATGTGTCACTTGTACTTTTATGATTATGATGTATTGCATAGTCAGAATTTTTTTAACCTTGTTTGATTTGCAATTCTAGGAATAAGTTTAATTTTCTCATCATGCTCATTTCAAATTACTTACTCATGCTTTCAGAAAGAAATCATTGCGCAAAGTAATATCAATAGACCCAAAAATGATGTCATCATTTACTTTTATTAGAGTCAGTTGCAAGAAATACATACAACATATACTAATTTCACGAATAGGTACCATTTAATAAAAAGTGTCCTTTGGGTAAGTTTCCCATTTTGTATAAGGAGTATTTGTGTTTTACTTTATAAAACTGGATACATGATGATGAATGAGTTTTATACTTATGAATCGGATTCCTATTTGGACTTAAACAGTGTTCATTCCATCTATTTTAGTACAGTTTTATGTGTTTTGTGTTTGTTTTGTTTGTAGGTTTCATTACATGTTAGTGTTGGTACAATGTGGTGGAAAACAGGATAGAAAAACAAGGAAATAAAAGTCAGCAGTCTAGTACCCCCACCGGGGCAGGGGTACACGTGTCAAGAAGATTAGCACCCCACCGGGGCTGGGGTTATCAAGGCTTAAATACCCTCTGGGGCGGGGGTGCGCGGACAGAAAGAAGGTGTTCTATTGTGATTCTAACACTGATGAGGCGTGGACTGAAGAACTTTGGCTCCGATTGGGACTAAATTGTGGACATTTTTATCAGCTATTACAGAGACTAAGTGAAGGTAATTAATCAATCACTCGTAGAAGTATCAATTACAACTTCGAAACCCTAATTCCAAAAGATTCTTGGAGGAGTAGAGCAGAAAAGCAAGATCACGAAAATTTCAGAATTGAGTGCAGAGAAGGGTGGTTCTAAACTATTCTTAATCTTTATTTCAGTTTCTATAATTGGGATGATGTATTCTTTTATCTATTTAGTTTTTAATTCATTAGTTATGAACTAAATTTCTTATTAATCTTGCAATGGATCTTTAATGTGGAACAATGATTATCATACTTTGATTTCAGTTTAATAAAGCTATCTTTTCAGTTCATCTATTGTGATTTGTTCATAATTTATGAATTACTTGATCACCAATTCTGTGTGGATTTGTGTAAGACCCCAACATTTTATGATAAAGATTTAATTTCTTTAATTATTATTTTGAATAATAAGGTGTTGATTTGATATAATGCTTAGTTATGGGTGAAATGTACAAATTTTGCAAAATAAGCAAGTGGTTATAAAATACTCATTGTTGTCAGGGAATATTCGTTTGGTCGTGGAATATTCTTGCTGTCGGGGAATATTCGTACGATGGCGCAACCATTAGTGGGCCCCATAACGAAAAACTGTTGGATGAAGAAAATGTCAAGTATGAGTTTTTTATAAATAACGAAGTATTTGTTACCGCTAACACTGTTGGAATACCTGGTGGTTAAAGTACAATAATACGCATGGTTGCATAGTAGCAAACGGTATTGCACAATATTTATGGATTATTGATTCTTACGTAAGAAGGCATTACTCAATAATTGTTACAGTAATTACTGTTTAATATTTTATTTTTTTGATTCAATAATTGCTATGTTGATATTTTATATTATTGTTGTTTCAATAATTATCACTGCACAATATTTCCCATTATTAAATTAATAATTCATATTATTTGAATAATATTATTAGATAGCATTATTAGCAATTTCTAAGGAAATTCTATCTAGGAAAGGGGGTTGGTTACCTAATTGTGCGCTAGTAAGGAAAAATTCTTATCGGAAAGCCCCATCTTTCATGGGAACGACCTGGTTGCCATTATTATGATTCTGTAATATTATTTTTAAATAATTAATTATTGATTTATATGATAAGGAAATATTTATTTTATGTAGATATAAATGAAGGAATTAATGCTGATGTGTTTTATCAGTATTTTGTCGAAATTGAGGTATTAAAAATCATCCGTATATGGATTTCGATCATTTTTTGTTTGGAATTTGGAAAAACTTTCTTCTACAAAGTTATAGATAATTAAATTTTATATGGAATGGATATAAAATTCGTATTTTTCTAATAAAAGGGTTATTTATTATGAGTTATTGAAGTTTCAGAAATAAATGTTTTTATTAAAAACATGGGTGCCCCCCACTTTTGTTTTTTTGTAGAAAAATGCTGAATTTTAAAGGTGGTGTGCATGAATGGCAAAGGAAGCCACCGGTAGTTGGTTAGTCAGATTTTTCATTCTAAACATTTTCCTATAAATATTGTGCTTATGTTAGAATTGAAAATTACACCAGAATCAGAAATTTTCTCTCTATAATATCTAGCGTATTTTTGTGAGTATTTAGATACTTTGAGAGTTGATAAGCAGTGCAAGTTTTCTTTAGTATTATATCCAATATTTCAGTTAGAAGTACTTGTCTTTTGAGGTAAAGGATGTTTTTTCTTCGTAAATGATGTTTTTTTAATATCATTATATCGAAATATTGATATGAATTTTATTATTAAATTTTTACCTTTTCATGTCGAGGTTACTAATCACGTATACGACACTATTCACGTATACAACACTATTCATAAATACAGTACTATTCACGAAGTAAGATTTTTTTTTATGGAATTTCTACCTTTTTGTGTCGGGGTTACTATTCACGTATATGACACTATTCATAAAAAATAAATTTTCTTTTCTTTGTCCACTATTATAGTACTATCTTTGATTGTATCCATGTTTTGATCTTCATTCTTGAATTTTTTTTCACAATTATTTATTATGGAGTATTTTTGAACTTGAATAAACTAAAGTACGAATCCCCAATCTTTATCCTTTTATCTGACTGGATTCATTGTCTTTAAAATATTTTCATCATTGTCAATCCTAAATGGTGATATAACTGAATATCTTTGGCCTGTAGTGCAAAGATGATTGATTACTGATGAATATCTTTGGCCCGTAGTGCAAAGATGGACAGGTGTTGAGATAAACATGACCAACTGGTGATACAAATGAGTATCTTTGGCCGTAGTGCAAAGATGAATATTTGATTCAAGATGTATATTGATTGATGTTACAGGGATAAAATGTTGATGATGTACTTTTAAATCATTGAAGATAGTAGACTTCATTCTCTACTTAACTCTTCTAATGAATTTTTTTTTTCGCTGCGAATATTGATCTAAAAATTGTTGTCCATTAAATTTTATTTGATTTATTGAAGGCTAACGATTCTACATTATCTTAGTCATACTATTCTATACTGGGCTAGTTGAGGTCATCCTTTTCCTTTTTGTTCCATTTTCTTCTAAGGAGGCGAGAATATAGCGTGAACTAGTCGGGGTGTAGAGTAATGTTTTAAGACAGTTGTTTTAGTATTCCTCACTATTTTGTATAATAGTGTATCAATAATTATAATGAGGACTTATTTGAGTTTGGATATTGTTTAGAAGATAATATTTTTATTTAAACTCATAGCATATATGCTATCGTATTTTGCATGACAATTGTAATATTGAAGTTATAGTTGTTATCTGTACCATGTGTTTGGTAACTTAGAATGGGTTGTGTGGACCTATTTTGGGGGCGTCATAGTTGATATCAGAGCTTAGGGATATGATCTCTGACGGAGATCTGGGGTTAGAATTAGGAAAGGAGTGACGAGTAAATCCTTTGCCAGTGTGTCCTACCTAAGCTTATTTGTGTTTAATTGGTCAGTCGAAATATAGGGATAATATGTGGAATATCAATTTCTTTAATTAACCCTTGTTTTATGGCAGAATTTGACAATGTTAACTGAAAATATTAACAATGGAGTGAATAAGACAGTAGATGTAAGACCCCAACTGTTATGAATAAAGATTAATTTTTTCTCGATTTATATTTTTGAATATTATGGCGTGAATTTGATATAATGTTATAGGTGTGGGTATTATTTACAAATTTTTCAAAGTAAGCAAGTGGTTATATAATATTCGATTGGTCGGGGAATATTCGTTTTAACAGAGAATATTCGTACGACGACACAATCATTGGTGGATCCCATAACAGAAGTATTGTCGTAGTTAGAAAACGACAGAATTATGTTTTTATAAAAATAACGACGAAAGTTTTACCGTTAAACTGTTGAACTACCCGGTGGTTAAAGGACAGTAATACGCGTGGTATCATAGTAACACAAGATATTGATTATTGATGCTTACGTGAGAAGTCACTAAGTTATACTCAATTATTGATATAGTAATTGCTGCATAATATCTCTCATATTATTGTCCCAGTAATATCTGCATAATATTTATTATTATTAAATCAATAACTGAGACGACA
The DNA here is from genome assembly GCA_020205505.1 of Panax japonicus. Classification (NCBI taxonomy): domain Eukaryota; kingdom Viridiplantae; phylum Streptophyta; class Magnoliopsida; order Apiales; family Araliaceae; genus Panax; species Panax japonicus. The sequence goes on along the minus strand of CM035101.1, from coordinate 54,603,699 downwards.
AAGTTATTCATATTAATATTTGCAATATTGATAATATTTAGAAAGTTCTGTCAAGGAGAGATTTGGTCACCTAATTGCGCGCCAATAGGGAGAAATTCTTATCGGAAAGCCCCCTCTTTCCTGGGAATGATCTGGTTGTTAAATATTGTTTGTTATAATATTAATGATGAATAAGTTCGTGTTGATTAAAGATGAAATTGATATTTCCATTGTGTTGGGGATTATTAGTTTTAGTGGAAATCGACATCTATTTCGATAATAATGGATGTATGGAGGTTATATTGACCAATCAGATAATTAATCGGATAAATGAGCAATTAATTGCTATTAATTCATATGCTTATAACTATTTGTTCACATGTGTGTACTATTGATTCACATGCATGTACTATTAGGGGAGGTGGTGCAAGATTGATAATACTTGTATTACTAAATTAAAAATAGAGGTATAGATGAATGTACTATACTGTAATTATTTTTTTCACATGTATAGAAATATTGATTCACATGATGTACTATTAGGGGAGGTGGTGCAAGTTTGATAATACTTACAGGACTAAATTAAAAATAAAAGAAAAGATGAAGGTATTGTACTGTAATATTTTGAGCCCCAAAACATGCAATTATCGAAACTATGTTTTCCTATAAATAGAAGCTCATTCTTCTTTCATTCTCACCAATTCACTAAGACTCATAAGAGCAATTATAGAAAGAGAAGCTATAGAGAGAGGAGCTTTAGAGAGAAAGTAGAAGAGAAGTCTGATACCTCACTATTCCAGTATCTAGTCTTCTTCTGAGGTAAAGGATATTATTTTGTCCAGGATTCATAGGAATAATATTTTCTTCCATACTCTGTAGTATGTGAGTAATATTATTTCGTCATATATTCCTGTTTATACCATCATTTTGTTAAAGTATTGTTTATATACTCCGTGAAATTAGTAGAATATCCTTGAAATTTGCACTTCATCTAGTATCCCTTCACAAGGATATTTTCTGCACATTCTTGTTAAATTTTAAGCTTTTCATGTCGGAGTACTGTCCATGAGTAGTATTCATTTTCATGGTACTATTCACGGGGTATTATTCATAAAGTACTATTCACAGGTACTATTCATAAAGTACTATCCATGAGTACTATTCACAGGATACTATTCCCAAAGTACTATTCACGAGATACTATTCACTCGGGTACTATTCATCCAAGAAATTATTCATGAAAAAAATTGATTTCTTTGATGTCCAAATCATATTTGATATAATATTATTCTTGAATTTTACTCCACAAAGCAGTATCATGTTGACAATTTGGACATTATTGAATTTTGGATAAATTAAGTTATAATCTTTAAAAATTTATCCTTTGCTTTCTTTTAATTGAATTCTTATATCAGTCATCATCCTCATGCTGATATTATGATAAAAGTCATCTGTGGCTTACGTGCACAGATGTACTATTGATTGGTATGATTATGACCAGGAATTATTCGGTATAATCATGACCGTAATGTTACAAATGATGTGGTAAAAATTCTCATTGGCCTGTAGTGCATTGATGAATGGGATTTATACCCGCGAATCGAATGCTTTATGACTTAAATAGTTGCCTATTCTCATAGATTGTGTATGGTTTTAGATGATTATAGTGTTATTGTGCTTAATCAATGCAATGCAGGGCTTATCAGGTGTTTTCTAGCATTAAGGGGCAAAATGGACAAATTCCACACACTGGCACTGCAGCGCCAATGCCCAATGTTATTCTCGCCCCGCGGCGCCACCTCCTTGTTCCTACTGAAATCACCTCTGCGCCTCAGCGCCATTGTTTCTTCTTGGGCTCACGCTGCAGTGCGAGCTCCGATCTCTTACTAAATGACATGGCGCCGCAACGCCAAACTCAAGGTTATTGTCCGCGACGCAGCGCCACCTTCGGTGCCCAGGCAGAGGAGGCTTGGGTTTGACCTAGCTAAAAGGCAGGAGGCATATATAACACAGATAGGGCCTCTGCATTTAAGATATCTCATAACCTATCATATGAGACTTTACTTTTAGCATAGGAAAACTTAGCTTAGGATTTTCTTTTGTAATTCTCTTAGATTATCTTTGTTAATATAGATTAGGGAGAAGTTTGTATTTCTTTGGAGCACAAGATCAACGAGTGACACGGATTAGAAAGCTTGATTTGAGCAGAATGCACGGGGATTGAAGGGGTTTTGACAGAGTTTCTTCTATCCATTTATTTCTTCTAATTTTGTATTCTATAAATGTTGTCTTATTAGCTACTTGTATTTGGTTTATTATCTATGAACTGAATATTGGCTCTAAGGTTATAATGGATCCCTTTGTTATTTGAATTGACTCTCTTTATCTCTTTGGTTTGAACCATATGATTTGGTTTAATATATTTGTGCTTTATGATTCTTGCTAAGACATTAGTGATGATTTTGGTAATCTGCATGATATCGACAGAAGAATTGTAGATTTACACCTAAATATATTGGCATGTGATTGTGGGTTTCGACTGCATAAGTTGTGCGTAGAATAGACATATCTCTGTGCGCCATGTGCGACCTAATTGAGAACTTATGCTTAAATCCTTGTTATGATTGATTCGCATAGACATATATAGGATTGCATCTAGCTTGGACGTTCTTTTCTGTTCTATTCCCTTTCGGGTGGATCTGGAGAGGTTATGTTTGTTCATACCTTGACAGAATGCCTGTGTGGGGGTGAAGTTGTGACCTTAGCTTGTATTTCCTTAGATTGCCATTCATTATCCATTTACTTGCTTTGTTATGTAGTTTACTAGATTAATCACACTTCCATTTATTGTTGTTCGAATAAGATTTTAGCGATACATAGTCGGTACTTGGTAAATATTAGTCATAGTTCTTCGTGGGTACGACACTCTTCTTATCACTGTATTACTTGTTAGACCGTGTATACTTGCGCGTGTTTAGTGATCAGTTTTTCGACCAACATGCATTGATGGACAATTGTTGGTATGATTATGACAAGAGATTATTCGGTATAATCATGACCATTGATGATTACATGAATATCCTTAGCCCGTAGTGCAGGGATGATTTGATGATGTGATTTATTTATTAAGCTGAGTCTCAACGATAAAACTTTTGATAAACTTTTTAAATCATAGAAGATAGTAGATATCATGCTCTACTTGACTCTTCTAATGGATTGCTTGTTCCGTTGCAGTTAAACTTGATGTTTTATTATATTTTATTAGTTTAACACTGTTGAAGGCTAATGATAATTTATTCTGCATTATCTTAGTCATAACATTTCTTACTGGGCTAGTTGAGCTCACCCTTTTACTTTCATTGTTCTCTTCAGGAAATGAGAACGTAGCTGGGACTAGTCAGGTAACGGAGTGACGGTCCAGATGTTTGCATTAATAGTCCTTACTATTCAGTGAAATAGTGTGATAATAATTGTAATGAGGACTTTATTTGAGTTTGGATACTCTCTATGAGACATTATCCGTTTTGAAACTCTCAGCTAAGTTTTGTAGTAATGTATAAAAGAAGTTTGTATTTAAATTCTGTACCATGTATTTGGCGACTCAAGATGGGTGATGTATACCTATTTTGGGGGCATCATAGTTGGTATCAAAGCTTAGGGATATGATCCCTGGCTGAGATGTGAGACAAGAACTAGGAGGGGAGAGACGGGGAATTCCTTTGCTAGTATGACCTACCTAAGTTTATTTGGTATTTAATTGGTCGTTCAGAGTATAGGGATAATATGTGACATGTCAATTAACCATTGTTTTGTGGCTGTATTTGAAAATGGCATCCAAAAGTATTGAGAGAAGTAATGAAGCACATGAGACCGTTGAGTCACCAACGATCAATACCCAGGATAATGTGCAATAGGAAGACAATAATCCTCAGGTAAACAATAACACCGATCAAATGATGAACAATGGGATGTTCAGAGGCTTTATGCAATTCATGCAACATTAGGCGAGAGTGGCTCCAGTTCAAAATATAGGTGAAATCATTGGCAACTCTCGGTCGGTCACCGTTAAATAATTCAAGGAGCTAGGACCACCGGAGTTTATTGGAGAGCCAAAACCACTTAAGGCGGAGACGTGGATAAAGCAGATCACCAAGATATTTGATGTCTTGGGATGCTCAGAGGAGCAAAAGGTTTCCTCTGCCACCTTTATGTTGCGAGGAGAGGAAGATTACTGGTGGGAATCGGTAAAGCGTACTCAACCTATCGCACTGAAGATGTCTTGGGAGAAATTCTAAGAACTGTTCAACGACAAGTACTTTCCCGAAAGTATTCGTCACATGAAGGAGGTAGAGTTCATCAAGTTGTAGAAAAAAAATATGACTGTGTCACAGTACGAAGCTAAGTTTGTCGAGTTATCTCGGTTTGCGTCCCACTTGGTTGATAATGAGGAGAGAATGATGCGGATGTTTCTAAGAGGTTTGAAACCTAAGATACGTCAATACTTAATTTCTCATAAATTGTGTTTGTATTCAGATGTTATAAATAAGGCTCAGTTATTGGAGCGCGATAATGAGTTAACCCAACCAAGAGAGAGTAGTCGACAAATCGATAATATCAGTGGTAGCAGTCATCGAAGCGGTGACAATAAACGTGGAGGGAATCAACATGCCAGAAATGGTAACCACTTCGGTGGTAATCATGGCCAAGACAATAAAAGTGGGAGTTTCAAGAAGAGGAGATTCAATAATGATGGAAGGACGTCAGTACCAGAACCTGTTGTTAAGGAAGGAGAACGACCGTCGGTCGTATGTTACAAATTCAGAGGGGAGGGACACATCAGTCCAAACTGTACACATCAGACCAAAACATGTTACAATTGTGGAAGAGAAGGTCTGCTAGCCCGATTTTGTCGTGCACCGAAGTTAAGTCTAGCTGGGATGGAGGCATCAAAGGCCGTCCCAGACAAGACACAACCGGTAGTTCAAGGGAGAGCGTTTGTCATAACCTCCCAAAAAGTGAGAATTCCTAACGAGGTTATCACGAGTAGGCTAAGCATCAACTCTAGCGAAGTATATACCTTATTTGATACAATTTCTACCCATTCTTTTATTTCTCCTACTTGCGCCCAACGTTTAAATTTAACTCCGAAGAAATTAGATTTTGATTTATCTGTTCAAACTCCATTGGGAGAAACCTTCATTAGATCTACTATTTATAAGTCATGTTTGGTTCAAATCGGTACTCGCACATTACCTGTCGATCTTATTTCCTTAAAAATACTTGCGTTTGATGTGATTTTAGGGATTGATTGGTTAACTACTCATCATGCTAAAATTGATTGTTTTTGTAAGGTTGTTAGCTTTCATATTCCTAACAAACCTATTATGCGAATTCAAGCAACCAAACCACTAAAGTCAATCACTGTCATATCAAGCCATAAAGCTATTCGTTTATTGAAAAACGGATGTCAAGCTTTCTTAGCCCATGTCACAGTTTTAAACAAAATACGTCAGATTTGAATGATATTTCTATTATTAATAAATTTCCTGACGTATTCCCTGAAGAACTTCCTGGCCTAACCCCAGAGCGTGAAATCGAATTTTTTATCAATCTTGAACTCGGTACAAAATCCATTTCCAAAGCCCCATATCGAATGGCTCCTATTGAACTTCAGGAGTTAAAAACCCAACTATAGGAATTGTTAGACATCGGTTTCATTCGTTCTAGTACATCTCCTTAGGGTGCTCCTGTTCTCTTCGTGAAGAAGAAAGATGGAAGTATGTGACTTTGTTTTGATTATCGGGAGTTGAATCATGTCACCATCAAAAATAGGTACCCGTTACCTCGTATTGATGATCTGTTTGACCAGTTGAAAGGCGCTAAATTCTTTTTAAAGATCGATCTTCGTTCCGGATATCATCAATTAAAGATTAAAACTGATGACATTCCAAAGACTGCTTTCAGAACTCGGTACGGGCATTACGAATTCCTAGTCATGTCTTTTGGATTGACTAATGCTTCTGCTACCTTCATGGATATGATAAACCGAGTATTCAAGGAATATTTGGATCACTTTGTAGTCGCCTTTATTGATGACATCCTCATTTATTCCAAAAGTCGTGAAGATCATGAGCAACACTTAAGGATGATACTCCAAAAACTTCGTGAAAACAAGTTATATGCCAAGTTGAATAAATACGAGTTCTGGCTTGAGGAAGTAGCATTCCTTGGGCACGTGATATCAAATCACAGAATATCTTTTGACCTGGCAAAGATCGAAGCAATTCAAAGCTGGGAGAAACCTAAGTCAGTAAGCAATTCAAAGTTGTTGGTATGATTATGACCAGAGATTATTTGGTATAATCATAACCATTGATGATTACACTAATATCCTTAGCCCGTAGTGCAGGGATGATTCGATGATGTGGTTTATTTATTAAGCTGAGTCTCAGCGATAAAACTTTTGATAAACTTTTTAAATCATAGAAGATAGTAGATATCATGCTCTACTTGACTCTTCTAACGGATTGCTTGTTCCGTTGCAGTTAAACTTGATATTTATTATATTTTATCAGTATAACACTGTTGAAGGCTAATGATAATTTATTTTGCATTATCTTAGTCATAATATTTCTTACTGGGCTAGTTGAGCTCACCCTTTTACTTTCATGGTTCTCTTCAGGAAATGAGAACGTAGCTGGGACTAGTCGGGTAACGGAGTGACGGTCCAGATGTTTGCATTAGTAGTCCTCAATATTCAGTGAAATAGTGTGATAATGATTGTAATGAGAACTTTATTTGAGTTTGAATACTCTCTATGAGACATTATCCGTTTTGAAACTCTCAGCTACATTTTGTAGTACTGTATAAAAGAAGTTTGTATTTAAATTATGTACCATATATTTGGCAACTCAAGATGGGTGATGTATACCTATTTTGGGGGAGTCACAGTAGAGAGACCTTTAATCACCAACCAGGAGAACGTGCAACAAGAAGATAATGTTCCTCCTGTAAACAACACCACCGATCAAACAATGAATGATGTGATGTTTAGAAGCTTTTTGCAGTTCATGCAAAGTCAGACGAGGGAGACTCGTGTACAAAATACGGGTGGAAATAATAGCAATGCGCAACTTGTCACAGCCAAATAGTTCAAAGATTTGGGACCACCAGAGTTTTTGGGAAAGCCGGATCCGATCAAGGAAGAAACGTGGGTTAAGCAAATTACCTACATATTCGATGTCTTGGGATGCATGGAGAAACAGAAGGTTCTATTTGCCACCTTTATGTTCTGTGGGGAGGCAAATTACTGATGGGAATCTGTGAAGCGTACCCAACCAGCCGCACTCAATATATCTTCAGAAGCGTTCTAGAAACTGCTCAATGACAAGTACTTTCCTGAAAGTATTCATCATATGAAGGAAGTAGAGTTTATCAGACTGAAACAGAATAACATGACTGTGTCCCAGTACGAGGCTAAGTTTGTGGAGTTATCCAGGTTTGTACCTCATTTGGTAGAAAATGAGGAATGTATGACGCGGATGTTTCTAAGATGTTTGAAACCCAAAATTCGTCAATACCTTATCTCTCATAAATTTTCTCTATATTCAAATGTTGTGAACAAGGCTCAATTTTTAGAGCGAGATAACGAGTCTGTTCAATCGAGGGACCATAACCAGGGTCATACCGGTGGCAGCAGTCATCTGAGCAATGATAACCAGCGGGGATGAAAATATCCAGACAAAAGCGGTAACCACTCTGGTGGTAATCGTGGCCATAATAATAGTAGAAGCGATTCGGGGGGAGATTTCAAAAAGAGGAGGTACAATAATTACAACGTGAAGACGTCAACACCGACATCAACTATTTCTAGGGGAGGAACCGGTCGTTTGTTATAAAAGCGGGAAAGAGGGACACATCAACCCAAACTGCCCACAACAATCCAAGGTGTGTTATAACTATGGAAATGAAGGTCATAGAGCTAGAGATTGTCTTATAGCGAAACAAAGTTCAACGGGGATGGTGACTCCAAAGGCTGTCCCGGACAAGTTAAAGTCGGTGGTTCCTGGAAGAGCATTTTTCGTGGCTACCCAAAACGCGAGGAATCCGAACGAGGTGATCACGGGTAAGATAATCATAAACTCTTATGAAGTTTATACCTTATTAGATACTGGTTCTACCCATTCTTTTATCTCTCCTGCTTGTGCTCAACATTTGAACTTGACTTTGGAGAAATTAGACATTGACTTATCTGTTGAGACTCCGTTAGGAGAAACTTTCATTACATCTATTGTTTATAAATCTTGCTTGATCCAAGCTGGTACCATCACATTACCTGCCGATCTTATTTCGTTGAAAATACTTGTATTTGATGTGATTTTAGGGATTGATTAGTTAACCACTCATTATGCTAAAATTGATTATTTTTGTAAGGTTATTAGTTTTCATATTCCTAACCAACCTGTTATGCAAATTCAAGCAACCAAACCTCTAAAGTCAATCACTGTCATATCAAGCCATAAAGCCATTCGTTTATTGAAAAACGGATGTTAAGCTTTCTTTGCCCATGCCACGGACTTGAACAAAAACACGTCAGATTTGAATAATATTTTTGCTGTTAGTGAATTTCCTGACGTATTTCCTGAAGAACTTCCCGGTCTACTCCCAAAACTTGAAGTTGAATTCTTTATTGAATTTGAACCTGGTACAAAGCCCATTTCTATAACCCCATATCGAATGGCTCCTATTGAACTTCAGGAGTTAAATGTCCAACTTCAGGAGTTGTTGGACATTAGTTTCATTCATCCTAGTACGTCTCCTTGGGGTGCTCCGGTGTTATTCGTAAAGAAGAAAGATGGGAGTATGCGACTTTGTATTGACTACCGGGAATTGAACAATGTCACTATCAAGAATATGTATCCGCTACCTCGCATTGATGACCTGTTTGACCAATTGCAAGGAGCACAATTCTTTTTAAAGATCGATCTTCATTCTGGATATCATCAGCTAAAGATTAAAACTGAGGATATTCCAAAGACTGCCTTCAGAACTTGGTACGGGAATTATGAATTTTTAGTCACGTCTATTGGAATGACTAATGCTCCTGCTACTTTCATGGATATGATGAACTGGGTGTTCAAGGAATATTTGGATTAGTTCGTTGTTGTCTTTATTGATGACATCCTCATTTATTCCAAAAGCCGTGAAGATCATGGGCACAAATTGAAGTTGGTACTGCAAAGGCTTCGTGACAACAAGATATATGCCAAGCTGAAGAAATGCGAGTTCTGGCTTGAGGAAGTAGCATTCCTTGGGAATGTGGTGTCAAAACATGGAGTATCTGTTAACCATACGAAGATTGAAGCAATACAAAGTTGGGAGAAACCGAAGTCAGTGACCGAAGTACGTAGCTTTCTGGGCTTAGCTGGTTATTATTGGAGATTCGTGGAAGGATTTTCTAGAATCTCTACTCCGTTAACTTAGCTAACTTAGAAATATACAAAATTTGTATAGAGCGAGAGATGCGAGAAGAGTTTCCAAGAGCTCAAGAGGAGACTCATTTCAGCACCTGTTCTGACAATACCATCTAGTTCGGATGAATTTGTTATCTACATCGATGCTTCAGGCAAAGGGTTATGATGTGTTCTCATGCAACATGGGAAAGTCATAGCCTATGCCTCACGATAACTCAAAGAATATGAGAGGAATTATCCTACTCATTATCTAGAGTTGGCAACAGTCGTTTTTGCACTAAAATTTTGGAGGCACTACCTGTATGGGGAGAAAGTGGAGATCTATACAAATCATAAAAGCCTTAAATATTTCTTCACCCAAAAGGAACTCAACATGAGACAATGACGTTGGCTCAAACTGTTGAAAGATTACGATCATACCATCCAATATCATCTTGGAAAAGCAAACGTAGTAGCTGACGCATTTAGTAGAAGATCATATGCGGGTAGGAGTGCAATGTTGTTAACACAAAGGCCCATTTTGTATGACTTGCAAAGGATGGATATATAGGTAAAGACTCCAAGTACCCACGTGATTATATTAAGCATACAAGTAGAACCGACTTTAATCGATAAAGTTAAAGCTTCTCAAGCTACGGACATGGAGCTGATGCATATGAAGAAGAAAGTGCAAGAAGGTGCTATTCCAGAAGCAAGAATCGACGAAGAAGGAAAACTTTGAGTCAACTCTAGACTTTGTGTTCCTAACGATTATAACTTGAAACATAGAATCATGATGGAGGCACAAAACACACCGTTTGTAATCCATCTTGGTAGTACCAAAATGTATCATAATCTTCGACATACATTTTGGTAGAACAATATGAAGAGAGAGATTGCGGAGTTTATCTCGAGGTGTTTAACTTGTCAACGTGAAAAGGCGGAGCATTAAGTGCCAAAGGGTCCATTCCAACCACTTGAGATTCTAAAATAGAAGTGGGAACACATTACTATGGATTTTGTTACGAGTCTTCCCAAGGTTTCTCAAGGCATAAATGCGATTTGGATTATTGTTGATAGATTAACCAAGTCTGCCCATTTCTTGCCTATACGGGAGACTTATTCTCTTGAACATCTTGCTAGTATGTACGTAAATGATATTATGAGATTGCATGGCATGGCAGTATCCATAGTTTCAGATCGTGACCCAAGATTCACTTTACGATTTTGGGTTAGCTTGCAGAAAGCTATGGGCACGGATTTACGATTCAGTTCAACATACCACCCTCAAACGGACGGATAATCAGAGAGGACTATTCAAACTCTTGAAGATCTATCACGACTTTGTGTTCTAGCTTTCAAAGGGAGTTGGGATAAGTATCTACCATTGGTGGAATTCTCCTACAACAACAATTATCAAGCAAGTGTAGGCATGGCTCCATTCGAGGCGTTGTATGAAAGAAAATGTCGTTCTCCAATATGCTGGGACGAGGTGGGTGAAGCAACGTTGTTGGGACCAGAATTGGTACATATAACTACAAAAAAGATCCAAATGATCCGATAACGTATACAAATGGCACATGATCGATAAAAGAGTTATGTGTATCTTCATCAAAAGGACGTGGAATTTAATATTGGAATTTACAAGATTTGGGAAGAGAGGAAAGCTTAATCCACGATTTGTTGGTCTATTTGAGATTCTTGACCGGATAGGAAATGTGACCTATAGACTTGCATTTCCTCTAAGCATGTCTCGTGTTCATAATATTTTTCACATATCCATGCTTCGTAAATATGTGAAAGACCGGAACCACATTATTGAGTTAGAACCAGACGAGATAGCTAAAGATTTAACGTACGAGGATGTACTTGTTAAGATCTTGGATAGGAAAGAGCTTGTCCTACTTCAAGGTTATACCACAAGTTAAGGTTTTGTGGAGGAACCATGCTATTGAAGAAATGACGTAGGAGTTGGAATCAGAAATAAAAGTGAGGTATCCTCACCTTTTCAAAACACCAGGTACGTACGTCAATTTTGAGGACGAAATTTCATAAGGAGGGGAGGTTGTAAGACCCCAACTTTTTATAAATAAAATTAAATTTTCTCTAAATTATTATTGTGAATAATAAGGTGTTAATTTGATATAATGCTTTGGTTATGGGTGAAAGGTACAAATTTTACAAAATAAACAAGTGGTTATAAAATATTCATTTTGTCGGGAAATATTCTTTTGGTCATGGAATATTCTTTCTATCGGGGAATATTCGTACGACGGCGCAAACATTTGTGGGCCCCATAACAAAAAATGACCGGATGAAGAAAACGACAAGTTGAGTTTTAATAAATAACGGCGTAATCGTTACCGTTAATGCTGTTGGAATACCCGATGGTTAAAATACAGTAATATACGTGGTTGCACAGTAGCACACGGTATTGCACAATATTTTTGAATTATTGATTCTTACGTAAGAAGGTACTACTCAATAATTGTTACAGTAATTACTATTTAATATTTTATTTTATTGATTCAATAATTGCAACGTTGATATTTTATATAATTGTTGTTTCAATAATTGTCACTACACAGTATCTCCATTATCAGATCAATATTTCATATTATTTGAATAATATTATTAGATAACATTATTAACAATGTCTAAGGAAGTTCTGTCTAGGAAAGGGGTTTGGTCACCTAATTGACACCAATAAGGAGAAATCCTTATCGCAAATCCCCTTCTTTCCTGGAAAAGACCTGGTTGTCATTATCTTAATTTTGTAATATTATTTGTGAATAATTAATTATTGATTTATATGATAAGAAAATATTTATTTTATTTGGATATAAATGATGGATATATTTATTTTATGTGGATATAAATAAAGAAATAAATGCTGAGATATTTTATCAGTATTTTGTCAGAATAGAGGTGTTGAAAATCGTCCGTATATGGATTTCGGTCATTTTTCGTTTGGAATCTGGAAAAACTTAAACTTACAAAGTTGTAGAGAATTTAATTTCCTATGGAATAGACCTGAGATTCGAATTTTACTGATAAAATGGCTATTTATTATGAATTACTGAAATTTCAAAAATTAAATGTTTTTCTATTAAAAACATGGGTGGGCCCCACTTTTGGTTGGTGAGAAATGTGTGATAAGTGGGTTTTATACCTACTTATGGAATACCAATTCACGCGAACTATGTCCATCTTAAGTACATTTTAGTGTGGTTTAATTGCATTTCATGTTATTTTGCATTGCATTGCATATACTTAAAACTCCTTTTGGTGAAAAAGTGCAGGAAACAGCCTAATTTGGTGGAATTATAAGGCACGAGGCGAATGGATGCATGAAGCGAGGCACAAGCTGGGATATGCATGGCATGAGGATCAAGTGGAGCAGAAGACTAAGCGTGGATGGACAAAGGAAGGAGCAGCGGAACAGAGCAGTAGAACCAGAACTCAACATTGCAGAAGCCGCGCAACGGGACAATCTTGGAGACGCACGCCTGCGCAAGCACCTGGCCGAACTACATTACACACTGCAAGTCGCGCGCCCGCGTGAGGATTACACTGGGGGAGCGCGCGGTCGCGCGCGATGCTGATTAATGCTGATTTGTTTTATTTTAATTTTTAATTAAATAGGTTGTAATTGGTTTTAAACGCATTCTGACTGGTGTCAGAGGAGGATTATTCAGATTTACGTATTTTCATGTTCAAAACTAGGGTTTACACTCTGATATAGATTCCAACGTAGAGCTAAGCCAAATCTCTTCTTTTACGATTCTTCTTGGGATTCTCTATCAGTGTGGATTTTTATTAGCAGTTGCTGGATTTATATGAGGATCTGAACGTTAATAGTGGATTATAATCAGCAATTGGTTTTATCGTTCTATCTTTCATCTTTCAATTGTTTGCTTATTAGCCATGTTTAGCTTTGATCCCATAATGGCTTTTGGTTCAGTCATGAACTAAACTCCAATATGGGATTTTAATGGATTTTAATATGTAGTTTGGTTGCATGCTTGAATGCTGGATTGTTTTACATATTTCTATCATGATTGTTTTGCATGTATGAATGCTTGATCACCATTCACTTTTAGTACTTGTATGGAATTGACATTGAACATGCAAGTATGGTTTGTAATCATGATAGCATACGTATATAAGGCTATTTTGTATGGCTTGTGTATTTCATGAACCACATAGACATATATTGTTTCACCGTATGAGTTAGAATAAGGGCTTGTGCTTAAATTCAATATAATTGCAATTTCACATAGACATATAGTGATTTTGGTTATATTGATGATTACATAGAATCTATCGCTTGTGGATGATGTGTAAGTAGGTCATAGTACATTGAAAAATGACTATGACTCTTTTAGTGCTCTTGGCTATTTTCCTGTGATATGTGAATAAGTCTTGCATGATAGTGATGATTAAATGAAATATTAAATGAAGTTAAGATCTCATTATTTTCAGATTTGATTTATTACATCGTTATTATTATTTTAATCATTATTTTCGATTAGCATAATTCACCAATCATATTCATTAGTTTGAGCTTATAAATATAGTGATTTAATTGATGCATAGTAATTTAAATTAAACAACTTTCCCTGTGGGATCGATACTTTACTTGCTCTGTATTACTTATTGACACATGTATGCTTGCATGAGTTAGAGCTCTTTTGTTAGAACTAAAAAAGAGGCAACAAGTTTTTGGCGCCGTTGCCGGGGAAAGGCATTTAAATTATTATTATTATCAATAGTTTTAAGCTATATTGTATGACTTAGACAAATCTATTCTTCTCTCATTTCCATTTTTATTTTTGTTTCAGGAACTTGTAAAAAATTTTATGCGCACGAGGTCATCCAACCCCGACTTAACACCTATTCAGGATAACATAAACGGGAGAGGTTGAAAAGCGAGTGTTCGTAGAAATTTAAAAGCACAGTTAGAAAGGACTACAACTAATATGGCAGTCGAGGCACAAGGAGAAGAGCAAAGGGAGGAGCATAGGGCTCTGAAGGAATATTCCACGCCCAATATTAATGGATTACAGTCTAGCATCGTCAGACCAGCGATAGCAGCCAATACGTTCGAGATAAAAACGACCACTATTCAGATGGTACAAAATTCGGTACAGTTTGGGGGTGCCGCTACAGATGATCCGAATGAACACCTATTGAGTTTCATCAAAATTTGTGATACATTCAGATACAACGGTGTGACGGAGGATTCTATCAGACTTAGGATATTCCCATTCTCATTGAGGGATAAATCAAGAAGTTGTCTACATTCTTTGCCAGCAGGATCTATAACTACATGGGAGGACTTAGCACAGAAATTCTTAGCCAAGTTCTTCCCAATGGCTAATACTGCAAAGGTGAGGACATCTATCTCTCAGTTTGAGCAACAACAGAGCGAGTCCTTATATAAAGCATGGGAGAGATATAAAGAGATCCTGAGAAAGTGTCCACATCACGGTATGCCAGATTGGATGGTGATCAACACATTTTATAACGGATTGGGATGGCAGTCGAGACCGATTGTAGATGCAGCTGCAGGAGGGGCATTATGGGAAAAAAGCTATGAGGAAGCCTATAACCTTATCGAGACAATGTTATCAAACGATTTTGAGAATCCTACATCCTAAATGTCATAGCCCAAGGTTACAGGTGTGTTGGAAGTAGATTCTATCACGCAATTGTCAGCACAGATGGTAGCCATGGTGAAGAAAATAGATACATTAACAGATGGTAAAATGAAGACGGTTGCCTTCATATGTGAGATTTGTGCGGGGTCACACTCGACAGATCAATGTGCTATCAGCTCGAAGTCGGTACAGTATATGAGCAATTACAGAAAAGACCAAAGTTAGTTTCAGAACACATACCACCCCAACAACCGAAATCATCCATACTTTAGTTGGTCAAATAACCAAAGGAATCAGCAGAATCAGTTTCAAACAAATAATCAGTTTCAGTCACAACCAGCGCAGCCACAGTTTAATCCTAGACCACCTTTTCTGCCAGGATTTTCTCAACAACAACAACATCACACTCGAGCTGCACCTCAGCAAGAAAAGAAATCAGAAATGAAGGAGATGATGATGAAATACATGGTAAATATAGAAGTTATGATCAAAAGCCAAGCAGTGGCTATTAAGAATCTGGAAACTCAGATGGGGCAGATGGAGAACATGCTTACCAATAGGCCCCAGGGTTCATTACCGAGTAATACAGAAATAAATCCATGAAGAGACAGGAAGGAACCGTGTCAAGATATCACATTGAGATATGGGAAAAACACTACAGACACTACAAGTCGCACGCCCGCGCCCAATTGTACTAAGGAGGCCGCGCGGCCACGCGAGGCAGAGCAGGTGACTGCTGAGGAAGAAAGTCTGGAAAAGTCTGAGGTTCAGCAGGAAGAGAAAGATAAAGCAGGTTCAGAGGAGAAGCTTAAGAGTTCAGTGCCACCAATTCACCCTCAAGTTCTGTTTCTTCCAAGATTAAATAAGAAAAAAGAAGATAAACAATTCAGCAAGTTTCTGGAGATATTTAAAAAACTGCAAATCAATATACCTTTCGTCGAGGCATTGGAACAAATTCCAAGCTATGCAAAGTTCATGAAGGGTATACTGTCAAGGAAGAGGAGATTAGATGAATTTGAGACAGTAGCCTTGACAGAAGAATGCAGTGCAGTACTTTAGCAGAAGTTACCTCCGAAGCTGAAGGATCCAGGTAGTTTCACAATCCCGTGCACAATCGGGAAGATGAATTTTGAAAAGTGTTTATGTGTTCTTGGGGCAAGCATAAATTTGATGCCCTTGTCAGTTTTCAATCAGTTGGGATTGCCGGCTCCAAGGCCAACAAACATTGCGTTAAAGTTAGCTGACAGATCCATCATGTATCCACGAGGACTTGTTGAAGATGTCTTGGTGAAGGTGGACAAATTTATCTTTTCGGCTGACTTCATCATTTTGGATTATGAGGAAGATAAAAATATACCAATTATACTGGGGAGACCATTCTTAGCCACATGCAAGACTTCGATAGATGTGCAAAAAAGGGGAACTCACGATGCGTGTACATGATCAGGAGGTGACCTTTAACGTCTTTAAAGCAATGAAGTTCCCAACAGATGAAGAAGAATGCTTCCGGGTTGATGTGGTGAACTAGGTTCTAAATGATGAAATACAAAGTATAGTGGATTGTGAACCATTGAGAAGTATCATTGCTAAAAATTCAGATGTGGAGGATGAGGAATTAAATAAATTCGTTTAATATCTGGATACCACTCCACAGTATGGAACCATTGCAGTATGTGATAAGTTTCCGGACAAGCATCTTAAAGTGAATGGCCAGAGATTGAAGAGCGATTCTGGTGGTTAGGTGGACAGAAAGAAAGTCACCATGATTCTATCTTCGACGTTAGACTCAGAAACAGTCAAGCTAATTGACTATAACTTAGCACTTGATGGGAGGAAACCCATTGTTCCATCTCTACTTAGTATTTATTCAGTTCAAGTTGTTTGGTTTAGCTTATTTTCATTACTTGTTAGAATAGTATGGGTACCTTTATATGCTTATTCATCGTAGTCGAATCACAGAAGAGCACGTGCATGCATTGCATTGAAATTAGGGAGACAGAATTGGCATTCATTTTTATTTAGTGAACCATGCTTTGATAAGGTCTATTGATGTTATTGCAGGTGTATTGGAGAATATGCATTTATGTCTTACAGATTCTAAAAAAAATAAAAGCTAGTAGTACGGGTATCAGGGACGCGCTGCCGCGCGCGACATTAGACGTGGAAAATTTTTTAAGTTTAAAAACGTGATGGATATCAGTTGGACTCTCATTTGCAATCAAAACAGAAGCGCACTCACAGTGTCTCTCCATAACTCACGTCTCTATCATCTATCAGTTGCAAATTGAAGCCGTACATCTCTCAATCACATATCCACGATTCTCTCCACATTCAAAGGTCAAACCCACGCTCTCATCCAATTGCAGTATAAAACTAAGGCTTTTATTTGGTTGGGCAGAATGAATTTAGGGGTAATATCAGCCTTTGTTTCTTCTTCACTCTCAGTCATATCATATGTGCAATCTTTATCAACTACAAATGGGGCCTAAGCGAGCACGCTCTATTTCATCTTCTTCTTCATCTTCCTCGGGCAGTCAAGGGGAGGATATTGTTGATCACACCAATTTTCTCAACTTGGAAGCTCAGCAGGAATATTATCGAATTGTGGCAAAGACGTTTATCAAGGAGGGCGGTTTCAAACCAGAGGGGCAAGATGGTCAGTTGTGTGCCATGATACGTGAAAGAGGCTGGGCTGGACTGACTGTCGCTCCCATGCCCATTCCGATGAGCGTAGTCCGAGAGTTTTATGCCAACGCCAAGGTCACCATGAGCGGTATATCTATGGTTTGCAGTTTCAAGATAGATTACAGACCCCGTGTCATCCGCATCATTTTTAGACTTACCGATACACCGCAAATGAATGCTGGTAATTGGGTTACAGGTGCTCATTTGGAGACAGACATGGAGTTGGTTATTACTGAATTATGCGTGCCTAGCACAAAATGGACCTATAAAGTTAGAACGAATCAACCTCGCATATTCCCAGCTGCTGCATTGAACCGATATGCAAAGGCGTGGAATTTGTTTGTATGTTCCAAGCTCGTGCCTTTCTCTCATCAGTACGAAATAACAGCGGAGAGGGAAATTATTCTGTGGGGCATAATCAATGGGAAATACATTGACATTGGTCATCTCATCCATCAGAATATATTACGATATCTGCAGGGAGGCACCATTGGGAGCATTCCACACGCATCAGTGGTTGCTATGCTATGTGTTAATCAGGGATGCAACTGGGGCAACGAACAAATGCAATACCCAAGCCAGGAAATAACTCATGCCACAATTGCAAAATTTGAGGATTGGGCAGGAGGTGTACCGCATCTGTGCGGACTAGGTTTTATCATTCAGCCTACTTTCCTAGAGCCGTCTCAGCAGCCCCCTCAGACAGATGAGGCAAACACGTCCACGCAAGCACTTGCTGCCCATTGTGATTGCAAGCTCCGAAGGTTGGAGTGCAAAATCAATGTCATGTACGATAATTTTGGCACATTTGCGACAGGACTCACGAGAGCCTTGGCCGAAGCTTTTACGCAGCAAGGAATGACGCTAGTGTGGCCTCAGTTCGGGACAGCAGTGCCATATACACCACCAGATTAACCACCCGAGGAGGGTGGTACCACTGATCATTAGGGGAGTTTTTCATTACCCTTTACCTTCATTCGATGGGGCATTGAATAGTTTAAGTTTGGGGGTATTGGGGGTAGTAGTATAGTAGCATATAGTTTTTGCATGTTTAGTTTAAATTTTTGCATCATATAGTTTATTTTTGCATATAGTTGCATGTTTATTTGCATGTTTATTTTTAGTTTGCATGTCTCACAGTTCTTGTCGTATGGAAATTTTTGTCCAGCCGATGATGATATTGAAATTTTGAAAGATTTTTGAGTATGTTAGGATAACATGAGCTGAGATATAATGTTTTACACGATGAAATTCATGTTTATGTTTAAATGCTTTCGGTTTGCACGATTGTGTTCACAATCACTTGTAGGTATAAGAAGTATGTGTTGTATTGCTTAATAGAAAATGTAGTGTCGAAAAGAGAAAAATGTGAAACATGGATGTAGACTTGCAAAGCATTGATTTTTAAACTTTGAGAAAACATGGGTATCTATGTATAAAAAAAATAGTAATAACGTGGCTAGTCTTATTTCGTGGCCCTGGCTACTTGAGTAAGTACGCCCGAGGGGATTATCTCTACACCTAGCGCCCTAAGGTCTTTCATAGTCTGGGAGTCGTTGGTTGAAAGCTCGCTAAGGGGTAGTAGTGTTGCCTAATGGAGTAAGACATTGCACAGTCATGTGAAAAAAAAAGAAAAAAAAGAAAAGAAAAATAGCAATAAACACCGCGGGACAGTGCAAAAATCGCCCTCGTGAGTAAAAATAAAGTAGTTAAGCCCATTGTTGAACCTCAGTTTGTTTTGATATGTTGGAATAGTCTGTGTTGCATATGTATACATGAGTCTTGATTTAAACTATAATTTTCTGTTTATAGCAATTTAGTATATGTATTCTTTGCTTAAATCAAGTTTTGGTGAACATAACACACACAGCCTATCTATAGCATTTATGAATTATCTGAGTGTACGACATTATGCCTACAGTTAGTTTTGAATATGTATTCTTGAACCTGGAAAAATTCGCTGAGGCATTTTGGACTGAATTTCTGCGATAGCTGGAACAATGTGAGACTAGTTGCATCATAATTTAGTTGCATATAATATAGCTGCATTTTCATTGTTCATTAGTATGCATTGCTTGAGGGCAAGCAATAGTTCAAGTTTAAGGGTATTTGATAAGTGGGTTTTATACCTACTTATGGAATACCAATTTCTCGCGAAATATGCCCATCTCAAGTACATTTTAGTGTGATTTAGTTGCATTTCATGTTATTTTGCATTCTATATACTTAAAACTCCTTTTGGTGAAAAAGTGCAGGAAACGGCCTAATTTGGTGGAATTAGAAGGCACGAGGCGAATGGACGCATGAAGCGAGGCACAAGCTGGGATATGCATGGCATGAGGATCAAGTGGAGAAGAAGACTAAGCGTGGATGGATAAAGGAAGGAGCAGCGAAACAGATCAGTTGCAGCAGCAGAACCAGAACTCAACATTGCAGAAGCCGCGCGGCAGGACAAGCTTGAAGACACGCGCCCACGCAAGCACCCGGCTGAACAACATTACACACTGCAAGTCGCGCGACCGCACGAGGATTACACTGGGGGAGCGCGCGATGTTGATTAATGCTGATTCGTTTTATTTTAATTTTTAATTAAAAAGGTTGTAATTGTTTTTAAACGATTTCTAACTGGTGTTAGAGGGGGATTATTCAGTTTAAGTATTTTCATTTTCAAAACTAGGGTTTACACTTTGATAGAGATTCTATCGTAGAGCGAAGCCAATCTCTACTTGTATGATTCTTCTTGGGATTCTCTATCAGTGTGGATTTTTATTAGCAGTTGTTGGATTTATATGAGGATCTGAACGTTAATAGTGGATTGAAATCAGCAATTGGTTTGATCGTTTCTATCTTTCATCTTTCAATTGTTTACTTATTAGCCATGTTTAGCTTTGATCCCATAATGGCTTTTGGTTCAGTCATGAACTAAACTCCATTATGGGTTTCTAACGGATTTTAATATGTAGTTTGGTTGCATGCTTGAATGTTGGATTGTTTTACATATCATATGGGATTTCTATCATGATTATTTTGCATGTATGAATGCTTTATCACCATTCACTTTTAGTACTTGTATGGAATTGACAATGAACATGCAAGTATGGTTTGTAATCATGATAGCATACGTATATAGGGCTATTTTGTATGGATTGTGTATTTCGTGAACTAGATAGACATATACTATTTCACCGTATGAGTTAGAATAATGGCTTGTGCTTAAATTCAATATAATTGCAATTTCACATAGACATATACTGATTTTGGTTATATTGATGATTACACAGAGTCTATCGCTTGTGGATGTTGTGTAAGTAGGTCATAGTACATTGAAAAATAGCTATGACTCTTTTAGTGCTCTTGTCTATTTCCCTGTGATATGTGAACAAGTCTTGAATGATAGTGGTGATTAAATGAAATATTAAATGAAGTTAGGATCCCATTATTTTTAGATTTGATTTATTACATCGTTATTATTATTTTAATCGTTATTTGCGATTAGCGTAATTCACCAATCATATTCATTAGTTTGAGCTTATAAATATAGTGATTTAATTGATGTATAGTAATTTAAATTAAACAACTTTCCCTGTGGGATCGATACTTTACTTGCTCTGTATTACTTGTTGACACATGCATGCTTGCATGAGTTAGAGCACTTTTGTTAGAACTAAAAAAGAGGCAACAATGTGCTGGAATTTATTTTCAAAAGTGGCGGGCGTGAATAGTTACAGGTAAAGCCATCAGGTAGCAGGTTAGTCTGCTATGACGTTCTAAGCATTTTCCTATAAATAGGGTGCTTAGTTAGAATTGAGAATCACACCAAAAATAAGTTTTTTTTTCTCTCTCTATATATATATATATTATCGAGCTTATTTTGTGAGTATTTAGATACTTTGTGATTTGCTTTTCAGTGCAAGTTTTATTTAGCCTTATACCGATATCCCAGTCAGAAGTACTGCTCTTTTGAGGTAAGGGATGTTATTTTCTTCATAATAATTTTATTCTTTCAATATCATTATACCAAAATATTGGTATGGATTTTATTGTGGAATTTCTACCTTTTTCATGTCGAGGTTTCTATTCACGTATACGATACTATTCACGTATACATCACTATTCATGAATACAACACTATTCACAGAAAAAATGAAATTTTCTTTTCTTTGTCCAAGTTGTCTATTATGGTTACTATCTTTGATTGTATCCATGTTTTGATCTTCATTCTTGAATTTTTCTCCACAATTGATTATTACAAGGTATTTTTGAACTTGGATAAACTAAAGTACGAATCACTAATCTTTGATCTTTTATCTCACTGGATTCATTTTCTTTAAGATATTTTCATCATCCTCAGTCCTAAATGATGATATTACTGAATATCTTTGGCCTGTAGTGCAAAGATGAATGATTAACTGATGAATATCTTTGACCCGTAGTGCAAAGATGAACAGGTGTTGAGATGAACATGACAAACTGGTGATACAAATGAATATCTTTGGCCTGTCATGTAAAAATGAATATTTGATTCAAGATGTATATTGATTGATGTTACAGGGATAAAATATTGATGATGAACTTTTAAATCTTAGAAGATAGTAGAATTCATTCTCTACTTGACTCTTCTAATGGATTGATGTTTCTGCTACAGTTGTTGATCTAAAACTTTTTGTCTATTATATTCTATCAGATTTTTCCCTGTTGAAGACTAATGATAAATTGTTGTATATTATCTTAGTCATAATATTTTTTACTGGGCTAGTTGAGCTCACCCTATTCCTTTTTGTTCCATTTTTCTTCTCAGGAGGTGAGAACATAACAGGAACTAGCCGGGGTATGGAGTGATGGTTCAGGATAGTTGTTTTAATAGTCCTCAATATTTTGTAAAATAGTGTATCAATAATTATAATGAGGACTCCTTTTGAGTTTGTATACTCTATTAGATAATATTTGTATTTAACTCACAGTATATGTGTTGTCGTATTTTACACGACAATTGTATTACTGAAGTTGTATTTGTTTCTGTACCATGTATTTGGTGACTCAGAATGGGTGATATATACCTATTTTGGGGGCGTCACAAACACTATTGGAATACCTAGTGGTTAAAGTACAGTAATACGCGTGGTTGCATAGTAGCACATGGTATTGGACAGTATTTATGGATTATTGATTCTTACGTAAGAAGGAATTACTCAAAAATTATTACAGTAATTACTGTTCAATATTTTATTTTATTAATTCAATAATTGATACATTAATATTTTATATTATTGTTGTTTACATAATTTTCACTGCACAATATTTCCCATTATCAGATCAATAATTCATATTATTTGAATAATATTGTTATATAGCATTATTGGCAATGTCTAATGAAGTTCTGTCTAGGAAAAGGGGTTTGGTTACCTAATTACGCGCTAGTAAGGAAAAATCCTTATCGAAAAGCCCTTTTTTTCTTGGTAACGA
This sequence comes from Panax japonicus, assembly GCA_020205505.1. NCBI lineage: Eukaryota > Viridiplantae > Streptophyta > Magnoliopsida > Apiales > Araliaceae > Panax > Panax japonicus. Next base: position 54,580,457 of record CM035101.1, on the reverse strand, counting down.
CCTAATTGTTATTATTGTGATTCTGTAATATTATTTGTAAATAATTAATTATTGATTTATATGATAAGGAAATATTTATTTTATGTGGATATAAATGAAGGAATTAATGCTGAGGTGTTTTATCAGTGTTTTGTCGGAATGGAAGTATTAAAAATCATTCATTTGTGGATTTCAGTTATTTTTTGTTTGGAATTTGAAAACTTTCTTCTACAAAGTTGTAGAGAATTAAATTTTATATGGAATGGACATAAAATTTGTATTTTTTTTTTTTGATAAAAGGGCTATTTATTATGAATTATTGAAGTTTAAAAAATAAATATTTTTATTAAAAACATGGGTGGGCCCCACTTTTATTTTTTATGGAAAATGCTGAATTTCAAAGGTGGTGTGCGTGAATGGCAAAGGAAGCCACCGGTAGCAGGTTAGTCAGCTTTGGCGTTCTAAGCATTTTCCTATAAATAGAGTGCTTGGGTTAGAATTGAAAATATGACGAACGAGAATTTTGTAAATTAATTTTAATATTTATTGGATTAAATAAATATTTTCGATGATTTAATTATTGGATTAAATAATTAATTGATGCAATTGTTGTAGATTAATTTAATTATATGTATTACATTTATTAAATTATGTGGAGAATTTTTATTATCGAAGTATGTGATTATGTGAGCTTATTATATTAAAAGAAATATTTAATAAGCCTATTAGTATTTTAATTAATTTAATTATTAATTAGAGAGTTAATAATTTGACATTATTTATTTATGAGATATTATTATGTTTTATTTAAAGTAAATTAAATAAAATATTGGATTTATTTTATAAGGAGTGTGACATTAATTAAACTATATGATAAAGCTTTATTAAATTAAATGGTTTTGAAATCTATTAAGCCTAGCAAAACATGGCCTTAGTGGGAGTTACTAGCAGTTACCCATGACTGGATTAACTGACCAGTATGCGCGTCAGTTCTCTTTTCCTTTATTATATGTACTCTTTTTCTATTCATTTTCTAAGTCTGAAAACAGAGAGGGAGAAAGAGTTTGAGAAATTGTCAGATAAAATTGTGAGATTTATAGATATTGGGAGTGTGTAATCAACAAGTTGTTGTGAAAGAGTCATCTATGATCATCGCTTCTAAATTATACTCAGGGTAATTTCTCCAAACCCAATTTCTATTTTACGTTGTTTGAGTTTTACAAAAATGGCTTTCACAGTTTTCTGTAAAGTGTCTATGATTGGAAGTTGTAAGGCTTATGTGCATATATAGGTTAAGATGTTGTCAAATCATATTTAATTATATATATTTTGTAAACCATAACATCAGTTTCATGAAAATACGTAGTATATGATTTCTACAAAATTACAGAGTATGAGTTTTGGCCTTATGGCCTTATACGTGTTATTTCATGTGTTGATCATATATTATCCCTAAATTTTACACTCGTATGTTATTATGCATGTTGATACAAAGAGACCAAAGTTTAAATGAATGGATTCGGTGTTATAACGAATCCGTAGTGACAATTTTCATGTTTTATTTTCAAAACCTTCAAGAACATCAAAGTCAGTGAAATTGCATGCTTAAATTCTATAATTAAGTGTTTAAATTGGTTAAAGTTATTATATAAATGTTGGGTTATGATTATACATGAATTATAACATGTGGGTATGTCTAAATTCAAGTAGAAATTAAGAAATTGGTAGAAATTGACATGTTCTGCGATTTTTCACGAACTGCCATTTTTAGGTCCGGTACGCCGCGCCGCAGCGCCGGCTACCTGTCTATTTCCCTCGCCACAGCGCCATGAGTCGAGCCGCAGCGCGAAGACCAACTGTAACAGTGGCGCCGCAGCGCCACTCTCTAGAAAATTCATAATGAATTATTTTTAAAATGTTAAGTCTAGCAATGTATTAGTAACTTAATGTAATGAACATGTAAACATGTTAGAAGTATAATGAGATGTAAAATAGATGTTTAACATGTAAATAACATAATTGCATGTGGATCGAATTATTGAATACATAATTAGCTTGTTATTCATGAAGTATAAATTATGTGACAAAGTGGTAAATTAACTAAGTATAGTTAATAATCAAAGTAGACAAAGAGAATGAGCTTTTGATGATTAGTTAAGTTATAATTAACTGGTATTGTGAATGTGAATGGTATGTAGGATTAAATTCAAAGAACGTGCTTAGTTAAAGTGTAATCTACGCACGAGGCAAGTTTCCTAACCCTACTTATCATTATTGTTCAAGTTTATTATTTACCTCGAGTAAATTATCATTACCATTATTCAAGTTCAAATGTTACATTAAAGATTGATTATCTTTTCAAAGCATGATTCAGTTATACAATAATTATCCTATTGTATACTTCTTGAGATTATTATTCAAATTGAATATCATTATTGTTGAACCTTATTAGACTAGTGAACTTTATTGATTCAACTAGTCCTTAGTTGATGAACGTTCTAAATTTCAGAACCCTTATTGAATTATCCAAACCAAACTTCCTTTGGTGCGGACTTGAATGTCAAACTAAGATGAACAACCCTGTAAAGGGATTTAGTTATGTGTTAACGTTAAGATATTGTGCACAATATGGTACTAAGGGTTGATCCCCCTAAGTACGAGAAGAAAGGTTCATAGTCTTATGACTTTTAAAGGTTTCAAGTATAACCCTTGATAACCTAGGACATAGTTCAAGGTCTTATGACCCTCAGAATTTTTTTGATTCTTGTTATTTATTCTTGATTCAAAAGTTGAGCTTTTATTCAGATGTCTTTGATTCACTCGCATGTTATTATACTATTAGTTCATTGTTATACTTGTGGGCAATAGTGCTCACTCTTGCTTATTAATAACATTGCAGTTAAGTACAAAAGAACCGATGAACCTTCCACTAGTAAAGGCAAGGGCAAAGTTAGTAAGTGATGAAGACTTGTTATTTTATTTGATGATGTATTTATGTTAGACTTTAGTAAATGATTTTGTTTAAGACTTATTGTTTATATTTCCGCACATATGTTTAAGGTTAGTTTAACCTGGGATTATGTTTATGTTTCAGATGTTGTAACCCTATAAATGGAAGATTTTATTTCTATCTATTGCATGGTTTGCATTTATTATGGGTAGATAGATAGATGATATTTGTACAGTGAACACCAAATCCCGTGGAATCGAAGTACCCGGATTTGGGGGTGTCACAAGTTGGTATCAAAGCTGTAGGTTATGAACCTTAGGTAGGGGAACAACCTTAGGTAGTAGCCTTATAGGAAGAACACGGTGATGGAAAACTCTTATCGAGTTCTAAGAAATGAATTTTTGTAATTCAGTAAAGATAATAAAAGACTTTATGTGCTTATGTGTTAAAATTATGTGCACACTAGTATGACTTAGTAACTAAAACACAAATTTTGTTGTCAGGATGTTGAATGTTGGGAAAGCTAGTCAAGATGGGGAGGAAGAACCCCGTGTACCTATAGTACCGACAGAGGAGGAGCCCCGAGACATTCATGTCGTTAGGGAGCAGTTGGTGCAGAGGGAATTAACTCCATTGATCACCGTTGTTGGTCAGGAGCATGAACCTAAGACTGATACTAAGGAGGATCCTAAGGAGGAATTTGTTAAGGAAGAGGAAGAGGAAGAAGAGGAGTTACCACGGTACACCGTTGATGCTGAGATGTATGACACGTTATACGACCGTAACGTAGAGTTACGAGACGAGGTCCAGGATTTGACTGAGCGAGCGGTTATTCAGCATACTACTCTAGAGCAGAAAGAGATGGAGATTTTGACTCTTCACTCATGATTGGGAAATGTAGAATGGGATTTGGTCAATGAGAAGAGTCAAACCGAAGATAAAATCGAGGAGATAGAGAAACTGAAAAAGGAACTGAAGGAAACCTCCGAAAGACTAAAAATAGCAGAGGAAGGCTGGGTAAGAGAATCACGTCAATCTGATCGTGCAGAAGATGATGGTCGTGCAAAGAAGGCGAAGATTGGGGAGACATATTCTACACTTAACAAGGCAATGAATGAGACCCAATATCGAGTTTTGAGGTACCCAATCCAGTTCGAAGGACTACCATTGTACATGATGGATCACAGGACGATGTATCGCATCTTAGAAGAGGAGCGTAGCAAGGCTAATCAGTACCTTGACCGACAGTGATATGATTTGTTTAATTATGTGAAGAACTTAATTAGTTTTAGATGTAAATTTTGATGTGTTTATGAACGAAAGAATATTTTAAATGTTTAAATCCTGTGAATTCTTTATTCCAGGATAGTTGATGTAAATAGCAGTGATGCTATAGTTTGATGTTAAAACTTTTATTTGAATGTAAATATATCAAGTTGTTTGAGATGATGTGTTAAATGAGTATGTTAAATTGTTAAGAAATGCCTTAACTATTTAGAGAAATAAATAAAGTTCTAATAAGCGTTTATTTAACAGAAAAATGCCGCCAAGGAGAAGACAACAACGTCAACCGACTCAGGAAGAGTCTACCAATAATAACAATAAAGCCAATGCTAATCCCGTTCAGCAGTTGGTGAACTTACTGACTGGAGCCATGAATAATCAACCTCAAGCTCCACCAAACACAACATTTAAAGACTTCAAGGCGGTGGGACCGCCAAAGTTCAAAGGTTCCATGAACCCAATCGAGGCTCAAACGTGGGTTATGGAAATGGAGAAGGTTTTCGACGTTGCTAGGGTTAGAGAAGACCAGAAGATCGCTTTTGCAACGTTTATGCTAAAGTCTGAGGCTAGCTACTGGTGGCAAGCAAACAAAGTGCGAGGAGGTGAAGGTGTAATTACGTGGGAGAGATTTAAAGAGATGTTTTTCGAAATGTATTTCCCAACTAGTTCGTAGAACCAGATGGAAGTTCAATTTCTAGAGTTGAAGCAGGGAAATATGAGTGTACCTGACTATGCGGCTAAATTCAACGAGTTAGCGAGGTTCACCCCGTACCAAGTACACACCGACGAGAGAAAAACCAGAAGATTCGAACAAGGACTAAAGCCTTTGGTATACAGTAAAGTTTCAATGTTTCAGATAAATACATTTGCCAGATTACTGGAAAGGGCCATCCTCACTGAAGGAGGAAGCGATGCGGTAACCAAGTACAATCAAGATCAAAAGAAGAAGAAGAGTGAAGGTGAAGGAAATAACAAGGCCAGTGGAAGTGGCACAGGAGGTGGAAATTTCAATCAGAAGAAAAGGTGGAATGACAATTCATCATCGGGAAATCAGCAAGGTAATCAGAAGAAAAGAATTGAAGCATGCCCGACCTGCGGGAAAGCTCATCTGGAAGTATGTATGAAAGGAAAAAGAGTATGTTACAATTGTGGATAGGAAGGCCACATAGCACATAACTGTTCTAACCCAAAGAAGGGTGCTTGTTTCAACAGTGGTTCGAAGGATCATCTGGCAAGAGACTGTCCCAAGAAGGGATCGGGAAGGTCAGGATCAGGAGGAAACCAGGGAAACAACAGTGGAAATGCTTTAACCATCACCAGACCAACCACAACAAACCGACCGACCGCCCGAACTTTCAACATGACGGTGCAAGATGCAGTTCAATCCCGTGATGTGGTGTCAATATCATTCCGATCAATAAAGTTAATGCTTACGTATTATTTGATTCGGGTGCTACTTGTTCCTTTATATCCGATGATTTTTCCAAGAATTTAGATTTGCCTAAGAATGAATTGGATTACCCGAAGAATATAGAAATTGCGAATAGAGAAATAATCCATGTTAAGTATGTACATAAGAACTGTAGAGTGGATATTAAGGGTAATATCATGAATATAGATCTTATCCCTATTCGACTTGGGGAATTCGACGTTATATTGGGAATGGACTCGTTATTCAATTACGGAGCTGTAATTGATTGCCAAAAGAAGTGTATTAACCTTATGACTCCGTCAAAGGTTGTATTTTATGGTAGCAAGTCACCTAGACAAGCGAGTTGTCTGACGATGATGTAGGCCAGGAAGTTATTAAGACAAGGCAGTGTAGGATATTTAGCTTACATAGTCGACAGTCGAAAAGAGAATCCGAAGGTAGAAGAGATACCGATTGTGAGGGACTTCGTCGACGTTTTTCCAAATGATTTTTCAGGACTTCCACCAGATAGAGAAGTAGATTTCGTGATCGATTTGGCGCCAAGAACTGCTCCAATATTGATGGCACCATACCGAATAGCACAAGTAGAGATGAAAGAATTAATGGTACAATTACAAGATTTGCTAGACAAGAAGTACATTCAACCGAGCGTATCACCGTGGGGAGCCCCGGTGTTGTTTGTGAAAAAGAAGGACGGATTGATGCGGCTCTACATTGATTACAGAGAACTGAACAAGGTCACAATTAAAAATATATATCCATTACCAAGGATCGATGATCTGTTTGATCAATTGAAGGGAGCAAGATATTTTTCCAAGATAGACTTGAGGAATGGTTATCACCAACTAAAGGTGAGGCCAGAGGATGTACCAAAGACAGCGTTCAGAACGCGATACGGTCACTACGAATTTTTAGTAATGTTGTTTGGTCTAACGAATGCTCCTGCAGCATTTATGGGACTAATGAACTGTGTGTTCAAGCCGTTTTTGGACAAATTCGTAGTGGTATTTATAGACGATATTTTGGTATATTCAAAAACCATAGAAGAACACAAAGAGCATTTGAGATTAACATTGGAAGTATTGAGAAGCGAGAAGTTATACGCTAAATTTTTGAAATGCGAATTCTGGATTGAGCGAGTACAATTTCTTGGTCACGTGATTGATAAAAACAAAATCTCGATAGATTCATCTAAATTAAAAGCCGTGATTAACTGGGATCAACCGAGAACGCCGTCAGAAGTAAGAAGTTTTCTTGGATTAGTAGGATATTATAGAAGATTCATTCAAGACATTTCCAAGATCGCAACTCCGCTAATAAATTTAACTAGTAAAGCTGTGAAATTTGTTTGGGTGGAGAAGTGTGAGGAGAGCTTTCAAGAATTGAAGAAGAGATTGAGTACGGCACCTGTGTTATCCCTTTCAGATGATACAAGAAATTTTATTGTTTATAGTGATGCGTCGCATAAAGGACTTGACTGTGTGCTAATGCAAAACGGCAAAGTCATTACGTATGCATCACGACAATTGAAGGATTACGAGAAGGCATATCCGACCCATGATTTGGAGTTAGCTGCAGTTGCTTTTGCTTTGAAAATTTGGAGGCACTATCTCTACGAGGAGAAATGTGAAATATATACGGACCATAAGAGTCTGAAATATATTTTCAAGCAGAAGGATTTGAATATGCGTCAAAGAAGATGGTTGGAATTAATTAAGGATTACGACTGTGAGATTTTATACCATCCGGGTAAAGCAAATGTGGTTGCCGACGCCTTAAGTAGAAAGGGTCGGGAGAAATTGACGATGTTAACTGCTCAGGAGGAGCTAATTTCAGAAATGGAGAAACTGGAGTTATAAGTGAAATATCCTATGGAGATTGATGAGAAAATATTTCAGATGTAATCTGGTACAACTCTACTAGATAAAGTAAAGGAGGCTCAGCTTCAGGAAGAAGAATGTATAAAGGTGACAAAGAAGATATCTGAGGGAACTGAACCGAGATTTAAGATGGATAAGGAAGGAATACTGAGATTTGAGAGTAGAATTTGGGTACTGCCAATACAAGAGATTAAGGAAGATATTTTAAGCGAGGCTTATAGTTCACGATATTCGATTCACCCTGGTAGTACCAAAATATACCAAGATCTTCGACAACATTTATGGTGGCCGAATTTAAAATGTGATGTTGCAGAATGTGTTACCAAGTGTCTGACCTGTCAGAAAGTGAAGGAAGAACATCAGAGACCGAGTGGATTGCTACAACCGTTAGAGATCCCAAAATGGAAATGGGAACATATAACAATTGACTTCATGGTTGGCCTTTCGACGACTCAGAAAGGCTACGACGCAGTATGGGTTATCATTGACCGACTGACGAAATCCGCACACTTCCTTCCGATCAAAATCAGATTCAACTTAGATCAGTTGGCGAGATTATACGTAAAAGAGATTGTTTCGAGGCACGGAGTTTCGATGTCAATTGTTTCTAATAGAGATCCGCGCTTCACATCGAATTTTTGGAAACGTCTTCAGGAATGCATGGGTACGCAATTGCGAATGAGTATAGCTTACCACCCTTAAACAGACGGACAGAGCAAAAGAACGATTCAGAAATTGGAAGATATGTTAAGGGCTTGTATAATGGACTTTAAAGGAAATTGGGATGATCACCTACCGTTAGTAGAGTTCGGCTACAACAACAGTTACCAAGCTAGTATAGGCATTGCGCCTTACGAAGCGTTATACGACAGAAAGTGTAGAACTCCACTTTATTGGGATGAAGTTGGCGAAAGACAATTGCTAGGGCCAGAATTGGTACAACAGACAGTAGAAATAGTCAAAGTTATCCGAGCACGACTGGTAGCGGCTCAAGATCGACAGAAGAAATACGCTGATCCACATCGTAAAAATATCGAGTTTGAATCAGGTAGTTATGTTTTCTTGAAGGTCTCTCCCTGGAAGGGGAAGATCAGGTTCGGAAAGAAAGGAAAATTGAGCCCAAGATTTATTGGACCCTTTGAAGTACTGAGAAAAATCGGAGAAGTCGCGTACGAGGTAGCCTTACCTCCAGCACTCGAGAATGTCCACAACGTCTTCCATGTTTCTGTGTTACGACCCTACAAACCCAATTACAAGCATGTAATTGCATATGAACCCCTACATTTTGAGAAAGACTTGTCTTACGTAGAAATTCATGTTCAAATTGTCGACAGAAAAGAACGAGTTCTCAAAAATAAAGTTATACCTTCTGTTAAGGTAATTTGGAGGAACCACAACACTGAAGAAAGTTACGTGGGAACTCGAAGAGAATATGATGAAGAACTACCCTCATTTATTTACATAATTATGTGTAAGCGATTCTGGGGACAAAATCTTTGTAAGGGGAGGAGAATGTAACGGGTAAAAATTATTGAGTCGTGATTCTGGGGACAGAATCCTTTTAAGGGGGGAAAGATATGACGGACGAGAATTTTGTAAATTAATTTTAATATTTATTGGATTAAATAAATACTTTCGATGATTTAATTATTAGATTAAATAATTAATTAATGCAATTGTGGTAGATTAATTTAATTATATATATTACATTTATTAAATTATGTGGAGAATTTTTATTATCGAAATATGTGATTATGTGAGCTTATTTTATTAAAAAAATATTTAATAAGCCTATTGGTATTTTAATTAATTTAATTATTAATTAGAGAGTTAATAATTTGACATTATTTATTTATGAGATATTATTATATTTTATTTAAAGTAAATTAAATAAAATATTGGATTTATTTTATAAGGAGTGTGACATTAATTAAACTATATGATAAAGATTTATTAAATTAAATGGTTTTGAAATCTACTAAGCCTAGCCAAACATGGCCTTAGTGGGAGTTACTAGCAGTTACCCATGACTGGGTTAACTGACCAGTATGCGCGTCAGTTCTCTTTTCCTTTATTATACGTTCTCTTTTTCTATTCATTTTCTAAGTCTGAAAACGGAGAGGGAGAAAGAGGTTGAGAAATTGTCAGATAAAATTGTGAGATTTATAGATATTGGGAGTGTGTAATCAACAAGTTGTTGTGAAAGAGTCATCTATGATCATCGCTTCTAAATTATACTCTGGGTAATTTCTCCAAACCCAATTTCTATTTTATGTTGTTTGAGTTTTACAAAAATGACTTTCACAGTTTTCTGTAAAGTCTCTATGATTGGAAGTTGTAAGGCTTATGTGCATATATAGGTTAAGATGTTGTCAAATCATATTTAATTATATATATTTTGTAAACCATAACATCAGTTTCATGAAAATACGTAGTATATGATTTCTACAAAATTATAGAGTATTGGTTTTGGCCTTATGGCCTTATACGTGTTATTTCATGTGTTGATCATATATTATCCCTAAATTTTACACTCGTATATTATTATGCATGTTGCTACAAAGAGACCAAAGTTTAAATGAATGGATTCGGTGTTATAACGAATTCGTAGTGATAATTTTCATGTTTTATTTTCAAAACCTTCAAGAACATCAAAGTCAGTGAAATTGCATGCTTAAATTCTATAATTAAGTGTTTAAATTGGTTAAAGTTATTATATAAATGTTGGGTTATGATTATACATGAATTATAACATGTGGGTATGTCTAAATTCGAGTAGAAATTAAGAAATTGGTAGAAATTGGCATGTTCTGGGATTTTTCACGAACTGCCATTTTTAGGTCTGGTACGCCGCGCCGCAGCGCCGGCTACCTGTCTATTTCCCGTGCCACAGCGCCGCAACGCCATGCCTCGATCGGCAGCACCACGACGCCGCAGCGCAAAGACCAAGTGTAACAGTGGCGCCACAGTGCCACTCTCCAGAAAGTTCAGAATGAATTATTTTTAAAATATTAAGTCTAGCAATGTGTTAGTAACTTAATGTAATGAACATGTAAACATGTTAGAAGTATAATGAGATGTAAAATAGATGTTTAACATGTAAATAACATAATTGCATGTGGATCAAATTATTGAATCATAATTAGCTTGTTATTCATGAAGTATAAATTATGTGACAAAGTGGTAAATTAACTAAGTATAGTTAATAATCAAAGTAGACAAAGAGAATGAGTTTTTGATGATTAGTTAAGTTATAATTAACTGGTATTGTGAATGTGAATGGTATGTAGGATTAAATTCAAAGAACGTGCTTAGTTAAAGTGTAATCTACACAAGAGGCAAGTTTCCTTACCCTACTTGTCATTATTTTTCAAGTTTATTATTTACCTCGAGTAAATTATCATTACCATTATTCAAGTTCAAATGTTATATTAAAGATTGATTATCTTTTCAAAGCATGATTCAGTTATACAATAATTGTCCTATTGTATAATTCTTGAGATTATTATTCAAATTGAATATCATTATTGTTGAACCTTATTAGACTAGTGAACTTTATTGATTCAACTAGTCCTTAGTTGATGAACGTTCTAAATTTCAGAACCCTTATTGAATTATCCAAACCAAACTTCCTTTGGTGCGGACTTGAATGTCAAACTGAGATGAACAACCATGTAAAGGGATTTATTTATGTTTTAGCGTTAAGATATTGTGCACAATATGGTACTAAGGGCTGATACCCCTAAGTACGAGAAGAAAGGTCCATAGTCTTATGACTGTTAAAGGTTTCAAGTATAACCCTTGATAACCTAGGACATAGTTCAAGGTCTTATGACCCTCAGAATTCTATTGATTTTAGTTATTCATTCTTGATTCAAAAGTTGAGCTTTTATTCAGATGTCTTTGATTCACTCGCATGTTATTATACTATTAGTTCATTGTTATACTTGTGGGAAATAGTGCTCACTCTTGCTTATTAATAACATTGCAGTTAAGAACGAAAGAACTGATGAACCTTCCACTAGTAAAGGCAAGGGCAAAGTTAGCAAGTGATGAAGACATGTTATTTTATTTGCTGATGTATTTATGTTAGATTTGAGTAAATGATGTTGTTTAAGACTTATTATTTATATTTCCGCACAGATGTTTAAGGTTAGTTTAACCTGGGATTATGTTTATGATTCAGATGTTGTAACCCTATAAAGGGAAGATTTTATTTCTATCTATTGCATGGTTTGCATTTATTATGGGTAGATAGATAGATGATATTTGTATAGTGAACACCAAATCTCGTCGAATCGAAGTACCCGAATTTGAGGGTGTCACAGAAAATCACACCAGAATCAGAAATTTTCTCTCTATACTATCGAGCGTATTTTTGTGATCGAGTATTTAGATACTTTGAGAGTTGATAAGTAGTGCAAGTTTTCTTCAGCATTATATCCGATATTTCAGTCATAAGTACTTGTCTTTTGAGGTAAAGGATGTTATTTTCTTTGTAAATGTAGTTATTTCTTTTAATATTATTATACCGAAATATTGGTATGAATTTTATTATGAAATTTTTACCTTTTCATGTCGAGGTTATTATTCACATATACGATACTATTCACGTATACAATACTATTCATGAATACGATACTATTCACGAGTATTATTCACGAACTAGGATTTTTCTTATGGAATTTCTATATTTTTGTGTCGGAGTTACTATTCACGTATACGGCACTATTCACGTATACATCACTATTCACGAATACGACACTATTCATAGAAAAATTAAATTTTCTTTTCTTTGCCCAAGTTGTCTATTATGGTTACTATCTTTGATTATATCAATGTTTTGATATTCATTCTTGAATTTTGTTCCACAATTGTTTATTATGGAGTATTTTTAAACTTGGATAAACTAAAGTACGAATCCCTAATCTTTGTCTTTTTATTTCACTAGATTCGTTGCCTTTAAAATATTTTCATAATTCTCAGTCCTAAATGGTGATATAACTGAATATCTTTGGCATATAGTGCAAAGATGAATGATTACCGATGAATATGTTTGCCCTGTAGTGCACAGATGGACATATGTTGAGATAAACATGACCAACTGGTGATATAAATGAGTATATTTGGTCGTAGTGCAAAGATGAATAGTTGATTCAAGATGTATATTGATTGATGTTACAGGGATAAAATGTCGATGATGGACTTTTAAATCATAGAAGATAGTAGACTTCATTCTCTACTTAACTCTTCTAATGAATTATTATTTTCGCTGCGAATATTGATCTAAAACTTGTTGTCCATTATATTTTATTTAATTTATTGAAGGCTAACAATAATTTTTTCTACATTATCTTAGTCATAATATTCTTTACTAGGCTAGTTGAGCTCATCTTTTTCCTTTTTGTTCCATTTTCTTCTCAGGAGGCGAGAATATAGCGGGAACTAGTCGGGGTGTGGAGTAATGTTTCAAGACAATTATTTTAGTAGTCCTCACTATTTTATAAAATAGTGTATCAATAATTGTAATGATGACTTACCTAAGTTTGGATATTATCTAGAAGATAATATTTGTATTTAAACTCACAGTATATATGTTGTCGTATTTTGCACAACAACTGTAATAATTAAGTTGTAGTTATTTTCTGTACCATGTGTTTGGCCACTCAGAATGGGTTTTGTGGACCTATTTTGGGGGCGTCACAAATTGTATGGACTCGAGAGATGAGATATGAATCTAGACTCAGTCATAATAGCATGTGTTCTTAATTTCTGCATTTTGATGGAATTCTTGATGTATGTTTAGGATAGAGATATACCTAACATCGCATGTAATCGTGTAAGAACTTGGAATTTAAACCTTCTTTAATTTTAATTCACATAGAGATATAGTTAATTAGTTAATTAGGGTGTTTGGCTTAATTCTATCAATTGTGGATTTAAGTTGATATGATGTTTTAGTGCATTGAGAGATGACTAATTCTACTTTTGTATTCTTGATTAATGAAATGAGATAGTTATTTGAATTGAAAAGAAGTGTGATAATCAGAGTGAAGCTTAAAGTGAAATTGTAGGCTTAATTCTCCATAATCTGATTAAAATTAGCAGTAGCGAGTTGAATTGATTTGTTTTGATTTTTGATTTTTAGTTTATTAGTTTTTTTTATTAATTGCAATCATAAATTCGATTAGTTTAATAAAATCGGAATAATATAAAGCTGGTAATTGTTAGATTAAAATTAATATTTGTCTCTGTGGGAATGATACTTGAGTTATCATTATATTACTTGTTGATCACGTATACTTGCGTGCAGTGCTTAAATTAGATTTACACCCAACAAGTTTTTGGAACAATTACATTTACTAATACATTTTTTAAAATAATTACAACAATAATGCACTTATAAAATAATTACAAAAGTAATACATTTTCCATATTTATTTACAAAATTAATACATTTGGGTATCCTTTCTCCCTTATCTCTTTCCGTTAATCGTGGCACACTTTTCTTTTCCCTCTCTTACTTTCCTCTTTAATCTCTCCAAAATAAAATCTCCTATGAGTCGCCACCATTGAACTGAAAAGCCATCTCCCTAGTTTTCGACATTCGGAATGCTATCAAAAAAAGAGTAGGAACAATAGTTTGCAAGCGAAACAGAAACAAGAAAAGAAAGAGAAAAGTTTCTAACGCCACCATTGACCAGTTGCTGCCTCCATTGACCGTGCAGTTGGATCGTGTATCCTACAACAATGAGTTGGGCCCTAATGCAATGTCAATGTATGTTTAATATTAGCTTTTTCATATAATTGTAACTTTTAAGTTTGAACTGCATACTTTAGAGCCTGCTTCTTTCTTTGTAAGCGGAAGGATTATGCTCTATATTTTGATTAAAAGGCCAATCAAATACCCTGAGAATCGTGCATGTTTCCTGTTAGAGTTGATTCTATATCCATGATTGCATTAGCCTTTATATTTTGTTTTTCAATAGACCAACGTTACCTGGAACAATCATTTAGTCTATGGAACAGATGGGAGAACGCTGTAAGTTAACATAGGCTAACACAAAAACGTGGTATGCCAAAGGCAGGTTTTTATGAATGCTTGTATTTAACATAGCAATTATTGAGTTGGAAAAAGTAGCAGTACCGTGGAGGAAGCAGTGATAAGTAGTAGTATTACCGTGCAATTTTTTATTTGGTTACTCACAAAAATTAAAATTGTTACCTTTATACGAAAGTTTGGCTACCAACTACACTTTATTCATAATAATTTTATTTTTAAAATGTTATTTATAAGTTGGTAACCAAACCTTTATAAAAAGATAATCAATTCAGTTTTATTGGGTTACCAATTAATTATAAAAAAATTTAAAAACTGTTTTCAAGTGTTACGTGCAGATGGTATCTGAAATGCCATGTCTAAATTTCCATTTATGTAGCTGTTAGTTACTTATAAATATCCTTTTAAAAATAATTTTTTTTAATATGGTGCATTTGGTAGCCAAACCTTCATACAAAGTTAACCATTTTAGTTTTTGTGGGTAACCAAATATTCATAAAAAAAATTGTTCGTGATTTCCTCTTTGTTCGGCTACTTCGAATTCGTTTTGGATATGTTCTTGCTGGTTTGGTAACTCCGACTTCTTCTTGTTTGATTTGTTTTGGTAACTCCGATTTATTATTCTTCTTCTTCTTCAATTTGTTTTGTTTTGGTTGTTCGTGATTTCCTCTTTGTTCGACTACTCCGGATTCGTTTTAGTTCTGTTCTTGCTGGTTTGGTAACTCTAAATTTTTCTTTTTCGATTTATTTTTGTTGTTCGTAATTTCCTCTTTGTTTTGTTTTCAATTTGTTTGGTAACTCTGTTCTTGCTAGGAATTAGTATGCAATTATTTTTGAATTTATTTTGTTGTTAAATCCAAGATATTTGAATTTAAATTATTAATTATGGCAGTTATTTCTCCTTGATTTTAGATTTCCTTATTATTATGAATTGAATCTTATACTAATTCCCTAAATTAAGGAATCCTAATTGCACTAATATTGTAAATAAATATTAAAAAGTGTATTATTATTTTTTGATGCACTAATGGTGTAATTACTTTCTAATTGTTGTATATTTCTATAAAAAGCCCTATATTTTTTGGTTAGTCATGTGCAAGAAGTAAAAGCCTGGCCCTTTCCTGGTCAATTTTGTCTTTATCAATCGGTGACTCATGGCAGCAAGCTTTGGAGAGTAGAAAAAAAAACCGCGTCATTTTTTTGTTTGTGATAAGCTTGTTGGTTTTTGGTCTCCTTAGTTCAAGGAGGTTTGTCTCCTTTTTTTTTTTTTATAAAAAGAAGTATGGCTTCTCAATTTGGAGTAACCACCAACATCCGAGAGCAACTAAGAAATAGAGACAGAAAAATGAGGTAAAGAGAAGTTGAGAAAAATATTTAGTGTGTTTATTTTTCTCAGATAAAAAGACACTAGTATTCTTCAATACTTTCATAGTGAGTTTTTGAGATCTCTGCTCGTGGTTTTTCCCAGTTGGGTTTTCCACGCGAAATTCTTGTGTCATTATTTTTGTATCTCATACAATATTGTGCGGGTGTTATCTCATTTGTGTTTGTGTGCTTGATTTTGCAACAATTGGTATCACAGCTTGGTTCAATCCGTTTAAAATAAATTTCGTAGTCACAAATACGAAGATGGCAAACATATGAGATACGGTATTAAGCCATTTGACGGGAAGTCCTTTTAGCATTTAGCAAAGCGCTGTCAAAGATGTATTAGTTCAAAAAAGGACTGGTAAAGGCACTTGAAGGGAATGAGATGAAACCAACGACTATGATAGATGAAAAATAAACCGATTTTGAAGCAAAAGTTGTAACAACAATCAGATTGAGTTTGACGCAACAAATCAAATATCAGGTTTTGACATAAACCTCTCCAAAGGACTTGTGGGAGAAGCTAGAGAAGTTTACAAGTCGAAGTCTCTGTCAAATTAGTTATATTTGAAGAAGAAATTATACCGACTTCGGATGGAAGACGGTTCAGATTTGACCAATTATATTAATGAGTTTAATAGATTGGTGACCTAATCGATCAAGTATAAATGTGAAGCTAGATGAAGAAGATAAAGTCTTATTACTTCTTGTCTTTCTACCAGATTCATACTCAACTCTCTAGACTATTCTCCTTGGAGGGAAGGAAAAGTTAGTAGTTGACGATGTGATGTCAGAAATCCTGAATTAGGATAAGTTCAAGAGCACTACTTCCAAAGATCAAAGAAAAAGTCTTCTTGTATCTTCAGATGGACGATGTAGGGATTCTAATCAAAAGAAAAATTCCGACAAGGAAAGAGAAAGATCTCAGTTGAGATCAGGAAAGGACAAATCACAGTGTGAGTGTTATCACTGTCACGAAAAAGGCTACTACAAAATCAATGTCAATTGTACAAGAAGAAAGGTAAGCACACTGAAAATTTTGCTAGTATTATTAAGCAAACTATTGTTTGCAATGACGGAGAGCTATACACAATGACAAAAAAATGAAGTTTCACAAGGTGATCTCTTATCTGTTGGAGATAATATCAGTCTAACAGTGGTGCTACTGTGCTATTTGGTAACAATGCAGTCTACAATGTTACTGGAAAATGCACCATCAAAGTTAAAATGTTTGATGGAGTTGTGAGGACGTTGGATGACATAAGCTATATTTTATAATTGAAAAAGAGTTTGCTATTGGTTGGAGTACTCGACTCTATGGACTGTAGTATCTCAGTTAGATATGATGTCATGAAATTATCAAGAGTTTAATGGTAATTATGAAGGGCTAGAAAAGGGCATCTTCTACAGATTGATAAGGGACAATTGTTGGTGGCGAAGAAATTTTTTGTGCAGGATAATTCCAACAATAATTGCACAAATTATGGCACATACAACTTAGTTATGTGAGTGAAAGTGAAATGAAAGAACTGCATAAAAGGCAGTTGCTGAAAGGTATAGTTGCTGAATGGTGTGAAAACGTGCAGTTCAGAATTTTGCAAATTTGGTGTGTATGGGAGCAACGAAGATTCAACTTCAAAGCAGGAGCACTGTTGTGTAAAATCTAATTACGCACAACACGCAAGTATACGTGGTCAACAAGTAATAAAGTGAAAGTAGAGTATCGTTCCCACGAGGAATTGTTTAATAAAAATTACCAAGTACTAACCCGTAACCAACTCAATCTTATTTAAACGAATGAATTTCAAATTATATAAATTAAACTACTATTAAATTCCACTAGTTAAATTAAGATAACGGAGATTTAAGATCACAACTTCACTTATTACTTCATTTAAGTTAACACACTTCCCATCAATTATTCTCTATCCTGAATTGTTAATCAAGAACACTAAAGCAGATAAAACCACCTCTCAATGCATAATACCCATATTAACGTCAATCCAGAATTAAGATAGAAATCCGTTAAACACCTTAATCAACTAACCCACTATATCTCTATGTGAATTACAATTGAAGAAGGTTGAAGAATAAGTTTTATATCCGATTACATGCGATGTCAAGCGTATCTCTACCTTAACAATAATAAAAAATCTGCTATTGACAAAATTCAAAACACATGCTATCATGATAAGATCTAAATCAATACTTCATCTCTCGAGTTTATATAGATTATCACGGTAATTGATGGACAATCAATTAAATAATTAAGTCCAAATCACAATAGACAATCCTCACAATAGAACATAATAATTGATAGTGAAGCATATTAAAATAAACTACACAATAAGATCCATTGTAATCTCAAACAAAGAATTAGTTCATGATTATTGAATTAAAACTAAGAATCCGCAATTGAATAAACAATAAAAGACAAAGATAGAAGAAGATGAGAAGATAGAATCTATTGTCTGTATATTTGATGTTCCCTCCTTGCTCCTACTTTGATTCTTCAATGGTCTCCAAGTTGCTTCATTTTCCAAATCTAACAAGAACTAGTGTTTGTGATTTAATTTACTCTAATCTAATCTAATTGAATCCTCTATCTAGTCTCTAATCTCTCCTAATCCTTGTGATTCTCCTCCTTTTATAAGTCTCTTCATATGTCTTTAAGTCTTCTTGGAAATTCTCTTGGAAGTCCTTGTGTAAATCGGATCGAAACTATCCTTCCCGGACTCAAATTGGACCAAAATTTGCATTTTTGCGCATTTTTTGGGCTACCCCCGCCCCGACGGGGGTTTATGCTTGTTTTGGGCCCGCCCCGGCGGGCTATGGTTCTGACTTGTGGCTGGTACGCCCACCCCGGCGACGGTTTTGTGATGGAAAATTTTCTACTATGACGTCCCTTGGGAAAACGGCCATAACCTTTGATCCGAGAAGAGTTACGAGGCCTGCCATCTATCAAATCGAAGATATCGACGAGATCTACAACTTTCATAATTTGAGATTTTAGAAATAACGAATAGATGAAGGTCGAAATTGGGCCGGAAGTGACTGTTGTGCAAATGGCCATCCAAAATAGTGACGTTCGACGTCCGTTGGTACACATGTCATAACTCTTGCATCCGAACTCCGATTTTTATGATTAAAGATGTTACGGAAAGCTAAGAAGAAGCTCTAAAATGTAATCCAAGTTCCAAACCAAGAACATGAAATAAGCATAAAAGCCCAAACGATGTCCGGATTTCTTTTCTTTGCGTTTTCATACCAATTCTTTGCGATTTCAACTCCCAAGCATATAATCTACAAAACAAACACAAAATGCATGAAAAGTAACTATAAAAAATGAGATTAAGCAAATAATTCAAGTAAAAGATACCGGATAAGTAGGTATAAAACCTACTTATCAAGCACATACCAGTAATGATGTACTTAATTATGTACATTCAGATATGTGGGGTCCGATCATGCATACCTCAATGGGTGGAGCCAATTATTTTGTCAACTTCATAGATGATTACTCAGAAAATGTGTGTATTTTATGAAGTAGAAGTTCGAGATTTTCATAATCTTTATGTTGGGGTTTCAGCATAAAAACGCACCAAAAAATAAAAATTATAAAGCCAAATCTAAATCCCTAAAATAAGATCCATGCGAAAACATAGTAATTCAGTGTTTAGATATTATACCAATTATAGAATTTTCTGAAACGCTACGAATCTCCAACGCAATTCCTAACGGTACTACGTCTCTACGGTATTCACACGAACGTTATGCACGTCGTCACACGAATTGCAGTCAAAGGAGTTGCGGTACTAGCTACCAAAAGAATAGGATTTTCGAAACTATTTTTCTCTAGTCTCTCTCTAAGAGCGGCTAGGATTTTGGTTAAATGATAATCCCTAAAATGGCTGCTACATATCATATATATAGCGGTTAAAAGGAATTAATCAAAAACCTAATTTAATAAAATCTGAATTTATATATATATATATATATATATATATATATATATATATATATATATAGAGAGAGAGAGAGAGAGAGAAATAGGATCAGGTCCGGACCTCCCGGACGGGAGAAAATTCGGACCCAATTTTTTTTTTTTTTTTTTTGTAGAACAACTAAAAAAAAAAATTATGGAACTGAAATTTTTCCATAATACAGTGTTTTGGGTGTGTTTTTAATACCTACACCAACCAATGTATGTACAGTCTGCCCAGACTGTACAAACATGTTTTGTTATAGACATCCAAATCACGCCCAAAACACTGTATTATGTAAAAATTTCAATTCCATAATTTTTTTTTTAGTTGTTTCAAAAAAAAAGCAAAAAAAAAAGGTCCGGATTTTAAACCTGTCCGGGAGTCCGGACAGGATCCGGCCTCTATATATATATATATAAATAAATATATATATATATATATATATATATATATATATATATATATATATATCTTAATTAAGTCTTACTTAATTAATATACCTATATATAAATTATCATATCAATTAAAATTCGTAATTTAAATACTATCAATCATATTGACATATTTAAATCTTTATAATTTAAATTAATTCCCTTTTAATTATGTTCTATGTGTGTGACCATATAGGTTATTATTACGTTGGCTATAATTATAAAATTATAAACAGTGTGCGGCATCTAGTAATGCATCACTGCTACCCAAGTAATAATAATATCGATGATTCTAATTGCGCGCCAGTAAGGAGAAATCCTTATTGGAAAGCCCCCTCTTTCCTAGGAACTGTTTGGTTGTCATAATTATGATTCTGTAATATTATTTAAGAATAATTAATTATTGATTCATATGATAAGGAAATATTTATTTGATGTGGATATAATTGATGAATATATTATTTTATATGGATATAATTGAAGGAATTAATGCTGAGGTATTTTATCAGTATTTTGTCGGACTTGAAGAATTAAAAATCATCCATTTGTGGATTTCGGATAATTTATGTTTGAAATTTCGAAAAATTTTCTTCTGCAAAGTTGTAGAGAATTGAAATTCCTATAAAAAGTCGTGAGATTCTAATTTTCTGACAAAGGGGCTATTTTTTGTAAATTATTAAAGTTCCGGAGTTCCGAAATAATTGATTTTTGAAAGTTTAATTATTTTTTTATTTCAAAAACTTTTTTTTTTATTTTTTTTTCCTAGAAGGTGGGCATATGGGAAATGCTAAAATCAAATTCCTTGGTCGTGGGCTTGAATATTTCGTAAATATTAATATTTTATTAATTTAGTTTCCTTTGGCGTTCTAACGTTTTCCTATAAATAGAGGGCTAAGTTAGAATTGATAATCACACCAGAAACAAAGTTTTCTCTCTTTCTCTCTCTATATTATTGAGCGTATTCTTGTGAGTATACTTTGAGTGTTACTATACGGTGCGAGTTTCTGTCAGCACTATACCGAAATTCAGTCAGAAATACGGTTAAATTCCTTCTAGATCACTCATATTCCTCACACGATTCATGATATACCCAATAATCACCTTTATAGTCCACCCTATTAAAGGTGACCTTTGATGATATCAAAGTACATAAATTCCCGTGTAGTAATATAGTGATTTCAGGTCAGAGGATCATTACATCATTGTCACTATGAGAATATATAATGACACTTCGTGTAAGACCCCAACTTATTATAAATAAAATCAAATTTTCCTTTATTCATTATTCTAAATTAATACGGGTTAATTTGATATAATGCTTTGGTTATGAGTGAAATGTGAAAATTTTGGAAAATAAACAAGTAGTTATAAAATAATCATTGTTGTCGGGGAATATTAGTTTGGTTGTGGAATATTCTTTTTGTCGGAGAATATTCGTACGACGGCGCAGCCATTTGTGGGCCCTATACCGAAAAACGGTTGGATGACAGAAAACGACAAAGATTGAGTTTTATAAATAACGGCGTAAATTGTTACCGTTAACACTGTTGGGTTACCTGGTGGTTAAAATATAGTAATACGCATGGTTGCACAGTAGCACACGGTATTGCACATTATTGTTAAATTATTGATTCTTACGTAAGAAGGCACTACTCAATAATTATTACAGCAGTTACTGTTCATTATTCTATTATATTGATTCAATAATTGCTGCATTGTTAGTTTATATTATTGTTTCAATAATTGTCACTGCACAGTATTTCTCATTATCAGATCAATAATTCATATTATTTGAATAATATTATTAGATAACATTATTGGCAATGTCTAGAAAGTTCTGTCAGGGTGATGTTTGGTCATCTAATTGCGTGCCAGTAAGGAGAAATCCTTATTGGAAAGCCCCCTCTTTCCTAGGAACTGTTTGGTTGTCATAATTATGATTCTGTAATATTATTTAAGAATAATTAATTATTGATTCATATAATAAGGAAATATTTATTTGATGTGGATATAATTGATGAATATATTATTTTATGTGGATATAATTGAAGGAATTAATGCTGAGGTATTTTATCAGTATTTTGTCGAACTGGAAGAATTAAAAATCATCCGTTTGTGGATTTCGGATAATTTTTGTTTGAAATTTGGAAAAATTTTCTTCTGTAAAGTTGTAGAGAATTGAAATTCCTATAAAAAGCCGCGAGATTCGAATTTTCTGACAAAGGGGCTATTTTTTGTGAATTATTAAAGTTCCGTAGTTTCGAAATAATTGATTTTTCAAAGTTTAATTATTTTTTTATTTCAAAAATGTTTTTTTTTATTTTTTTTCTAGAAGGTGGGTATGTGGGAAATGCTAAAATCAGATTCCTTGGTGGTGGGCTTGAATATTTGGTAAATATTAATATTTTATTAATTTAGTCTCCTTTGGCGTTCTAACATTTTCCTATAAATAGAGGGTTAAGTTAGAATTGAAAATCACACCAGAAACAAAGTTTTCTCTCTTTCTCTCTCTATATTATCGAGCGTATTCTTGTGAGTATACTTTGAGTGTTGCTATACGGTGCGGGTTTCTGTCAGCAATATACCGAAATTCAGTCATAAGTACGGTTAAATTCCTTCTAGATCACTCATATTCCTCACACGATTCATGATATACCCAATAATCACCTTTATAGTCCACCCTATTAAAGGTGACCTTTGATGATATCAAAGTACATAAATTCCCGTGTAGTAATATAGTGATTTCAGGTCAGATGATCATTACATCATTGTCACTATGAGAATCGCTAATGACACTTCGTGTAAGACCCCAACTTATTATAAATAAAATCAAATTTTCCTTTATTCATTATTCTAAATTAATAAGGGTTAATTTGATATAATGCTTTGGTTATGGGTGAAATGTGAAAATTTTGCAAAATAAACAAGTGGTTATAAAATAATCATTGTTTTCGGGGAATATTCGTTTGGTCGTGGAATATTCTTTTTGTCGGAGAATATTCGTACGACAGCGCAGCCATTTGTGGGCCCCATACCGATAAACGGTTGGATGAAAGAAAATGACAAAGATTGAGTTTTATAAGTAACGGCGTAAATTATTACCGTTAATACTGTTGGGTTACCTGGTGGTTAAAATATAGTAATACGCATGGTTGCACAGTAACACACGGTATTGCACAGTATTGTTGAATTATTGATTCGTACGTAAGAAGACACTACTCAATAATTGTTACAGTAGTTACTGTTCATTATTCTATTATATTGATTCAATAATTGCTGCATTGTTAGTTTATATTATTGTTTCAATAATTGTCACTGGACAGTATTTCTCATTATCAGATCAATAATTTATATTATTTAAATAATATTATTAGATTGCATTATTGGCAATGTCTAGAAAGTTCTGTCAGGGAGAGGTTTCGTCATCTAATTGTGCGCCAGTAAAGAGAAATCCTTATTGAAAATCCCCCACTTTCCTGGGAACTGCCTGGTTGTCATAATTGTGATTCTGTAATATTATTTAAGAATAATTAATTATTGATTCATATGATAAGGAAATATTTATTTGATGTGGATATAATTGATGAATATATTATTTTATGTGGATATAATTGAAGGAATTAATGCTGAGGTATTTTATCAGTATTTTGTCGGACTCGAAGAATTAAAAATCATCCGTTTGTAGATTTCGGATAATTTCTTTTTGAAATTTGGAAAAATTTTCTTCTGTAAAGTTGTAGAGAATTGAAATTCCTATAAAAAATCGCGAGATTCGAATTTTCTGACAAAGGGGCTATTTTTTGTGAATTATTAAAGTTCCGGTGTTCCGAAATAATTGATTTTTGAAATTTTAATTATTTTTTTATTTCAAAAATGTTTTTTTTTATTTTTTTTCTAGAAGGTGGGTATGTGGGAAATGCTAAAATCAGATTCCTTGGTGGTGGGCTTGAATATTTGGTAAATATTAATATTTTATTAATTTAGTCTCCTTTGGCGTTCTAACATTTTTCTATAAATAGAGGGCTAAGTTAGAATTGAAAATCACACCAGAAACAAAGTTTTCTTTCTTTCTCTCTCTATAATATCGAGCGTATTCTTGTGAGTATACTTTGAGTGTTGCTATACGGTGCGAGTTTCTGTCAGCACTATACCGAAATTCAGTCAGAAATACGGTTAAATTCCTTCTAGATCACTCATATTCCTCACATGATTCATAATATACCCAATAATCACCTTTATAGTCCACTTTATTAAAGGTGACCTTTGATGATATCAAAGTACATAAATTCCCGTGTAGTAATATAGTGATTTCAGGTCAGAGGATCATTACATCATTGTCACTATGAGAATCGCTAATGGCACTTCGTGTAAGACCCCAACTTATTATAAATAAAATCAAATTTTCCATTATTCATTATTCTAAATTAATAAGGGTTAATTTGATATAATGTTTTGGTTATGGGTGAAATGTGAAAATTTTGCAAAATAAATAAGTGGTTATAAAATAATCATTGTTGTCGGGGAATATTCGTTTGGTCGTGGAATATTCTTTTTGTCGGGGAATATTCGTACGACGGCGCAGCCATTTGTGGACCCCATACCAGAAAATGGTTGGATGAAAGAAAACGACAAAGATTGAGTTTTATAAATAACGGCGTAAATTGTTACCGTTAACACTGTTGGGTTACCTGGTGGTTAAAATATAGTAATACGCGTGGTTGCATAGTAGCACACGGTATTGCACAGTATTGTTGAATTATTAATTCGTACGTAAGAAGGCACTACTCAGTAATTGTTACAGTAGTTACTGTTCATTATTCTATTATATTGATTCAATAATTGCTGCATTGTTAGTTTATATTATTGTTTCAATAATTATCACTGCACAATATTTCTCATTATCATATCAATAATTCATATTATTTGTATAATATTATTAGATAATATTATTTGCAATGTCTAGAAAGTTCTGTCAAGTAGAGGTTTGGTCATCTAATTGCACGCCAGTATGGAGAAATCTTTATTGAAAAGCCCCCTCTTTCCTGGGAACGGCCTAGTTGTCATAATTGTGATTCTGTAATATTATTTAAGAATAATTAATTATTGATTCATATGATATGGAAATATTTATTTGATGTGGATATAATTGATGAATATATTATTTTATGTGGATATAATTGAAGGAATTAATGCTGAGGTATTTTATCAGTATTTTGTCGGACTGGAAGAATTAAAAATCATCCGTTTGTGGATTTCGGATAATTTTTGTTTGAAATTTGGAAAAATTTTCTTCTGTAAAGTTGTAGAGAATTGAAATTCCTATAAAAAGTCGCGAGATTCGAATTTTCTGACAAAGGGGCTATTTTTTGTGAATTATTAAAGTTCCGTAGTTTCGAAATAATTGATTTTTGAAAGTTTAATTATTTTTTTATTTCAAAAATGTTTTTATTTTATTTTTTTTCTAGAAGGTGGGCATGTGGGAAATGCTAAAATCAGATTCCTTGGTGGTGGGCTTGAATATTTGGTAAATATTAATATTTTATTAATTTAGTCTCCTTTGGCGTTCTAACATTTTCCTATAAATAGAGGGTTAAGTTAGAATTGAAAATCACACCAGAAACAAATTTTTCTCTCTTTCTCTCTATATATTATCGAGCGTATTCTTGTGAGTATACTTTGAGTGTTGCTATACGGTGCGAGTTTCTGTCAGCACTATACCGAAATTCAGTCAGAAGTACGGTTATTTTGAGGTAAGGGATGTTATTTCTTTCGCAAATGATATTATTTTCTTCAATATCATTATGCCAAAATATTGGTTGAACTTTTTATCAAATTTGGAACTTGTTGTGTCGGGGTTATTATTCACGTATACGACACTATTCACGAATACGACACTATTCACCGAAAAATGAAAATTTTTCTTTTGTCTAAGATGTCTATTTTGGCTACTATCTTTGATTGTATCCATGTTTTGATCGTTATTTTTGAATTCTTCTTCAAAATTGGCTATTATGAAGTATTATTGATCTTGGATAAACTGTTATACGAATCCCTAATATTTGTCCTTCTATCTCACTGATTCGTTCTTAAAAATATTTTTCATTATCCTCAGTCCTTAATGACGGTATTATTGAATATCTTTGGCCTGTAGTGCAAAGATGAATGATTAAACTGATGAATATCTTTGGCCGGTAGTGCAAAGATGAACAGGTGTTGAGATGAACATGACCAACCGGTGATATAAATGAATATCTTTGGCCTGTAGTGCAAAGATGATTAAAGATGTATATTGATTGTTGTTACAGGAATAAAATATTGATGATGGACTCTTAAATATTAGAAGATAGTAGAATTCATCCTCTACGTGACTCTTCTAATGGATTGATGTTTCCGCTGTAGTTGTTGATCTAAAACTTGTTGTCTATTGTATTCTATCAGATTTTTCCCTGTTGAAGACTAACGATAATTTGTTGTATGTTATCTTAGTCATAATATTCTTTACTGGGCTAGTTGAGCTCACCCTTTTCCTTTTTGTTCTATTTTTCTTCTCAGGAGGTGAGAACATAGCAGGATCGAGTCGGGGTATGGAGTGAGGTTTCTAGAAAGATGTTTTAGCAGTCCTCACTTTTTCTGTGAAATAGTGTTTGAATAATTATAATGAGGACTTATTTGCGTGTGGATATTGTCTAGAAGACAATATTTGTATTTAAACTCACAGTATGTATTGTCGTATTTCACACAACATTTATATTATTGAAGTTGTAGTTCGCTTTATGTACCATGTATTTGGCGACTCAGAATGGGTGTTGTATACCTGTTTGGGGGCGTCACACTTTGCATAATGCTCTATATAGAATTCTCATGGTGGGTCTGTCCAATACATCGTTCTCTAACACGTACCTATACATTGACTTAATATCTCCTATATTTATGACCAATATGATTTGGTCATCATTCAATCCACATACTAGTCTCAATGCATCATTGTTGTCCCATCAACAATGATACTCGACTAGGGACATTTAAGAGCAATGATACTAATTGTAATTATATAATCTCATGTTCAAGTCACACACTTAAAACTATATAATTTGTATCACTATTCTAAGGAATTTTAGTATGTTAAAATTTATATAACGCAGTAAATAAAACCATAATAATAATCATTCATTTATTCAATCAAATATAATATCAAAATGTTAAGCAATTATATCAAATAATTGGCCTCTAGTGCATAAACTCTAACACTTTAAGCAATGGAAAGTTAAAGTATAAAACCAGACCAGAAAGAAGCTGAAGTATTTTAGTTCAAATAATGGCATGGAGTGCAAGGATAGGTCAATCCAATAGTTATGCAATGATGAAGGTATCGGGCACTTCACAATTAAAAGAACTCTAAAGCATAATGGGGTTGAAAAGATGATGAACATAACTTTGTTGGAATGTGACAGATTTATAAAGTTAAATGCAGGTTTGCCCAAGAGTTTTTGGATTGAGGTAGTCAACACAACCTATTATTTGATAACTTGATCTCCTTCTGCTAGAATTGATTAAAAAAATTCATGAAGAGGTGTCGACGTCGGAATTTTTAGATGTCCCTTTCCGTTACTTGTTCTTTGGTGTTCTCATTTTAGGTGAGATTTGTTTAAAAAAACAAGTGTAAAAGGTCCGACATGTATAATGTCGAAGATGGACTGTTAAGAGTTGCCAGTTGGTTTTTTAAATGGTTGTACCAATACAACTGAGAAAAGGTTTGCACATTGACCCAGTGATGTGACATTGCTAAACGGGTCGGTGAAACCGAGATTCATTAGGGTCCAGGGACTTGGTTATGCAAGGGGAAGGTGTTAGGCACCCCCCGACATCCGTGTTACCACGGTGACTGCCTCTTTTCAAGAAACTATTATCTGAATATGCGTGTGTGTGGGTCAATGTGTTGTTATTTGGAAGTAGTGTGATGCCTCGTTCGAACCTATATACACGAGGTTTGAATTTATGTAAAAATTCAGTTTTTAGCAAGGTATGGCAATGATGTTTTATAAAAAAGGTTTTTTAAACCCTGATGCTCAATACTAATTAAGACCTTTTACACTCCCATTTTATTAAGTGATCGGATTGATTGAATTTATTTTACGAATACGAGGCATCCATATGAAAATAATATACAAAATAATGCCGACTTCCTCGTGGGTATGGAAACCATCTGAGAAAATTCAGACACCGCAGAATAATTTACAAGCTGCTTAAAGCTGAAAATATCCATCACGGGAACCGAATCTAGATTCAATGGAATGAATCTGTGATCACGTGATTCCTAGGCGCACAAGATACTACAGTTTATATGAAAGCAGTAAGCAGGTATATATATAAAAGATGTAAATATATATATACAGACAGGATCACCAACCACGAAGAACCTCCATGGGGGATCAGAAATGTAAATAAAGCTGTTAAAAGCTATCAACCGCCATGGAGGAAACTCCAGGCGGGACGAAATATAAATAAAGCTGTAAATACGGTCAACCGCCACGAAAGAAACTCCAGGCGGGACAGAATGTAAATAAGGCTGTAAATACGGTCAACCGCCACGAAGGAAACTCCAAGCGGGATGAAATGTAAAGAAAGCTGTAAAAGCGATCAACCACCACGAAGTAAACTCCAGGTGGGATAAAATATATATATATATATATATATATATATATATATATATATATATACTTATATATATGAACTGTGGATTTCACATTCGGTGCGTTTATTGCTTTTATATATATATATATATATATATATATATATATATATATATATATATATATATATATAAAAGCGAGTAAACGCACCGGATGTAAAATCCAGGCTCATCGAACAGAGTCCGACAACAGTTCATATATATAAGTGTGTATATATATATATATATATATATATATATATATATATATATATATATATATATATATATATATATATAAAAGCGAGTAAACGCACCAGATGTAAAATCCAGGCTCATCGAACAGAGTCCGACAACAGTTCATATATATAAGTATATATATATATATATAAAAGTGAGTAAATGCACCAGACCGAAGTCTAGGCTCATCGAACAAAGTTCGACACACAGTTAATATATATAAGTATATATATATATATATATATATATATATATATATATATATATATATATATTAAAGCAGTAAATGCACCAGACCGAAGTCTAGGCTCAATCGAGGCATAACTCGAAAATGTTAGTCAATATATATGTAAATATATATATATATATATATATATATATATATATATACAGACTGAAATGAAACCACGGACCGAAGTCCGGGCAAAAGCAAGAAACACGACTCTCAACGTGTAGAAGGTTGTGTGCAAAGATGAAGAGAAAGACTCTAAAGTGTGTGAGAAGGCTTACAGCTGACTGATAAAGAAGGCTTCTATATCTTTAGAGTGTGCAAACACTGACTCTTGTAGGTACAAAAGGGCTATATATGAGCTCACAGGTGTTTAGAGGGGGAAAGTACACTAGATGGGGTGAGTGCAGAGCAAATTGGGCAGGGCTTCCTCGCCTTTTTCTCTTCCAAAATGGACTGCCCAAGCCCTCTATTTATAGGCATTTTAGCTGTAGGTGTACCTGCGGCTGAGCCCTAGGTGTACCAGAGGCAACCTGGGTGGGCCCAAATTTGTCGGGTTGGGTCGTCTAGAAGTACGTGCACTCAGGCACTGTAATGTCCACTCGAACTTTCAGAAGTGCAATCCGAGCATCCGTTTGAGGTATACATGACCTATTTCGGACCGCCGTTGTCGAGAGTTGTACGATGGCATGGTATTAGAGTTTGTACGAAGTCATTGAAGATGGGACGACGCCCTCTGATCTTCAAGCTTCAACTTTCATCCGTTACCCCGAACAATAGTCACTCGGGATTGGTTAGTCTTGTGGGACATTGTTGCGTAGAGACGTGACGTGGCATTATGTTGACGTGATGACGATGTTGCCCTTCACCGGTGTTATCGCTGGATTGGGCTGATAAAGCAGACGTTGCTCAGACTTCGCTGAGATTGGACTGCAGCAATTGTTGAAAGCCCTCATTGTCATCTTTGAGGTGTGCCTGTCTTCCCGATGTTATTGTCGGGTTTGTGCAGTGTATCTCGTTGTGAGCGCCGAGATTGAAGCTGGTTACATTTGAAACAAGCATTTTTGGGGTTATCGCCAAAATTGCATTCCTTGGGGCTATCACCAAGGTTAGTGGCTATTCCCATGGTTGGGACTGAGACTGGATACCTCAGGGTTATCTCCGAGATTAATCGGTCTTCTCCGGTGTGTGTTCTGGTATTGTATCTGCATGCCTCGGGGTTATCTCCGAGGTTGAATTTGTTACTCCCAGATTGCGATTCGGAGTTGATGCTGAACTTCCGGTAGTATCCAGCATGGATTTGGATCGTCTTTCAGGGTTTTCTCTTAAAAAACGAATCTGTCCTCCTGCAATGTTAGTAACAGTAGTACAGAAAATTTTGAGTGTCTACAGATGCTCCTCTTTATCATACTCATGCATGGAGATGCATGGGTAGGATAAAGAATCCTAAACACTTGAAATGTAACAAGATGAACGTGGTACTATGGATAACAACATGATGCAAATGTATGATTCGTATGTATGGGGTTGTAGTCCGACACGCTGGGGATGATTGCTGGATCCCTGCGGCTACCATTGGGGATTGGCAATACTGACCAGATTTGATGTGTAAAACAAATCTGTTAGGATGTTGATGTTGGATTTATAACCAAATTCCCGTGTTCTTGGTAACGACTTGATCCCGAAGAGGTACCTCTTATTTGCAAGAGATCTGTGGGGATAAAGCTTGATCTGTTTGAGGATGTGTATAACATATTCCATCATCTAACCTCTTTGATAACATTGCCCTTTCATGGTTGGTATCGCCAGAACATGTCAAGATTCTGTTGGATTTACTGCCAACAGCAAATGCTGTCAGGGATGCCTGACACTGTGATCTCCTACCCAAGGGTTTCTACACGTGTCAACAGATCCACTACCAACTACATGAGATATCTCGGGTGGATATAGCGTCATCCCGCTCAGCAACAACGATATCCCTATGAGTTAGAGCATCATCTCTCTAACAAAGAGACATCTTTACCAGAAAGAGCTATCAACATCAAAGCCCACATCCACTACCTGTTCACCAGATGGTACAGATGTAAAAGCCTCTTGCGATCTCAGCCTCTTATCAGCCCATCTGTCAAAGCAACTACCCCAGACAACAAACAAGGCTGGGGTAATTTCTAAATTGGTGACAACCGATATTGGGTTCCTTACAACAAGATTGGGGGCAATCTCTGAAGCAGCGACAACTCAACACTGGGGCATTTATCAACCATCCTAAAGTGGAAAATGCACTAGTCAGCGCCATCAGCATGGTCCATCATTATCTCAATGGTGATTTAGATATTATAAACTCGTGATTTTGTCAACAAAGAGAGTTTCTCATATGAATCCCCAATAACAACATGCGAAAGGACTGGGGCATTTTTCCAATTCCAAGTTCGAAAGAAATCATAGCGACATAAGCGTGCCCCTACGAAAGAAGGGGAAAATTCTCAAAAAGTTCTTAACTCAGGAGCAGAAGGCCTACAACGAAAGGTCCAACTGAGGAAATCTACAACATCAAACATTCGAATGGGAACCGAAAAAGTTTGGTGATCAGCAGGAAAGGCACCGTTGCAAACTACCAGCGAATACATCAGGAGGGTCTGGTGATTTCAGAATGTCATCCCCATCAGAGATATGGAAAGCATCTCAACTTATCTTCATCAAACAATCATCAACGATTAAAAGCCAAACCATTGGAGTCAACACCAGCATAGGCATCAGCAATGATCGATAAAGGTAAAGCAATTTGCAAAAACATTTTAACATTCATCATAACATTCATTACATTGGGATTTGTAATTTGTGATTTGTGATGCGATATGTGAAAAACGATGTGCGAGTTGCGAAGTGCGATTTGGCCAAATGCGAAAAGCGAAGTTTGAAGTGCGAAATACGATGTGCGATTTACAAACTGTGATTTGCAAAAACATTTTAACACTCATCATAAACATTCATTACATTGCGATTTGCATAATTGAAAATACCTTGTCATATTTTTAAGTGTCTACTAATCTTTATCATGTCCATTCCATTGCATTGCATGAACATGATAAAGAGGGGCATTTTTAGACACTCAAAATTTTGTTTTCCTGTTACTGATTATGCAGGAGGACAAAAACATCTTTTTCACACTCCAGAGATAACCCTGGAGGATGACACCATCAATTCCAACCCCAGAGATAGCCCCAGGATATCCAGTTTCCAACCCCGAGAGGTCAAGCTAACCTCAGAGATAACCCTGAGGATAGTCAAAGTCAACATCAAGTCAACCTCAGAGATAACCCTGAGAAACGACTACTACAACTGCACGAAAATTGGAGATAACCCCGGGAGGGGAAAAATGGTTATTTTGCCAACTTAACTTCACTTTAAATCAAATACACTAATTTAAACTCAAAATACTTCAGAGGAAGTCCCAAAAGAGCGATATCTTAACTCTGGAGCACAAACTACACAAAATTGCTCATCGGATTGCCTGACAGAAACTCGGGAATTCCATTTTGGTCATGGACCCATATTCTTGGAATCAAAAAAGGTCAAATCATATGTCATTTTGTAGCTCTCAGAAAGAGCTTTCCGGAATAGTATGGCATGCTTCCATCAGACTCCCGGATTGAAAGTTATGAACGACCGAGCGAACAACGCGTTGTCCGAATGTACGTACTTTGACACGGCGGGACCCACACTGATCGAGGCACCCCGGGAAGCTGTAGGTACACCTTCAGCTAAAATACCTATAAATAGAGGGCTTGGGCAGCCCATTTTGGAAGAGAAAAATGCGAGGAAGCCCTGCCCAATTTGCTCTGCACTCAGCCCATGAAGTGTACTTTCCCCTTTTAAACACCTGTGAGCTCATATATTAACCCTTTTGTACCTACAAAAGTTAGTGTTTACCCACTCTAAAGATATAGATGTCTTCTTTAGCAGTCAGCTTTAAGCCTTCTCACACACTTTAGAGTTTTTCTCTTCATCTTTGCACACACCCTTCTACACGTTGAGAGTCGTGTTGCTTGCTTTTGCCTCTGTGGTTTCATTTCAGTATGTATATATATATATATATATATATATATATATATATATATATATATATATATATACAGAGTCCGGATCAGGTCCGGACTCCCGGATTTTGTTAAAATCCGGACCTTTTTTTTTTTTGCTTTTTTTTTTTGAAACAACTAAAAAAAATTATGGAATTGGAATTTTTACATTATACAGTGTTTTGGGCTTTATTTGGATGCCTATACCATAACATTTCTATACAGTCTGGGCAGACTGTACATACATTGGTTGGTATAGGTATTAAAAACACACCCAAAACACTGTATTATGGAAAAATTTCAGTTCCATAAATTTTTTTTTTAGTTGTTTCAAAAAAAAAAGCAAAAAAAAAAATTTGGTCCGCATTTTAGGACCTGTCCGGACTCTCGGACAGGATCCTGATTATATATATATATATATATATATATATATATATATATATATATATATATATATATATATATATTAAAGCAGTAAACGCTCCAGACCGAAGTCTAGGCTCAATCGAGGCATAACTCAATAATGTTAGTCAATATATATATATATATATATATATATATATATATAGACTGAAATGAAACCACGGAGGCAAAAGCAAGCAGCACGACTCTCAACGTGTAGAAGGGTGTATGCAAAGATAAAGAGAAAGACTCTAAAGTGTGTGAGAAGACTTAAAGCTGACTGCTAAAGAAGACTTCTATATCTTTAGAGTGGGTAAACACTGACTTTTATAGGTACAAAAGGGCTATATATGAGCTCACAGGTGTTTAAAAGGGGAAAGTATAATGCATGGGGTGAGTGCAGTGCAAATTGTGCAGGGCTTCCTCGCCTTTTTCTGTTACAAAAT
The DNA here is from genome assembly GCA_020205505.1 of Panax japonicus. NCBI lineage: Eukaryota > Viridiplantae > Streptophyta > Magnoliopsida > Apiales > Araliaceae > Panax > Panax japonicus. The sequence continues at coordinate 54,546,026 of CM035101.1, read as the reverse complement.
GGCCACCCTAAGCCCTCTATTTATAGAGGGGGGACCCGCAGGTCTACCTGCGGTACCTAGTAGCAGGTGTACCTGCAGCTACCCGGGGTGCCCCGGGTAGTGTGGGTCCTGCCGTGTCGAAGTTTGTACATTCGGATAACGCGTTGTTCGCTCGGTCGTTCATAACTTTTAATCCGGGAGTCCGATGGAAGCGTGCCATATCATTCTGGAAAGATCTTTCTGAGAGATACACAATGACATAGGATTTGCCCTTTTTTGATTCTAGGAAGATGGTTCCATGACAGAAATGGCATTCCCGGGTTTCTGTCAGGCAGTCCGTTGAGCTGTTTTTTGTAGTTTACGCTTGAAAATTAAGATATGTTTCTTGTGGGACTTCTATTGAAGTATTTTGAGTTGACATGAGTTGATTTGATGTGAGTTGAAGTTGAGTTGGCAAAATGACCATTTTGCCCCTCCTGGGGTTATCTCCGATTTTCGCAAAGTTGTAGCAGTATTTTCTCAGAATTATCTCTAAGGTTGACTTGATGTTAACTTTGACTATCCTCAGGGTTATCTCTGAGGTTGACTTTACTGGGGCTAACTCCAAGCTTTGATCTTGATCCCCCGGGGCTATTTCCAGGGGTAAAACTAATTTTCCCGGGGTTATCTCTGGGGTTGGTAACTATTTTCCTGGGGTTATCTTCGGGGTTGGAAACTGGATCTCCCGTGGCTATCTTCGGGGTTAAAATTGATGTTGTAGTTCTCCAGGGTTATCTCCAGAGTGTGAAAAAGATGTTTTTCCCCTCCTGCATAGTCAATAACAGGAAAATGAAATTTTGAGTGTCTACAGATGCCCCTCTTTATCATGTTCATGCAATGCAATGGAATGGTCATGATAAAGATTAGTAGACACTTGAAAATATGACAAGGTATTTCTAATGACGTAAATCACAATGTAATATATGTTTATGATAAATGTCAAAATATTTTTGTAAATCGCAGTTCACAAATCGCACATCGTATTTCGCACTTCGCACTTCACACTTCGCTTTTCACATTTGGCTAAATCGCATTTCGTAACTCGCACATCGCAATTCGCACATCGCATATCGCATCGCAAGTCGCATATCGCAAATCGCAATTCGCACATCGCATATCACATCGCAAATCGTATATCGCAAATCGTATATCGCAAATCGTAATGTAATGAATGTTATGATGAATGTTAAAATGTTTTCGCAGATCGCTTTACCATTACCAATCATTGTTGATGCCTATGCTAGTGTTGACTCCAATGGTTTGGCATTTAATCGCCGATGATTGTTTGATGAAGATAAGTGGAGATGCTTTCCATATCTCTGATGGGGATGACGTTCTGAAATCACCAGACCCTCCTGATGTATTCACCTGTAGTTTGCAATGGTGACTATCCTGCTGATCGCCAAACTTTTTCGGTTCCCACTCGAACGGTGGTATACGAAGCTTTCATCGCTGAACTGTGTTGATGTCGTGATGTATTGATGGCAATGGTTTATAATACCAGATCTTCCGATACCTTCGCTGAAGTAATATTCCACGAATTACTTCACTAGACTTCGCCTGTTGTTACGTTAGATTGATGACAACCACCAGATGTCTCATCTTTTTTGAGGTGATTTGGAGTTTCCTTTCGCTGCTGGGTGTTTGTGCGCCATTTCCTTGAGCGCTTGATTTGCCATCCGGGTGAACTGATGATTTGAATTCCGCTGACATCCCTGGGGGTTGTAACTCATTCTTTCACTGCCCAGATTGGAACTTCGGTGTAAAGGCCTCAACTCGTGTGGACTTAACGCATGTTGATGGTTTAGATTTCATTTTCTAGGCCTTTCGTTGTTGACCTTCTGCTTCTAAGTTGAGAACTTTTTTTTGAGAAGTTTCCCCTTCTTTCGTAGGGGCACGCTTACGTCGCTATGATTTCTTTAAGGAGTTCACCCCTTTCTTTTTGATGAGAAGCTTGATCTCGCCTTAAACTCCTTCCATTTCTTGGAATTAGAAAAATGCCCCAGTCCTTTCGCATGTTGATGCTGAGGGTTCATATGAGAAACTCTCTTTGTTGATGAAGTCTTGAGTGAATAATATCTGAATCGCCATTGAGATGATGATGGACCATGCTGAGGGCGCTAGTTGGTGCATTTTCCATTTTAGGATGATTGATAAATGCCCCAGTGTTAAGTTGTCGCTGCTTCCGAGATTGCCCCCAATCTTGTTGTAAGGGATCCAATATCCGGTTGTTGCCAATTTTGAAATTGCCCCAGCCTCGCTTGTTATCTAGGATAGTTGCTTTGATAGATGAGCTGATAAGACGCCAAGATCGCAAGAGGCTTTTACATCTGTACCATCTGGTGAATAGGTAGTGGATACGGGCTTTGATGTTGACAGCTCCTTCTGGTAAAGATGTCGCTTTGTTAGAGAGATGATGCTCTAACTCATAGGGATATCATTGTTGCTGAGCGGGATGACGTTATATCCACCCGAGATATCACATATAGTTGGCAGTGGATCTGTTGGCTCGTGTAGAAACCCTTGGGTTGGAGATCATAGTGTTACCTCCTTCTTCTGAGATGGAATCCATGTTGGACTTGATAGCCCGCATATAAACTGATTTGTAGATGGGCTTGTATTTTCCTACACAGACTAGCTTAGCCATTTTATCATGTACAGTACACATTGTATATATCAAACAGCATTATATGTGGCAGGGAAATATATGTTGATTCACTTTCCTTTTAGTTGTGCCTTGCTACTTGCTTGATATTCGCTTATTTCTCCAGGACTTTGTGATCTGGATGTATTCTGAACTCCTCCTTGATGGATAGACAGTGAGATGTCTCAGGATTTTCAGAATGGATCGTCAATCTGTGTGTATTCCCTACGATCTTTGGTGTCTTGGGACTTGTTTCTAGATGTGGTTATGGATAGGAGTGTGTCTATTTTTGTTTTTTCTATGGTGAGACTGGACCATATAGCATGGCTGCCTACGTACTCCCGTGTATTAGGGAGATCAGGTCGACGTAGTTCACCCATGTACAAGGCGAATTGCAGATGAAAAGTTTTAATACCATGTACGGGATAAATTAAAGGTGTGAAATGAAGTGAAACCAGGCTGCTGGTTTGAAAAGTATGTTTTTCCCTGAGGGGCAAGTGGGTAAAAAGGAAAGGCTATATGTAGTGAGGATTAAAGAACGTGAAATGATTGGTGATCTGATGATCCAAAACCAGGATGTTTGTTTGATGGTAACCTCAGACATAGTACCGTTTCACGGTTTCTGAATTGATGAGTTACGGAAATTCATATCCTTCTATTTCTTGTAATCTGAAAGCGCCTCCTGTCAATACCTCATTTACAATAAACGGGCTTTCCCAGTTTGGAGCGAATTTTCCTTTAGACTGAGCTTGGTTGTCAATGATCTTCTTCAAACCAAGTCGTGTTGTTTGAACTGCCGTAGTCGAACTTTTCTGTTGTAAGATCTTCTTTACAAGTAAAAGGCCACTCATTTGTGGGCCAGATACTTTCCCATGTATTTCATCCATAGCCTCTATGCTTGGTCCTCGTCCAAACATATGAGGAGACATCGTTCTGCATCTTTTTTCGTACAGTGCATCTCCGCTCAGGTAGAATTTTATAGCAAGTTGATGGATCTGCCTTTTCTCAGTCGGGCTCGCCTCAGCGGGTGTAGATCCATCTCGTAAGTACTTCTTGATATATTGATACCAAGGATGCTGGATGGGAGGTAGGTCATTCGATACTTTTCAATGTAATTCCAATAGGCTGGAGCTTTTTGTTGGGAAAATGTGTGGGTTGGCATGTCTTCCTTGTCATGTATGTTAATCAAGGAGGCCAAGGTTGCTAGCGCGCTCGCAAAATCATTCCTATTCTAAGGAATGTGGAGGAAGGATTTTTCTTCAAACTCCGAAGCCATCTGTAGAACCTGCCGATGGTAAGGCAGCAACTGTAGAACCTATTGAAGAAATTTTTTCTTTTTCTTTTGGTTTGGAGTGAGGTCTGTACCAATTTAGAAATGTTAAAATGTTTTTGCAAATTGCTTTACCTTTACCGATCATTGCTGATGCCTATCCTGGTGTTGACTCCAATGGTTTGGCATTTAATCGCTGATGATTGTTTGATGAAGATAAGTTGAGATGCTTTCCATATCTCTGATGGGGATGACGTTCTAAAATCACCAGACCCTCCTGATGTATTCGCTGGTAGTTTGCAACGGTGTTATCCTGCTGATCATCAAACTTTTCCGGTTCCCACTCGAACGGTGGTATACAAAGCTTTCATCGCTGAACTGTCTTGATGTCGCGCTGAATTGATCCCAATGGTTTAAAAATACTGGATCATCCGATACCTTCGCTGAAGTAATATTCCACGGATTACGTCACTAGACTTCGCCTGATTTTACGCTAGATTGATGACAACCACCAGATGTCGCACCCCTCTTGAGGTGATTTGGAGTTTCCTTTCGTTGTTGGGTGCTTGTTCCCCATTTCCTTAACCGTTTGATTCGTAACCCAACTGAACTGATGACTTGAATGTCTCTGAAATCCCTGGAGGGTGTAATTCATTCTTTCGTTGCCCATATTTGAACGTCGGTGTAGATTTCTTTAGTTGGACCTTTCGTCGTGGGCCTTCTGCTCCTGAGTTAAGAACTTTTTGAGAATTTTCCCCTTCTTTCGTAGGGGCACGCTTATGTCGCTATGATTTCTTTCAATCTTGGAATCGGAAAAATGCCCCAGTCCTTTCGCATGTTGTTACTGGGGATTTATATGAGAAACTCTCTTTGTTAACCAAATCGCGAGTGAATAATATCTGAATTGCCATTAAGATAATGATGGACCATGCTGATTGCGCTGACTGGTGCATTTTCCATTTTAGGATGGTTGATAAATGCCCCAGTGTTTAGTTGTTGCTGCTTCCGAGATTGCCCCCAATCTTGTTATAAGGGATCCAATATCCGGTTGTCACCAATTTTGAAATTGCCTCAGCCTCGTTTGTTGTCTAGGATAGTTGCTTTGATAGATGAGCTGATAAGACGCCAATATCGCAAGAGGCTTTTACATCTGTACCATCTGGTGAACAGGTAATGGATGTGGGCTTTGATGTTGACAGCTCTTTCTGGTAAAGATGTTACTTTATTAGAGAGATGATGCTCTAACTCATAGGGATATCGTTGTTGCTGAGCGGGACGACGCTATATCCACCCGTGATATCGCATGTAGTTGGCAGTGGATCTGTTGGCACGTATAGAAACCCTTTGGTAGGAGATCACAGTGTTACCTCCTTCTTCTGAGAGGGAATCCATGTTGGACTTGATAGCCTGCATATACAATAATTTGTAGATGGGCTTGTATTTTCCTGCATAGACTAGCTTAGCCATTTTGTCATGTACAGGACATTGTATATATCAAACAGCATTATATATGGTAGGGAAATATATGTTGATTCACTTCCCTTTTAGTTGTGCCTAGCTACTTACTTGATATTCGCTTATTTCTCCAGGACTTTGTGATCTGGATGTATTCTGAACTCCTCCTTGATGGATGGACAGTGAGATGTCTCAGGATTTTCAGAATGGATCGTCGATCTGTGTGTATTCCCTACCATCTTTGGTGTCTTGGGACTTGTTTCTGGATGTGGTTATGGATAGGAGTGTGTCTATTTTTATTTTTTCTGTGGTGAGACCGGACCATATAACATGGCTGCCTACGTACTCCCGTGTATTAGGGAGATCAGGTCGACGTAGTTCGCCCATGTACAGGGCGGATTGCAGATGAAAAGTTTTAATCCCATGTAAGGGATAAATTGAATGTGTGAAATGAAGTGAAACCAGGCTGCTGGTTTGAAAAGTGTGTTTTTCCCTGAGGGGCAGGTGGGTAAAAAGGAAATGTTGTATGTAATGAGGATTAAAGAACCTGAAATGACTGGTGATCTGATGATCCAAAACCAGGAAATTTGTTTGATGGTAACCTGAGACATAGTACCGTTTCACGGTGTCTGAATTGTTGAGTTAAGAAAATTCATCGCCTTCCATTTCCTGTAATCTGAAAGTGCCTCCTGTCAATACCTCATTGACAATAAATGGGCCTTCCCAATTTGGAGCGAATTTTCCTTTAGACTGAGCTTGGTTGTTAATGATCTTCTTCAAAACCAAGTCGTGTTGTTTGAAGTGCCGTAGTCGGACTTTTTTGTTGTAGGATCTTCTTTACAAGTAAAAGGCCACTCATTTGTGGGCCACATTGGTCCTCGTCCAAACATCTGAGGAGACATTGTTCTGCATCTCTTTTCGTATAGTGCATCTCCGTTCAGGTAGAATTTTATAGTAAGTTGATGGATCTGCCTTTTCTCAGTCGGGCTCGCCTCAGCTGGTGTAGATCCATCTCGTAAGTACTTCTTGATGTGTTGATACCAAGGATGCTGGATGGGAGGTAGGTCATCCGATACTTTTCATTGTAATTCCCATAGGTTGGAGCTTTTTGTTGGGAAAATGTGTGGGTTGGCATGTCTTCCTTGTCATGTATGTTGATCAAGGAGGCCAAGGTTGCTAGAGCACTCGCAAAATCATTCCTATTCTAAGGAATGTGGAGGAAGGATTTTTCATCAAACTCCGAAGCCATCTGTAGAACCTGCCGATGGTAAGGTAGCAACTGTAGAACCTGTTGAAGAGCTTTCTTCTTTTTCTTTTTTCTTCTTTTTTTTCTCTTTTTTTTCTTTTCTTTTTTTCTTTTTTTTCTTTATGCATTAAATCGTGGAAAAGAGTCCTATGGCTCACTGATAGGTAGCTCCGGCATTGATGAGGCCGAATGACAATCGTCTGTAGCAAAGGGCTCCCCAAGGAGTGATGAATGAAGTTTTTTCATGATCATCTTCAGCAACCATGATTTGATGGTACCCCGTGGAGCAATCAGCAAAGGAGTACATGTCGTATCGAGATGTATTGTCAATGAGTATGTGGATGAACGGCACGTGAAAGCTATCTTTGAGGCAAGCTTTATTCAAATCTCTGTAATCCACACAAACTCGCACCTCCCTTTCTGGTTTCGGCATGGGGACTATGTTGGATAGCCATTCTAGGTATGTTGACACCAAGATGCTGCCGACTTGAAATTGTTTCACAATTTCTTCTTTAACTTTTAAGTTCCACTCAAGTTTTAATTGCCTGTGCTTCTGCCTGAGTGGCTTGAATCCCCCTTTGATGGGAAGGCAATAAATGACAATGTCCGTGTATAAACCAACCATATCTTCGTGAGACCATGCAAACACATCCTGGAATAGGGTCAATAGAGTAACCATGTCATTCCTTTGGTTTGGAGTGAGGTCTGTACCAATTTGGATTTGTTTGGGGTTTTCTAAGGTTCCGAGGTTTAAAAGAGGTGGTTTGATCAAGATTTGGCTTGGGTTTGTCTTCGACCCATTCTTTGATCTCCTGATGTATCTCATAGTCCTCTTGTATTTCCATCAAGTCTGAGTCTAACTTTACATCAAAGTTATAGTCCTTGTGGAGAATAAGCACCTCATCAGCAAGTCTAGGCACATATAATTTTAGAGTCCTGAACCAATATGCTCTCACCTGATATATGAAATTGTTCAATCACACAAAGTGTTAGCATGTAATGACAAAAGTAACTGCTAATATTGAACAGAAAAAGTAAGCAGTTATTGTTATCTACAGGGCAGAACGAGTTTCTGCCTGCTTTACCCTCGTCGACCAATGCAAGGAGTACTGCTCCAATTGTCAAGGGCAAAGTCCTGATGGACTGCGGTGATGGAGGGGTTGTCATAATCCTCCTTCTCCCGAATGATGACCATTACGTCTGGACAATCATCGTCTGGGGTGTATTTGTTAGTATGTTCATCATGGATAATGACGCGTATTCCTAACATCATTCTGAAAATGTCTTGTTTAATTCTTCGTTCCTCTTCTTCCACTCTGGGGTCTGGAATAAAGACTTCTTTCTCTCTTACCGGTATCGGCTTGGGAAATAACATAGCCATTACGCTGGCTGACACCTTTACAGGATACATGACAAGGAAGACATGCCTACCCACACATTGACCCAGTGATGTGACACTGCTAAACGGGTCGGTGAAACCGAGATTTATTAGGGTCCGGGGACTTGGTTATGCAGGGGAAAGGTGTTAGGAAACCCCCGACATCCGTGTTACCACGGTGATCGCCTCTTTTCAAGAAACTATTATCTGAATGTGTGTGTGTGTGTGGGTCAATGTGCTATTATTTGGAAATAGTGTGAGGCCTCATTCGAACCTATATACACAGGTTTGAATGTATGTAAAAATTCAGTTTTTAGCAAGATATAGCAATGATGTTTTATAAAAAAGGTTTTTTCAAACCCTGATGCTCAATAGAAATTGAGACCTTTTACACTCCCATTTTATTAAGTGTTCGGCTTGATTGATTTTATTTGACAGATGCGAGGCATCTGTACGAAAATAATGTACAAAATAATGTCGACTTCCTCGTGGGTATGTAAACCATATGAGGAAATTCAGACACCGCAGAATAATTTACAAGCTGCTTACAGCTGAAAATGTCCATCACGGGAACCGAATCTAGATTCAATGGGAAGAATCTGTGATCACATGATTTCTACACGCACAGAATACTATAATTTATATGAAAGCAGTAAGCAGGTATATATATAAAAGTTGTAAATATATATATATATATACAGACATAATCACCAACCACGAAGCACCTCCATGGGGGATCAGAAATGTAAATAAAGCTGTAAAACCTATTAACCGCCACGGAGGAAACACCAGGTGGGACGAAACATAAATAAAGTTGTAAATACGGTCAACCGCCACGAAGAAAACTCCAAGCAGGACAAAATGTAAATAAAGCTGTAAAAAGCAATCAACTACCACGAAGTAAACTCCAGGTAGGACGAAACGTAAAGAAAGCTGTAAAAGCGATCAACCACCACGAAGTAAACTCCAGGTGGGACGAAATATATATATATATATATATATATATATATATATATATATATATATATATAAGCAATAAACGCACCAGATGTAACATCCAGACTCATCGAACAGAATTTGACCATAGTTCATATATATAAGTATATATATATATATATATATATATATATATATATATATATATATATATAAAAGCGAATAAACGCACCAGATATAAAATTCAGGCTCATCGAACAGAGTTCGACACACAGTTAATATATATATATATATATATATATATATATATATAAGCGAGTAAATGCTCCAGACCGAAGTCTAGGCTCATCGAACAAAGTTTGACACACACTTAATATATATATATATATATATATATATATATATATATATATTAAAGCAGTAAACGCTCCAGACCAAAGTCTAGGCTCAATCGAGGCATAACTCGATAATGTTAGTCAATATATATGTAAATATATATATATATATATATATATATATATATATATATATATATATATAATTTATATATATACAGACTGAAATGAAACCACGGACCAAAATCTGGGTAAAAGCAAGCAACACGACTCTCAACGTGTAGAAGGGTGTGTGCAAAGATGAAGAGAAAGACTCTAAAGTGTGTGAGAAGACTTACAGTTGACTGCTAAAGAAGACTTCTATATCTTTAGAGTGGATAAACACTGACTTTTGTAGGTACAAAAGGGCTATATATGAGCTCACAGGTGTTTAAAAGGGGAAAGTACACTGCATGGGGTGAGTGCAGAGCAAATTGGGCAGGGCTTCCTCGCCTTTTTCTCTTACAAAATGGCCACCCCAAGCCCTCTATTTATAGATGAGGGAGCTGCAGATCTACCTGCGACACCTAGTAGCAGGTGTACCTGCAGTTTCCCGGGGTGCCCCGGGCAGCGTGGGTCCCACCGTGTCGAAGTACGTACATTCAGACAACGCGTTGTTCGCTCGGTCGTTCATAACTTTCAATTCGGGAGTCCGATGGAAGTGTGACATACCATTCTAGAAAGCTCTTTCCGAGAGCTACATAATGACATATAATTTGACCTTTTTGATTCCAGGAAGATGGGTCCATGACCGAAATGGCATTCCCGGGTTTCTGTCAGGCAATCCGGTGAGCCGTTTTGTGTAGTTTGCACTCCAGAGTTAAGATATCGCTCTTGTGGGACTTCCTTTGAAGTATTTTGAGTTGAAATGATTGTATTTGATTTGGAGTGAAGTTCAGTTAGCAAAATGACCATTTTGCCCCTCCCGGGGTTATCTCCTATTTTCGTGCAGTTGTAGCAGTCGTTTCTCACGGTTATCTCTTAGGTTGACTTGATGTTGACTTTAACTGTCCTCGGGGTTATCTCTGAGGTTGGCTTGACCTCCCAGGGTTGGAAATTGGATATCTCGGGGCTATCGCTGGGGTTGGAATTGATGGTGTCATCCTCCAGGGTTATCTCTAGAGTGTGAAAAATATGTTTTTGTCCTCCTGTATAGTCAGTAACAGGAAAACAAAATTTCGAGTGTATAAACACATACCGCCAAGGATATGAGGTGGCACTCTACACGGGACATAGTCGAAGGTCAACTGATGCACCCGGAAGATGGGCTTGAGTGGAGATATTTTGATAACAAGCACCCCTCGTTTGCTGAAGAGGTTCGTAATGTTAGGCTTGGACTTACTACAGATGGGTTTAATCCATTTAACGGGCCTTACACAAAGCCCTACTCAACTTTGGCGGTGATTATTATGGTGTATAACCTCCCACCTTCGATGTGCAGGAAAGATCCCTACATGTTCATACCTTTACTAATTTCGGGTGATAAGAATCTGAGTAAAGACATCAATGTATACCTCAGGCCGTTAGTTGATGAGTTGAAGATGTTGTGGGAAAAAGGGGTTCAAACTTATGATGTATCTCTTAAGCCGAACTTTGACATGAGGGCAGCTTTACTGTGGACAATAAATGACTTCCCGACGTTAGGAATGATCAGTGGATGGTCGACTCATGGGGGCTTGTCATGTCCCGTGTGCATGGGGTCAGTTAAAGCTATGCGGCTCAAACATGGGGGGAAAATGAGTTTCTTTGCAACATCCAGACAGTTTTTGCCCATTAAACATCGTTGTCGACGGATGAGTAGACAATTCAATCGAAAAATAGAGAAACTTCAAGTACATGGTCGTCTTTCTGGGTCAGCAGTGTTGAGTTGGATTAGTCGTTTGAAGTTTCCACTTCCAGGGAAGAATCACAGATTGGAGCGAGCTTATAGTTACGGCAAGGTTCATAACTGGACACACAGATCCATGTTCTTTGACCTACCTTATTGGGCTACACTCTGCATCCGTCATTGTTTAGATCCGATGCATACTGAGAAGAATGTATTTCATAACATTTTTATACAGTCCTAGATGTCTGTGGTAGAACAAAGGACAACAACAAGTCGAGACTTGATTTAGTAGAAATGAACATTAGCGAAGATTTGTTGTTGTATCAAGAGGGTAGTAAGACGGTAACGCCTAAAGATGAATATACTTTGACCAGGGAACAGTTGATATTGATATGTAATTGGATTAGTGGACTGAAGCTCCCAGATGGATATTCTTTGAATATAGCAAGGTGTTGTAAAGTCGAAGAGCTGAAGTTTCGGGGTCTCAATTGTCATTGGTTTGATGTTGATAATGGAGTTAAAGTAGATAAAAAATCAAGACGGGTGACTATTAACGTTAAGTCAAAACTAAGACTGATGACTGATATGGACGAGCCATTTATTTTAGCAAGTCAAGCAACACAGGTGTACTATGTGCGGGGTGTTAAGACTCTTGCAAGCCCATGGCATGCTGTTATAACCACCAAAGCCCGTGGTTTTCAAAGCATAGCTCCTCATCCAGACGTTGAACCTTTACAAGTCGAGTCTACTAGTGTCACACCTGCTGATGTGACAATTATTAGTGAGTCTAATGAAGAAGAGGATGACGTTGTCGCTATCAAAATGACACGCAAACGCACACATAGCACCGCGTAAGCAATAGACATGTGTTAGAACTTACGGGACTCAATTCTGACATACAGAGACCGAGTTATCGCCCAGTTTGTAAAACTCGCCAACAATTGGGCAAAAAGTCAAAAAAGAGCTCAAAACCCGCATCGGTAGTCCGAATGACACGCAAATAGACACATATCACCGTGTAGGCAATAGACATGCGTTAGAACTTACGGGACTCGATTCTGACATACGGAAACCGAGTTATCGCCTAGTTTGTAAAACTCGCCAATATTTAGGCAAAAAACCGAAAAAGATGTCAAAACCTGCATCGGCCGTCTGAATGATATACAAATACACACATAGCACCGCGTAGATAATAGACACGCGTTAGAACTTATGGGACTCGATTCTGACATACGAAGACCGAGTTATCACCCAGTTGGCAAAACTCGCCAACACTTAGGGAAAAGGCCGAAAAAGAGGTCAAAACCCGCATCGGCCGTCCGAATGACACACAAATGCACACATAGCACTGCGTAGGCAATAGACACACGTTAGAACTTACGGGACTCGATTTCGACATACAGATACCGAGTTATCGCCTACTTTGCAAAACTCGCCAACACTTAGGCAACAAGCCGAAAAAGAGGTCAAAACCCGCATCGGCCGTCCGAATGGCACGTAAACGCACACATCGTACTGCGTAGGCAATAGACACGCGTTAGAACTTACGGGACTCGATTTCGACATATGGAGACCGAGTTATCACCCAGTTTACAAAACTCGCCAACACTTAGGCAAAAAGCCGAAAAAGAGGTCAAATCCAGCATCGGCCGTCCGAATGACACGCAAACACACACATAGCACCGCGTAGGTAATAGACACACGTTAGAACTTACGGAACTCGATTTTGACATACAGAGACCGAGTTATCACCCAATTTGCAAAACTCGCCAACACTTGTAGAACACAAACTAAAATAATTTAAACACTACAAAAAAATGGGCCTTTAACAACGATTTTTTAGGCAACGACTTTATAAGTCGTTGCTAAAAGTATATGTTTAGCAATGAAATTTGTCCTTCGTTGCAGATTGTGTCAGGCTTTCACTTTTTGTAACGAAATTCATAAGTCATTGCAAAATTTCGTTGCTAATTCATTGGCGAGAAAAAATTTTGTTAGAAATTCGTTGCAAAATTTTAGGCCACTTGATTTCCCATCATCGTGGACAACGAAAGCTTTTTTGTTGCTAAAAATGGGGCTTTAGTAACGATTTTTTCAAGCAATAGCTTTATAAGTTGTTGCTAAAAGTGTATTTTTAGCAACGAAACTTGTCCTTCATTGCAGATTGTGTCAGGCTTTCACTTTTTGCAACGAAATTCATAAGTCGTTGCAAAATTTGGAAACAAAATTCGTTAGAAATTCGTTGCAAAATTTCTAACCACTTGATTTCTCCTCATCGTGGGCAACGAAAATTTTTTTTGTTGCTATATTTCGTTGCCTAATATGAACCACATTCATTGGCAACAAATTTTATTTTCGTTGTATATCTTATACAACTTTTTGCAAAGACTATTAAAATGTTGCTTTAAATTAAGATAATCTCAATAAGCATGTTTTTGTAAAACCATATTCGGTATTCGGATAATTATGAAAAAATATTCATATTAGTATTGAAAAATGATTATTACTATTACTATTACTATTATTATAATTATTATTATATTTACTAGTATTATTATTATTATTATTATTATTATTATTATTACTATTATTATTACTATTATTATTAATTTTTATTATTATTATTAGAATAATTATTACTAATCTTATAATTATTATTTTTATTATAATAATTATATTAATTACTATTATTATAATTTCTATTATTATTATTATTGTTGTTGTTGTTATTATTATTATTATTTTTATTATTATTTTTATTATTATTGTTACTATTATTATAATAATTATTCTTGTTACTATTATTATTGTTATTATTGTTGTTATTATTATTACTATAATAATAATAATTATAATTATAATTATAATTATTAGTATTAATTATAATTATAATTATTAGTATTAATTATAATTATTATTATTACTATTACTATTAAAATTATTATAACTACTACTATTATTGTTATTGTTATTGTTATTGTTATTATTAATTATTATTATAATTATAATAATAATTATTACAATAATTATAATAGTACTAATAATAAAAAAGCCTGGCCCGACCCGTGGACTTTTTAAAAAATAAAATAAAATAATGATCTCCTTGAGAATTGAACTCTAGACCTCCCACTCTCCATAAATAAATGCTCAAACCAACTAAGCAATAATAATTTTTTATTATAAATTCAGTTACCCGATACTTAAATATTAATTACATATTTACATCAAATACTAAAAATACTAATTAAAAAAATACTAAAAATACTAAAATTCAAATTATTTTGTTAATTAATCAAAAGAACAAAAATTCAAATTACGTCATTAAAATACTAAAATCATAACATATTTATATCATTTACATCATAACATATTATCATATTTACATATTTACATCATAACATATTTACATCATTTAATCAAAATACTAAAATTCAAATACTAAAATACTAAAATTTTACTCAAATACTAAAATTTTACCATAGTTGTATAACATATCAAAATACTAAAATTTTACCATAGTTGTATAACATATCAAAATACTAAAAGTCACTTACGCGACACTAAAATAATGATTACATATTTACATCAAATACTAAAAATACTAATTAAAAAAATACTAAAAAATCAAATTAAAAAAATACTAAAATCCAAAAAAATACTAAAATTCAAATTATTTTGTTAATTAATTAAAAGAACAAAAAATTCAAATTACATCATTAAAATACTAAAATCATAACATATTTACATCATAACATAACATATTATCATATTTACATATTTACATCATATTCACATCATAACATATTTACATAATTTAATCAAAATACTAAAATTTAAATACTAAAATACTAAAATTTTACTCAAATACTAAAATTTTACAATAGTTGTATAACATATCAAAATACTAAAATTTTACCATAGTTGTATAGCATATCAAAATACTAAAAGTCACCTACCCGACTAATTACATATTTACATCAAATACTAAAATACTAATTAAAAACATATACTAAATACTAAAAAAAATCAAATTAAATATTTATTTTTATATATAAATATATATATATATATATATGTGTAAACAAATATTCATATAAATATTTATAAGTATATATATATATAGAGCAAGGATCAAGAGCATTCTCCTTATCTAGTATTCCTCCTTAAATAACACTCATTTATTAAAACTACGTCATTTTGGAGATTTTTAAAAGAGAGTGGTCCCACTTACTTTTATTTTATTTACAAAAATACCACATGCAGCCCCATTTATTTTTTAAAAGAAACTCCAAAACGACGTAGTTTAATAAATGAGTGCTATTTAAGGAGAAATGCTAGATAAAAGGAATTCTCTTGATCCTTGCTCATATATTAAAATATTCATAGTTACGTTATATAAATATTCATAGTAACTTTATATATATATTTTTAGTTTAATATGGAGATTTAAGAGTATATATATAGATGATAATAGAATTTATCTAATACACAAAAAATATAACATAAGAAGTAAAAATATCACAACTATGTTTTGAAACTAAGACATATGGGTTATTGGGCCATTAAGCTACCACTAAGCCATTCTAATTTATTAGTTAACTAAACTACCGTCATAACTTGTAGCGGTAGACAGTGTAGCACATGAACAAATGAGGGGCAAACGAGTAATTTCTCGTGTCACTACAGCCTGTAGCGACAAGGAGAAATTCATTTCAATCCATGTCTCCAATGTTGCGATCAACGGTATAGATTATGGTTGTTGAAATAGTACCCGTGACAACCGATTGCCAAGAATGGGGACCCATATATATAGCCGTGTATAGTCTATTTGTGCGCAGTCTTTCAAAACTACGTCGTTTTGGCATATTTATTTTTTATTTCTGATTTGGGAGGAGAGAAACTATTTTTTTAATAAATAAAAAAAACTGCCAAAACAACATAGTTTTTGCAGACTATGCACAAATAAATTAGAGCATTCATTTTAAAATTAAAATTTAGAATTTCAAAAATGATAAAAAGTTATTTGAATTTTAATTTAGATTATTGATTATTGTATTTATTAAAAATAAATAAATTAATATTCATTCATTAATACTATACTTTAAAACTCATTCGTTATGGATAAGTATGAAAAAACGTTATCTATTTAAAAAAGTATCTTTTTAATTTTAATTAGATAACATTTTTTTAAAACGTTATGTATCTAAAAAAACACTGAGCACTTATTCGCAAAGAAAGAGGGTTCAAGTACTGACTGTCTTCGTGTCTCATTTTTAGCCTCTTTTTGTTCCATCTGAAAAACAAAATCTAAGGTTTGCCTAAATTTCCTGTAACTCTCAAATCTCTAGATCAAACATTATGACACCCTTATTATAATGAACCGAAATTGCGACGCAGGGCTACATTGCCAAACTTGCCTCACAAACGGCAACGTACGGGCTCGTTGTACGCGAATTCAGCCTCTCAATCCGACTTCAAAGGTATATAAAGCTCGTATGTATGTTCAAATTCAGCCTAGAGCGGTGCTTTTAGCAATGGAGAACCAGCAGGATACTGTTACCAGTTAGCTTAATATATGTTCCTCTTTTTTTCTCTCTCTTATGGCCGGAATGTTTCTTTTTTGGTTGCGGTTTGGCGGCCTAATTTGTTCTTCTTGTTGTTTTTCTGTTATTGTAAGAGTAGAACAAGGTAAAGTATGGGCATTGTTAACGCCAAGTTTCGCCGGCGCGTCCAATCACAGAATTCCACGCGCTAGAACCTGCACAGTAACAGATCACACAGAAGCTTGACGGCTTGTGCCGCCGGGGGATAGCTCCGGTGTGAGAATGAGTACAGGCCGTTACAAGGGTAAACAATGGAGGCAAAGTATTTAGTGCTCAAAAGTAGGTCTTACCTCATAATGTTAACCTAGGCCTTGTATTTATAGAGCTCACCACCTTAGAATCCTTCTCCCAGTCGGATTAGGACTCCTAGTGTATGGTAGTTACCATAACTTGGGTCCAACAAAATCTCCTTAAAAGGTGCAAGTAGAATCCAATCCCACCACTACCTTTGGAGTTACCGTATATGAATAGGCCCCCGGACCCTGCACGCAGGAGAGCCCACTGTGCAGGCCCAAACGGTCCTATTATCTGGTCTGGGCTTCGGCCCAAAGGACTCGAAGGCCCGACCCCTCATCATCACAAGAATGGGTTCGGCCCCGACCCCGAAGGACACATATGCCGACCCGAACACCTATAACACCTTCATGGGCTTCATCCCATCGGTCTATCAAACCCTTCTGCCAGAAAGCCTTCGGCCCAGATGGAGGTCGGTAAAACGCTCCCGAACATTGCCCCCCAGTCTCTGGTTATAATGTATTTATGGCTAGAGACTTGAAAGGTCACGACAACTAATGATGAGTCATCTTGGGAAGTCCAACGGTCTGTTATAGATATTTTAAACGTTGCATGCCTTTTAACGCCTGGACCCACCTCAACATTTATTAGCCGCCCTAGGGCTCCGTGCCGTACAACCTATAAAAACCCCTCACCCCCTATCATTATCACCTTTACTGACTCCTCACTCTCAAATCCTCTCATTTGAAATTTTCCGGACAAGGCGATTTCCGGCGAGATATCTATTCTGTCGTATTAACCATTTTCCCTCATTTCTTTGTTCGTTTTGAGTGCTATTTTGCCATTTCTTCCTTTGAACCTCTTGTTTTCCTCAATATTCCTCTGAAATGGCAGATTCCAGCACCAATCCGGCAACTGAGCCTACCATTGTCACCACCGGCGACCTTCTAGAGGTCGAACTACCAACTGTCCCGGTTGAAATGTCTGTGGAGAAACGCCGAGTCCCAAACTCGTCGTCTCTATGCTTCAGAAACCGACTACGCGGTTATCAACACCAAATCATCCATCACACCCTCCCAACTATCCGACATCCGCTCGTCATTCAACATCCCCAAAGATACAAGCTTCGGGTGGCCGAGGCTAGCGAGAGGATGTATCATAGTCCTGAAGGTGGTTGGGTAGCCGTCCACCTCTACGCCCTGAAGTATGGAGTTCGGTTTCCCCTGCACGAGTTCATATCCTCCTTTCTATGTCTGGTCGGGGTCGGGTTCGCACAATTAGCACCGAACTCCTATATCCAACTTGTCAGCTTCATAGCCCTCTGCCAAGAGGCCGGTATCACACCCGGGCTGGACTTTTTCTTTGTCCTCTTTTCTGTCTGCCGATCCAAGGAGCCCGGTCTCCGACACCTGAACCGAGTTCCAGGCCGAGAGACTTTCGTGAAGACCCCTTCGAGCAACAAGGGATGGCATTCCCAATGGTTCTTCATGAAAGGTACCGACCTTAACCTTTTGCCAGCTTGGGCTGGTCCCGACGACACCCCAATCAAGGTTACCAAATTCCCGAAGGGTCGTGCTGCTGCTTTCAAAAAGTTTTATGCCATTCTGAAGCAGACCAGCTGGGGTGTGGGGATCGTTTCAAACGAATCGTGGCTTTATGAACACGGTTGTAAGTAATCATACCCGAACCTATGTATCTATATTCTTATCTTTCTACTATTGTTTCTCTTCAATAATCTTTTTGTCTTATGTCGTAGTGACCATCTTCAAGCCCGATGATGCCGAAGCGGCTCTGACCCCACTTCTGATCACAGCCGAGCCCATTCACCCCCCTGCCGCTGATGATACACCCTCGGACGAGGCTGTCCTCATCACTGAGTTGTCCGTTGGTTCATCAACAGGGCCTCTTCCTGATTCATCTAAAGCCGACGTTTCTACAAAAAACGTGCTCGAGATGAAAGGGGCTGATAAGATGGCTTTGCTGAAAAAGGCCAAGAAGAAGCCTTCCTCTGTCCGAGCTCCCGTCAAGGCAATCCCTGCGGCCGAGCCGAAGCCTGCTCCCAAACCGACTCCTCCCCCACCTGCCTTAATAACTATGGTCGAGGATTCGGAGGATACCGAGGATCGACCTCTTGTTCGACCCTCGAAGAAGCCTCGCCTGATCGAGGGACCTGTTGAGGAAGTGACTGGGCCAATCCCTGCTGCGACCCCGACGTCCCGAGCAAGTTCTTCTGAGGGATCGGCGACTACCTGTTGGCCGAAGAGTCCCTCCGAGAAATTCCCCTTCTACTTGCTTGATCAGTTTAGGCTTTCCGGTGACGATGATCGGTTTAAGAACTTTTCATCCGAGGACTTTCTGGTTACTTATCTCAAGGCTCAGACGCAGGTATTCATCCTCCTTTGTATATATTTTTCCTTACTGATTCTTTGTATTTTATCTGACCGATATGTCGCCTATGCTTAGGCTAATGCTATCCTTGCTCGGGCGATTGCTCCACTTGCTCGGTCTACGAAGAGGGAGCTTCAACTGGGGACTGATGTGGACCTTCTCCAGGCTGAGCTGGGAGGTCGGGACTCGGAGCTGAAGAGGGAAAGAGAACTTCATGCCGATGCCCGAGATAAAGTGACGAAGGCTGAACGTCGAATCGCCGAGCTCGAAGACCAACATGCGTTATTACAACAGGAGTTCGTCGGTCTCGATGGTCACGCCAAAAAGTTGATTCGGGACAAGGAGACTCTGATTGAGGAGAATAAGACTTTGGTGGGGAACCTTCACGCCGTCGAGGATCATATCAACCGGATGCACGGTCAAGTAAGAACACTGATCGCTGCGAACAGTACCTTGGAGGCAGAACGGGCTGTCATCAAACAAGCAGCCATCAAGGAATATGAAGAATCGCCTGCCTTGACCGATAAGATAATGGCCCAGTTTGCTGAAGGGGTCGAGGCTTATCGGGAGAAGGCGAGAGCGAAGCTTGTTGATGCCGGCCTGGATGCTTCGGTACTTGATTCCTCCGACGATGAGTCCGACGCTGATGAGGGTGCTCCTTAGTTCCTCCTGATAATGTTCTGCCTAAGTGCATTTTTTTTTGTTGGTACTGTTGCCCGACTCGTAAGTGATCGGGTTGTAAAAATTGTATAAGTATAAATGAAATCGACTCTTTTGGCCCATGAATGTTTGTTATCAGTTTTACTTAGAACTAATCTCGATCAGTTATGTTCGTCCAAACCTTCTAATCGGATTGCCCTTAGAGTTTATCTGATATTGAAGGGTCCGACAGTTATACTCGGGACCTATCTCGATCAGTGTCATCTTTTTGAACCTCTTGATCGGATAGTAGCCGAGATCTGTTCTTTGAGAATGTATTGAACTCTCGGTCAGTTATGTTCGGGATTAATATCGATCAGTGGTGTCTTCCCGAACCTCTTGATCAGATATTGCCCGAAGCATGTCTGTTCGAGTAGTAATGAAACATATGAATATAGATGAAGTTAAACATTGCCAAGAATAAGAACTTTCATTTATATCATTTAAATTGAATCGGTTGCATAGACAAAAGTAAGAATAGCACAACTATTACTGGTAAAATTTTCTAAGTCTTCCAGCATGCCATGTATTCGTTACCTCCGAACCGTTCATTGCTCGAAGTCGGTATGTTCCGGGCTTCGGCACTCCTATCACTTCATAAGGACCCTCCCAGTTAGGCATTAACTTGCCAGTGTTCTGGGGGGTTGAAGCCTCCGACTCCCGGAGGACTAGATCTCCTACTGCAAACCTCCTAGACTTCACCTTCTGATTATAGTGTCTGGCTGTCCGCTGCTGATAGATTGCCAACCTCATCACAGCCGAATCCCGAACTTCGTCTAGCAGATCCAGATTTGTTCTTAAGCCATCATCATTGTATAATTCTTTATATTGGCTGACCCGAAGGGTGGGTGATCCGATCTCGACCGGAATTAGAGCATCGGTCCCATATGCCAGTCTGAATGGAGAGTCTCCCGTTGTAGTTCGTGGGGTAGTTCGGTACGACCATAAAATAGATAATAGCTCTTCGGGCCACCGACCCTTTAATTCATCCAACCTTCGTTTTAATCCCGTTGAGTAGGGTTCGATTGGTACTTCCACCTGACCGTTTGATTGAGGGTGGGCAACCGAAGTCTTTCGGTGTTGGATCCCTAGATCTTTCAGAAAGCCCTCGAATTTTGATCCGACGAACTGTCTGCCATTGTCTGAGACTATTGCCATCGGGATGCCGAACCGGTAGACTATTCCTTCCTTGGTAAACTTTAAACACTCCTGCTCGGTTATCCTTTGCAATGGTTTGGCCTCGACCCACTTGGTCATATAATCGATGGCCACGATCACAAAACTGACTTGTCCCTTAGCTTTTGGTAGAGGACCTAGGATGTCGATCCCCCACACAGCAAAGGGAATTGGGGATAGAACCGAGTATAACTCTTCTGGAGGTTGATGTGGAATGTTGCTGTTCAGCTGACATTTGGGGCACCTTCTGACGAATTCCTTAGCCTCTGTGTAGATAGTTGGCCAGTAATACCCCTGCCTCAGGAATTTTATGTGCCAGTGACTTTGCTCCCATGTGATCCCCACAGATCCCCTTCGTGAACCTCTCGAAGTGTGTAATTCTGCTTCTGAAGGAGTCAAGCATTTGAGCAGTGGAGAGCTAAAGGCTCTTCGGTAGAGATCTCCATCAATGAGGACGAAGTTCGAGCTTCGATGCTTGACTTGCCTGGCTAGAATTCGGTCCGAGGGTAGGGTCCCATCGGCCAAATATGAAATATAAGGAGTGAGCCAGCAATCGAGTAGATCCAAAGTTAGGATTTCTGTCTTCGGGACACTGGGTTTTTTCCAGAACCTCTAAGTATACCGATCCGTCGAAGGAGCTTGCTTCAGTAGTTGTCAATCGTGCCAGGGCATCTGCTATGGTGTTTTCTGATCGATCCACCCCTAAGCAGCTGTGCGATGCGAAGTTTGTGAGCTTATCTCTTAATTCGGCCAGATATTTGGTCATCCTCGCCCCCCGAGCTTCATATTCGCCTGATAACTGCTTGACCACCAGCTGTGAGTCACTGTAAATGATTAACCTTTGCACCTCGAGGCTTCGGGCCAATCGTATCCCTGCTAAGATGGCCTCGTACTCTGCCTCGTTGTTCGTGGCCTTGAATCCGAATCGAATGGCTTGTTGGACTTTGAACCCTTCTGGACTTGTCAAAATGACCCCTGCTCCACTGACGTCTGAAGTTGATGATCCATCCACGTATAATGTCCACGAGGTCTGCCCCGGTTGTGCTTCGGCCACTATGTTTGCCTTCGGCTCTGTGAAAGAGCACTCTATTACAAAATCTGCCAACGCTTGTCCTTTGATTGCCGTTCGGGGATGGTACTCTATAGCAAATTGTGTCAATTCCATCGCCCATGCGGCCAGCCAACCTGACACCTCGGGCTTATGCAGAATTTTTTTCAACGGCTGATTCGTGTAGACCACCACCACCCGACCCTGGAAATAGTGCCTGAGTTTCCTGCTAGCAATTATGAGGGCGTAGGCGAACTTTTCCAGGTTCGGATATCTTATCTCTGCGTCTCTGAGAACATGACTGACGTAGTACACCGGAAACTGTTTGCCTCCCTTATCCCTCACCAGTGCCGCCCCTACAGCCATCGGGCTGGCAGCTAGGTATAAGTATAAAGGTTCAGAGGCAACCGGTTTCATCAACAACGGAGCCGAACCCAAATACCTTTTGATCTCTTGGAACGCGTCTTCACATTCTGAAGTCCACTGGAAGCTTTTGTCATTCTTCGGACCCTTGAGAGTGTCGAAAAAGGGTAGACACCTTTCTGCTGACTTTGACATGAATCTCCGAAGGGCTGCGATTCGGCCCGTCAGTCTCTGGACATCCTTGTACGTCCTCGGAGATTTCATGTCCAAGATAGCTTGTATTTTTTCGAGATTGGCCTCGATTCCCCTTTTGCTGACCAGATATCCTAGGAATTTTCCTGAACCCAATCCGAAGGTACACTTGGTCAGGTTTAGCCTTAGATTGTGTCGCCTTACCGTCTCGAAGCAATCTGCCAAATCCTCCAGATGATCTCGGGCTGCCATGCTTTTGACGATCATGTCATCTGCGTACACTTCCATACTTCTTCCCAGCTGTTTTCTGAATACGAAGTTCATCATACGTTGGTAGGTTGCCCCTGCGTTCAGTAGTCCGAAGGTCATTTTCCGATACGCGTATATTGCCCGATGAGTGATGAATCTAGTCTTCGGGATATCCTCCTTATGCATCGAGATTTGGTGATATCCTGAGAAAGCGTCCATGAAACTTAGCATCTCATACCCTGAAGTGGCATCAATCAGCTGGTCTATGTTGGGTAAGGGATAGAAGTCTTTAGGGCATGCCTTGTTCAGATCAGTGTAGTCGATGCACATCCTCCATTTCCCATTTTGCTTCTGAACCAATACCACATTCGCCAGCCATTCGGGATAGTCGATCTCGAAGATGAACCCGACCTCTAGCAATTTGGCAACCTCGTCGTCTATGATGCTCTGTCTTTCTGGGGCAAAGATCCTTCTTTTCTGTATCACCGGCTTCTTTTTAGGATCGGTATGAAGCCTATGCAGTGCTACTGATCTGCTTACCCCGGGCATGTCACTGGGTTCCCAAGCAAAGATGTCGGCGTATACCCTGAGCAATTCCACCAGACCCGTTCGCAGCTGGTCGGTTAACCCGACCCCAATCTTGATCAGTTTGTCTGGATTCCCCGGTATTAACTCTACATCCTCCGTTTCTTCAGCTGGTAGAGCCATGGGTTCTGTACTTCCCTCTGTGAATGGCTCTAACTCAATGGTCATTGCCTGTTTATGTTTACTGACCCCGATTCCTGAAGATATCAAAGTGTTCCGATAACACCTTCAGGCGATATCAAGATCTCCTTTTGCCTCCCCTATCCCGTTCGGTGTTGGAAACTTTAGTTTGAAGTGGGGTATCGATGTTACTGCCTGTAATGCTGCTAGAGTAGGCCTCCCCAGGATGGCGTTGTAAGCCGAATCCACTTGTACTACGAAGAATTTTACCATGATTTCTGTCTGTTGTGGGGCCGTGCCAAATCGAACTGGTAGTTCTATCGTGCCCGACACGTGAACCGGGTCTCCACTGAAGCCGTATAGGGGGCCTTCGCCCCCCAATTCCATCTTCTTTCCTCCCAAATCCATCCTCTGGTAGGCATGCGTATAGAGTATGTCGACTGAGGATCCGTTATCTAGCATCATTCGCTTCATGTCAACCGGCCCGACCTGAGCTGTTATGACCAGAGCCCCGTCATGCGGTTCAATGTGATCGGTCGGGTAATCCTCGTCTGAAAAGGAGATAGTCGTGCCTGAGTACGGCCTGTCCTTCCGGGGCGAGGAGCCGGCTAATGATAGTACTGCCTCGAGATGTCCATTCCTTTTTCGACCGGTTACACGCCCTACCGACCCGCCCGATATCACATCGATAACTCCTCGGGGCTGGGCATTCGGTTGCGGCTGTGCTTCCCGGGGGGGTTCTCTGACGTTTTCTTGGGGAGCCTCCAATCCCTCTCTGCCGACTACATATCGCACCAACTGTCCATTCTGCACGTTTTTTCTATTAGATCTTTCAAGTTGACGCATTCGTCCGTTGTGTGCCCTCGACTCTGGTGGTACGCACAGTACTTGTCCCGACCTCTTTTTCCCGGTCTGGTGACCGTTTGGCATGGTTCGAAAAAGGGTTTGTTCCGTATCTCCTCCAGTATCTTGGCCCGATCTGTGGTGAGTGCGGTGTACACTTTGTTGACATTTTTGTTTGGGAAGGGCGGCCTTCCACTACCCGACCCTCCTCCACTATAATTTCTCTTACTATAGTTGTCCGACCTGCCTTGGGTGTCGGGCTTCTAATAATTCTGTTTGTCCCGATCTTTGGATTTGTCGTATGATTGGGACTGGGGTTTGAAGTTCCCCATCGCTTCCTCAACTGCTATATGACCCTCGGCCCTGTGGAATGCCTCTGTTAAGTCCGTCGGAGGGTTGATCACCAGGTCCTTCATCAGCTTTTTGGATTTCCCGATGTCTAGCCCGGTTGTGAAAAATCCCAAGGCCTGGGGGGAGTTCAATTCTGCCACCGACCCCACAGCCTCTCGGAACCTTTTAACATATTGCCCCAGACTCTCATCGGGTCTCTGCCTGACCTGCATGAGGGATGCTGTGATCTTTCCCCGTCTCTTGTTACTCCCGAACCGAGCGTGAAACTTTTCTCGAAGGTCCCTCCACGAGCTTATTGACCCTGATGCCAAGGTTCCCATCCATTCTCGGGCACTCTTCTTCAGGGTGGTTGCGAACATGTGACACTTGGCCGCGTCAGAATGGCCGAAGTATGTCATTAACCTATCATACCCATCGGAGTGGTCATAAGGGTCTCCCAGCCCGTCGTAAGTCTCTATTGGGGGCATCTTCCTTTTGGGGTCGGCGATCTCCCGATTAATCTCCTTAGAAAAGGGGGACCCTATACAGGTCGAAGGTTCCCCCGTCGAACCTTTTGCCAATAGAAGTTTTTCCAGCTCAGCCACTCTTCGGGCGAGGGGGCCGGACTCTCCTTCATGAGGGGACGATCGGGGTCTGTCCCTCTCACGTTCGGGTGTCCCGTCTCCCTTCTTTCCCGAATGGCCTTGGTGTTCTGATCGGCGTCCTGCTGAACGGCTCCTCCTCCGGCTCCGGCCGTCCCTCGAACGGCTCCGGTATCTGCTCCTTTCCCTACCAGCCTCTCGTCTTCGGGGAGATCGAGACCGGCTGTGGTGCCTATGCCTCTTGGAGGATGCCTCCTGTTCCCCGGCCATGTTAGCCATTTGTAGTTCGAGTTCCTCCTGTTGGAGACGTAGGGCCGTCATGGCATCTTTGTTCTGCTGCATCTTTTTCTGCAGGATGAATTCTCTTTGATCTCGACTACCTAATGTACGACTCTTTTCATGCACCTCCAACGCCTGTGGGTTAGCTTCACCCATCCGACTAGCCTGGTTGGGGGTACGTTGGCTTTCATGAAAGAGCCGCCTCCGGGGGGAGCCAGCCGACTCCCTCTGATCGTCCTGGATTCTGGAACCCAGTCTGTCCTTCACCGACCCTCTCACCTGAGTGGTCTGGTGCGACTTGGCCTTTTCCCGGTCGGAAACTGCATATTCCACACTCGCCATCGTTTCTCGCCGGCAAGGAATCTGATTGTGATTGTTTAAGCACTACGCCCTCCTTCTAGCGCCAATGTTAACGCCAAGTTTCGCCGGCGCGTCCAATCACAGAATTCACGCGCTAGAACCTGCACAGTAACAGATCACACAGAAGCTTGACGGCGTGTGCCGCCGGGGGATAGCGCCGGTGTGAGAATGAGTACAGGCCGTTACAAGGGTAAACAATGGAGGCAAAGTATTTAGTGCTCAAAAGTAGGTCTTACCTCATAATGTTAACCTAGGCCTTGTATTTATAGAGCTCACCACCTTAGAATCCTTCTCCCAGTCGGATTAGGACTCCTAGTGTATGGTAGTTACCATAACTTGGGTCCAACACAATCTCCTTAAAAGGTGCAAGTAGAATCCAATCCCACCACTACCTTTGGAGTTACCGTATATGAATAGGCCCCCAGACTCTGCACGCAGGAGAGCCCACTGTGCAGGCCCAAACGGTCCTATTATCTGGTCTGGGCTTCGGCCCAAAGGACTCGAAGGCCCGACCCCTCATCATCACAAGAATGGTTCGGCCCCGACCCCGAAGGACACATATGCCGACCCGAACACCTATAACACCTTCATGGGCTTCATCCCATCGGTCTATCAAACCCTTCTGCCAGAAAGCCTTCGGCCCAGATGGAGGTCGGTAAAACGCTCCCGAACAGGCATAATTGTCCGTTTTGCTAGCATATGGAGTCAGCTTAGCATATAGTTGAAGGTGGCATGGGTTAGTGGAAAGGGCTTTAAAATGGTTTAATGTTTACTGATTGTGTTACTCATTCGACCTCCTACAAGATTTCTTATATTTCAAGGATCAGGAATTTTTTAAAAGGCTCTTTTTCTGTGGTAATATTTTTAGGACTTGATGAAACTGGAAGGATACATTCTGTAAATCAAGTAGTTGAGTCTCTTTTATAGCCCAACATTGGATTTTCAGACTTAATCAATAACAAAAAATTATTTAGTAATTGATGAAACTGGAAGGATCTGTGCATGTAAAATCAAGCAGTTGAGTCTCTTATATAGTCTGGTGATGGATTTGCAGTCTTACCAATAAATAAAAAAATCGTGGGGTTTCAGCAAGATACTTATCAAGGCATCCTTGTTAACTGTATTTTCAGCAATTGCTCTCATCTTCGATGGACAAGACAGCGCGGCTTTGGCACCTGGCTAGCAAGTCTTGTTTAAAGACTTTTTCTCGCAGTGACTATGGTAATTATGCATTCTCTGATATAACATTTTCTTTTTTGCTCTTTAGGTAGCTATTAATTGTAGAACTCACAAAATGCTGCTGGATTGGGATTTGGGAGTTTCCTCATTTCATTAAGTTTGGGGGAGTGGGTTGTCCTCTTACCCGACCCACCAACCCCTTGCGTTTGTCATTCATTTACTGGCTGATTAGTAATTACATTCTTCTTGATTTTCCTGGACAGTAACTTGCATCCAGTTTAATCCTGCTGATGATAGATACTTCATCAGTGGATCGCTAGATGCTAAGGTTCGCATATGGAGTATTCCTGATCACCAAGTTATTGATTGGAGTGATCTACATGAGATGGTCACTGTTGCTTGTTATACACCAGATGGTCATGTTGGTTTTCTTAATTAATTTTACGTATTGTAGTTCATATTTGTTTTTCATTTAATTGCATAGTTTGGAGTCATTAATTAGAGCTCTTGAAGTTGGGGATTGTGTGTTAAACAAGCCCCAATATTTTATGTTATGATCTTACATTGAAGGTTCAATATCACATGCATCCATCCCTGTCGGAATTTCCTTCTAATAGCTTCTATGAAGGTACACTTCAAAATGGATTGACGATAAATGAAAGGCAATCAACATGAATCGATTTTCCAACTTGCCTCTTTCTATATGTTGCATGGGACTTGTTGCACTCGCCAACTTGCCTATTTATATATGAGTTAAGTTATTTGAAGATATCCTTTTCCAGTCCAGTAGCAAGAAGTCTTCAAGCATCCGAATTGATTTCAAGTATAAAGAATAAGAAACCAAGTGTTAGAAGGTATGTTATCTTATTATGCTTATATTGTGTTGTTGTGGGTTAAATGGTTGCATTATTGTAATTGGTAAGACAATTGATAAGCTTAATTTTCATAGAAATTGACTATGCATGGGTTATTAAAAACTCACTGTTAGTTTGTTGATATCAAACCTTTAAAATAATGAAAGGTTAGTAGGTATTTAATTATTTCCCACGGTCAATATGTTTGGTTCAACTGTGAAACCAACTGCTATTGGACTGGAATAAAACAAAGGAGAATAGGGTGGGTTGTGTGAAGCAATAAGGGAGCTAAACTGGGTTTTTAAAACAAACCAATAACTATGAAAATAGTGTTTAAAAACTGTGTACGTAAGGTGTTTGTTAGAATGCTCCAATGAACTGTTTTTTTATCTAAAATCAAAACTTTGGTAGAATTAGAGCTTGGGCTTGATTTATTAATCATATGTAATGCTAATTAGAGGGTTTGAGTGTGTTAAGCTAGAACAAAGCTCAATTTTTAATTAACAATGAAAAGTTAGACTTAGTATGTCAAGTCATTTGGAGATTCTATTTTGGTAGCATTTTAAGACTGAAATGGAGGGATTCTATAAGCTTGAAATACTTGGTATAACTGAACTTAAGTTTCAAAGGTTGCAAAATAGCAAGAAGAAGGGGGTCAAGGGCTGCTACCTATGTGCAGCAGCAGAATGCAGCAAAAAAGGGTGGTTATATCAGTTTGGGTAACTAATTTGAATTACATGATGAAATTAAAGATCTAATCATAATATTTGAATTGTTATCTCAATACAAGTAAGGATATAAAGAGTATATAACATGTTAAAAGTTTTTGGCAGCTAAGTTAACACATGAGTTATAATTTTTGGTTGGCAGTGTGTAAGGCTGCTGCCTCGGCAGCAGCAGTAGGCCTATTGGGCCATGGTTAGAGTTCTTTTTGGGGCTAATAATCATTATATTTGTGTAACTAAATATCACTCTTGATTCATAGTATATATATTCATATAAATATATAATAATAATAATAATTATTATTATTATTATAAAGTACTAGCTAGCTCACAGTGTGGTAAAATAATTATATTGCAGGTAGCGTTTCATGCACTAAAATTTTCATCAATGTTTGTTGACTATTAGCTCTTAATTTGCTGTCAGCAATGTTTTAATTTAAAATTAAGCAATTAAAAGCTTTTAAAATTAATAATCATTATACTGTTTTGTAGTAGTGCTAACACAACACCTGCTGATAGACTTCACGGCACGCTTGTCTGCTCTCTTTTATCTACTCAATAAATTTTCAATTTTGTTTATTTTCTGTGCATGTGATGGCTGTTTGTTGCCCGTAGAATCTGTTTCTCTGTTTGGTTGCCTGGTAAAGTAAAATTATCAAAATAAATAAATAATAAAAACACAATAATTATCTGTTGTGAACTTGAGATGATGATAACTTGTATTGAGTTATTTTTTAGAATTGGAAAACTTTAAATGATACCATGGTGCATATATTCAAGAAAGCCATTTGGAGGGTTTATATAACTCTATTTGACTAAACATGCCTTTGAAATCTTCTGTCCATTGATGCCAACCCCCTGCAACTGTTATCAACTAAAGCAATTAGCAACTTCCTTTGTTAGTTTGTAATCCAAGTAAGTTGATAACTCTTTATCATTTACGGGGCAATCAAGTAAAGTCATATGATATCCAGGATACAAATTGTGGCCTCTATTTTTATTCTTTTGAAGGGATAAATTGAGCTCATGTTATGACAACTGACAGGCATCAACTAGGAAAAAAAAGCATGTGATGGTGGCAAACATCTAGCCATTGTCATGGAATATGTCGCTGGAGGAGAACTTTTCGAGAGGATATGCAATACTGGTAGATTCAGTGAGTATGAGGTATATTAAATTTCTCTTAAAAAATGTCCATTCTTGCACTGTTTTTTACTAAGTTCTATAACCACCCTTGTAGCAGGGTTCCATTAATATAGACAGTCTAGATTAGTAGATTATCTTATTGATCAACTGCCTTTTACAAAGGTAAACTTACCAAGTTAAAGAGACCGATTAGTTAGTTAATTAGTTACTAATATCATTAAGGTAGATTTTCTAGTAGTGGATATGTATTAGTATGAGAATGTAGATGTGTATTAGTTTGAGAATGACTGTAAGCAGTACTATACTACTAATTTGCTGTTGTACTATACAGATCACAAAATTTAGAGTTTTTCTTTTTTTTTTTTTCTGTACTAGTTGATGTTTTTACAGATGCTTCACCTATGGTGGTCTCAGTGTTAGATGGCTAAAATGTTTGCATATTTGCATATGGGGAAACAGGGGCGGGAAAGACTTTTACCATGGAGGGCACTGAACATAATCGAGGAGTCAATTATAGAACTTTGGAGAATTTATTTAAAGTGGTCGAGGAACGGAAAGAGACTTTTACGTTTCGCATATCTGTTATCGTCCTTGAAGTTTACAATGAGCAAATCAGGGATTTACTTGCTACCTTAACAACATCAAAAAAGCAAGTATATTCTCTTGCATTTAACTCGGATGTCTTTGAGTCAGCTTGTTGAACAACTCAACTGAGTAATTTTGTAATCTAACTAAATTGCCTAGTAAATAATTACATGAAAAACTAATTTGCTTGGTTGTGCCATACACAATGCTCTCAGTATGTTTTCTGTGTTCTCTTTGATTCTTTGTTATGAAGTATCAAATAGTGCTATAACCAGGTTGGAGAGTGATTATGCATTGATGTGTCAACCATATTTATTGTTTAGTCACTCAAATTGAACAACAAATTGGTGGTATTCTAAAGTATTATGAAATAGGAACCAAGCCTTGACATTGTACCACATAGCAACTCTATTGTCTTTGTGTATTGATTTTGGTACTAAGTGCATTTGGTGACCTATTTGCTTCATTTTCTTGACTTGCTATTATTTTTAAATGTGTGCAGGAAGACTGCTTCTACGACCTGCTTACAATAGTGGGTATCAAATTTCTGTGCTACGTTTACGGAAGAGAAGGGACGAAATTATGAAGTGTACTCTCTCTTTATATGTAGATATATACTTCGATTGAAGAACTGTGGTAGTTTTAAATGATTAATTGTAAAGATAATGAATGATTATGTAGTGGATGATTTTATTAAGTTAATAATATTTTAGTTTTTTGTATTTTTGCCATTATTTGCTATGGGGAAAGTGAGCCAGCCACGTACACAAAAAGAATGTCAAATTTTGATTTGGCAACAATATAATTCGTTACCAAAGCATTGAACAAGTTTTAATATAGCAACATTTTTTTATTCATTTAGCAACAAATTTTCGTTGCTAATAGCATTAAAAATATAATATTTGGCAACGAAAAATTAACCTAATAATAACGGAGAGGATATTGTTGTTAATACTAAAATAAAAGGCAACATTTTTTATCGTTGCAAATTATATCAACTTTCGTTGCACATATAAAGAAACGGCAACATATAATGTCGTTGCTAATCGACGACTTTCGTTGCTATTGAAAAATAACCAGCAACAAACATTTTCGTTGCTGATTCAGCATAATGTTGTTGCCAAATAATATAATCAGCAACGAAAATCTTTGCTAAAAAGTTTACATTCTGCAACGAAAGCAAGCTTAGGCAACAATTTTCATAATTTACTGCAACGAAAAATTTCGTTGCAAAATGGTGTCAATCGCAACGAAAATGCATGGTCGTTGCCAAAAAAAAGAGTTCATTTCGTTGCCAATTAGCAGGCTTTTGCAACGAAATGGGGTTTTTAGCAATGACATTTTAATTATTCCGCAACAATACATTTTGTTGCTAAAGGATCGATGTCTCTGTACGAAAGTCAAATTTCGTTGCAAAATGTATTACTTTTGGCAACGAAAAAAATACGTTCATTGAGGAACAATTAGCAACGCTCATTGCGCAACGAAAGATGTAACGACAATAAAGTCGTTGCCAAAACCCTTTAGCAACGAAAATCGGTTGTTGCTGAAGGCCCATTTTTTTTGTAGTGAAATATGCTCTATTTTGGACTTCGTTATTAATATTTTAATTTTGTAGGGTCTTGTTGATGAGACTCGTGGGGGTGGAGATGGCGGCACAGGCGATGCCCGTGGAGGAGATGGTGATGATCGCCGGACTGATGCTGATGAGACTATGGAGGATGGGACCGGTGATGGGACCGGAGGTGGGACCGGCGATGGGACGGAAGGCGATGGCACAGAGATTCCTGATCTTGGGCAGTAGTTAGTTTATATTTATATTTTGACTTTCATGTATGTATTTAGCTTTTGAGTTGTACAGACTAGAGTTTGGTATCTAATTATATTGATTGTTGATAGTAAAAGATATGATTGTTATTGATATTTGTACATTGTCATTATTTGTTTTTCTTTAGTTTATAACAGGTAAAATGTATATGTAAATGAACAGGGGAATTTTGCAATTTCAATAAAAAAAATTTTGGAGTTGGGTCATTGGCGACGGGGACTTAGGCGACGGGGGGTGCCGTCGGCAATGACCTATAGCGACGAATCCAGAACTAAATTAAATAAAAATCATTGGCGACGGGGGATGATACTCATTGGCGACGGGCACCCCATCGGTACTGACTGAAATTTTAAAATTTAATTATGTTTATTACCGACGGTCTGTCCGTCGTTGTGGCCGTCACTTATGTTATAGTGCCGACGACGTGCCGTCGGCAATGGGACCTTCGGCAATGACATAATTATCGACGGTGAGCGACGGGAGCCAGGGGCGACGACCTGAGGGGCGACAGCATGCCCCATCGCGAATGACCTCATTGCCGACGGCAATAAGGTCATTGCGACGGCATAACCCATCGGCAATGAGTGATTTTCTTGTAGTGTGGGAATAGAGAGAAAAGAGATAAAATGTACTAATGCGGGTGAGGGAGGACTTGGAGATTTAGGGTAATAAAAAATTATTTCTTATGGAATATCCGTCGACCATAGGTCTGTCGAACATAATCTATTCCCGACGGATATTCCGTCAAAAGTAATCAGAACGTAACACGCGCGTGCGAGAATTGTTCGCGTCAATGGGCCTTTATAATGTCAACGGAATTTCATCGAGGATGCGATAATTTCAACGCAATTATTTGCGACTAAACTTTCCGTCGGAGTTAAATTATTTATGACGGAATTAATTCCGTCGAGATTAATTCCATCGGAATTAAGCTTCTTTTTTTTTTGTAGTGTACATGTAATACCTCTACAAGCGCGTTAGATTGATGCCATTAATTGCAAGTGGTTCAACCAGTGATCAAACACCATCAAAGAGACGATTCTGTCCCGAACAATCTGATTAATCAATGCTTAAAATGGCACTTGAAAATCCGTGAATAGTTATGTAAACTACACACTACAGTGGATATGGTCAATAATTGAAAAATGACAAAGGAGTAGTGAACAATAATTGAAAAATGACAGAGGAGTAATGAACAAATATACACAGGACTGACAGAAAATACCAAGAAGATAGGTTCCCTCTTTCCCCATTTGAGAAACTCATATCCATATATGGCATTCTGTTAGTTGTTCATATGCAACAAATTGCCTAGCTACCGGTACTTGTCCTATTCTATACGGCATTTAATTCTACCTATCATGTCTTTTTTCTCTTTTCATTTCTAAAGTTTAATTTTTTCCTTTTTTAATAAAGTTTGCTTACATGTTGCATGAAAACGAAGTGCAGCTATATCAAGCCACTCATTAGACTCATGACTATACGGTAAATTCAATTAGAATAGGTTTGAAACATTAGGTCCTCTCTCCTTAATAGAAACGTTAACCTTTCATTTTAAAAGATTTAGTAATAGAGAGGTGCTGACTTTGCTTTGTGTATGGTCATAAGTACATGCAAACATCTTACTTCGGTTTTTTTTTCCTTTTCTTTTTTTTTTCCATTTCTTTATATATATTAATGATGGATATTTGAATATCTTAAAACATTGGACTAATTTTACGGGTACATGTGGTTTCCCACAATATTTCTGCTTTGGGCAACAAGCAAACCTCTGTGAAAGTTCAACGTTTCTAAAATTGTATTAAATTACAGAATGGAACTTCTTTTTTGTTTTTGATCGGCACCAAGACATTTTATTAAAATCCAAAGTTATATAATATGTGACAAATTTTATTACACAATGGAACTTCTCATCACGGAATAGACGTTGTATCATACTATCATCTGATCTTGTGCAAATTCAGTTAAGCAAGTTGAGAATTTCATGAGCTGATCCTAGGAAAGTTTAACCATGTCCATGTATCCTTAGCTATCGTTAGAATTAAATTCTGATATATAAGAATATTTTATTTTATTATTTTTTTTTATTATAAAGGATGATTTTTTCTTACATAAAAACAAACTGAACCTCGAACCTAGCCTTATTATGAACAAAATAGTATAAAGCTCAAAACCCTAATCACTATGTTGAAAGTACGCAAGGGGGAATCTTGTGTCGTTTCAAGTAGAGTTGATTTATTTTATTTTTCGCTTATATACAAAAATTCAAAAAAAAAATCTATACTAAGGGCAAGGAAAAGGGTTTGATGAATTTAGCAGAAAGTGAGACTCAAACCTTTACAAGGGGTATATTAGATTTAGGATCAAATAATAGACACAATCGTGAAAAATAAAGATGAATAGAAATCAAATAACACGAGGTATATCAGTTGAATGAATAAATGGATGAAATTAAGTAAAAGATCGAAAAAATTCAAAGAATGATACCAAATGGTGGTTAGCATTGCATGCCTAATGTATTTATTAATCATCACTCACTTTATAATAACATATAAAACAAGTGGTTTATATTGCAATTAAAAACCCTAGTTGTTATAACATTATCTCAAACCCATGAGACCTAAAATATTAAACAAGTCCAAGATCGGGCTTACACATGACACTTGACTATCATGTCATAATTGTCATTGGTACGTTGGATCAGGAGAAGTATGAGACAATCCCAAAATGCATGATTAAGGGCTTCGCAAACCAACTAAGCTTTGTCGGCTCCAATTATGCATTAGTACCTTGAGGTCATATTCTTTTAATCCAAACTCCCCCCATCCCCTCCCCTCCCCTCTCCTCCCCTCCCCTCCCCTCCTTTTTGAGAACTTTTAATCCAAACTTAAACTGACAATGTCTGTCTAGAAAAATAGCTCTATAAATGTGAAATTTTCTAATCAGAGCCACAACATAACGCTGATCCATGATTCTTCCAACATCAAAATAGAAGTGAATGAAAAAATGCATAACTCTACCCATGTGTTCCTGTATTCAAATTTATCCCTCTATTAATTCTTACACTATAAATAACCACTAGATATCAAAGCATCTCCTTCCGCACAAGTTTACAAAAAACTAACAACTAGTAGACACGTCTTTTGTCTGCTCTTGCTTTCCACTCAATCAAACTACCCAATTCTCACCTCAAAATCTTCCTATAAAAAGGACACCTTCTACTAAAATACTCCACACTACCCTAAACCCTAATTTTCTAACCACCACCTAGCCATGGCCAACAACAAGCTCTCCTCCATTTTAATCTCCTCCCTCCTCTTTTTCGCGACATTTTCTAGCGCTTGTGACCCTTGCCATCCCAGGCCATTGGCCCCTCCAAAGGCGCCCAAAGTGAACCCTGCTAGTTGCCCTAAAGATACATTGAAGTTAGGTGTTTGTACTAACCTTCTTGGAGGGCTTGTTAACCTTGTTGTTGGAGTTTCCTCGAGCAAATGCTGCAAGTTGATCGGGGGCTTGGCTGATCTTGAGGCTGCTGTTTGCCTTTGCGCCGCGATTAAGGCTAATGTGCTAGGGATTAACCTTAATGTGCCAGTTACCTTAGGTTTGCTCGTTAGCGCGTGTGAGAAATCGCTACCACCAGGCTTCACATGCTAATAGAAGATGCCGAATTAACAGTTATATTTCATATTAACGGTCTTAATTAAGGCTCAAGACTGTATTTGGGTTTTATGTATGTTTTTGTGATTATTGGTTGTTAATTCTAGTGGTTTGCATGCGGTTTCTTTTTTCTTGCTGTCCTTAGTGTTGTGTAATGTGATGTGCAATTTGTTCTAATAACCAGGCAAGATTTTTTTGCCTTGGTTGTATGCAATTGTTGTTGATTTGTTGTAATCTAGTAAGTGTATTAATAAAGAATGATCAATATTCATTAGTTACAATTCATTAATTATTTTCTTTTATCATTGTGATTGAAGTGCTAAGTACAAATTCTTTTGTTCCGACTGTACATGAATCATTTTTTGGCTGGAGTGTCTACTTCTTTATCCATTATGATAAATACTATTCGGTCATCTTTCTTTGCAATGATTATAATCCAAAATTATAATCCATGCTATTATAATCCTAAGATTATTAATCATATTATTTAATAGTCCTAGTTATATGTTTTTTATAGAATTATTCATGGGATAACTTAAAATAATCTCATGATATTATGTTTGTTTTTTTCTAGAATTAATTAAAGGATTGGATAAAAAATATATTATTTGGACTATTATAACCTTACCAATAATAACATATTTTAAGCTATAATTTAAACTTGTTTATACATCAAAAAATGATGAACAATAAGTTATTTACCAATAAGCTGTTTAAATAAGTTTTGACAAAGAAAAAGTCAATATTTAAATATGAATAGGACTAATAAGTTGTTTACCAATAAGTTGTTTAAATAATAAGTTATTTACCTATAATAAGTTGTTTACCAATAAGCTGTTTAATAATAATAAGTTGTTTAAATAATAAGTTGTTTACAAATATGTTGTTTACCAATAATAAACTATTTACCGATAAGATGTTTACCAATAAGTTGTTTAAATAATAAGTTGTTTACAAATAATAAACTATTTACCAATAATAAGTTGTTTAAATAATAAACTGTTTACCAATAATAAGCTCTTTAAATAATAATTTGTTTAAATAATAAGTTGTTTATCAATAATAAGCTTATTGGTAAACAACTCTATTTACCAATAACAAATTGTTTAAATAATAAGATGTTTACTAATAAGTCATTTAAATAATTAGTAGTTTACCAATAATAATTAAGTTTTTTACCAATAAGTTGTTTACTAATAATAAACTTATTGGTTAACAACTTATTGTTAAATTGTTTACCAATAATAAGTCGTTTATCAATAATAAGTTGTTTTCTAATAAACTATTTAAATAATAAGTTGTTTACTAATAAGTTGTTTACCAATAAGTTGTTTAAATAATAAACTATTTATGAATAATAAACTGTTTATTAATAAGTTGTTTATCAATAACAAGTTGTTTACCAATAATAAGCTTATTGAATATAATAGGATATTGTGGTCATTTTAGAAAAAGGTTGAAGATAATTTTGTTTAGAAAATTTTAGTCATAATGGTGGGGATTATAATACCTTGTTGAATATGGTATTAAATAATCTCATATATTAAGCCATTTTATAATCACTTGACTAATAGTCTTAAGTCTAAATTTAAAAACAAACAAGACACTTAGGATTAATAGTCATATCCCAAGTGTAATCCTTGCAAACAAATATAGCCTTAAGGTTATATGAAATTAAGAGATTAAAATTCTAAAATTGGTACAAATGAATTTAGTTTTAGACAATATTTACTCACTCAATTTTACAAAAAAGAATCACATTTGTAAATTTGAAGGATAAATTTATATTTCATATTTAACTTAAAAATTTAATATATTGAGTGTTTAGTTAATAGTGATGGTATGGTAATGTAATTTTGATGATAAGTTTAAGAACATCAAGTCATTTTATACTACTAGTAAATTAAAATGTAACAAATATTTGCATCACTTTTTGATGAGGACATGCTTAGCTTAGCCGTGGATGAGGATCAAAGAAGTAACGCTTGGGCTAATCCAATTCAAGTCTCTATTGGTCCAGTAACAAGGGCTTTAGCTGATCTGACGTCGAGTGGGGATAACTGAGTCGACATTTGGGTATCCTTATCATTTCATGTTACTCGCATATCTCCCTGTGTAGAGGATTCGGTCTGAGTTTTTAGTTTGGGTTCTTGAGTTACTCTGCACTGTTCTCTTAATACGACATTCATCTCAACAATTTGCTTCTTAAACTCTTCAAACTTTTCCCAAGATACGGGGATATGTTGAGATGAACTTCCTTCAGTCATTTTGTCCGGTTCTGATCGTGCCTTCTTTGTGACGCCCCCCAAAATAGGTATACATCACACATCTTGAGTCGCCAAATACATGGTACAAAATTTAAATACAAACTTTTTTTATACAATACGACAAAACCTAGCTGAGAGTTTCAACACGGATAATGTCTCCTAGAGAGTATCCAAACTCAAATAAAGTCCAATTATTAATACACTATTTCACTGAATAGTGAGGACTACTAATGCAAACATCTGCACCGTCACTCCGTTCCCCGACTAGTCCCAGCTATATTCTCATTTTCTGAAGAGAACAATAAAAACAAAGGGTGAGCTCAACTAGCCCAGTAAGAAATATTATGACTAAAATAATGCATAATAAATTATCGTTAGCCTTCAACAGTGTTAAACTGATAAAATATAATAATATCAAGTTTAACTGCAGCGGAACAAACAATCCATTAGAAGAGTCAAGTAGAGCATGATTTCTACTATCTTCTATGACATCAATTTTATCGCTGAGACTCAGCTTATTAAATAAACCACATCATCGAATCATCCATGCACTACGGGCCAATGATATTCATGTAATCATCAATGGTTATGATTATACCGAATAATCTCTGGTGATAATCATATACCAACAACTGTCCATCAATGCACTACAGGCCAATGAGAATTTTACCACATTATTTGTAACATTACGGTCATGATTATACCGAATAATCCCTGATCATAAGCATATCAATCAATAGTACATCTATGCACGTAAGCCACATATGACTTTTATCACAATATAATCATGAGGATGTTGACAATGATATAAGAATTCAATTAAAAGCAAGCAAAGGATAAATATTTAAAAATTTATAATTTAATTTATCCAGAATTCAATAATATCCAAATTGTCAACATGCTACTGCTTTGTGGAGTAAAATTCAAGAATGATACTGTATCAAAAATGATTTGGACCGAAAAGAAATCAATTTTTATTATGAATAGTACCCCGGGTGAATAGTGTCCCATGAATAGTACTTCGGGAATAGTACTCCGTGAATTGTACTTTTTGAATAGTATTCGTGAATAGTACTTTGAGAATAGTACTTTGTGAATAGTACTTTTGTGAATAGTACAATATAGTATAAATGAATAGTACTCATGGACAATACTCCGGCATTAAAAATTTAAAATTTAACAAGAATGTGCAGAAAATATCCTTGTGAAGCGATACTAGATGAAGTATAAATTTCAAAGATATTCTACTAATTTCACGGAGTATAGAAGCAATACTTTAACAGAATGATGGTATAATCAGGAATACGAGACGAAATAATATTACTCACATACTACAGAGTATGGAAGAAAATATTATTCTTATGAATACTGAACAAAATAATATCCCTTACCTCAGAAGAAGACTGGATACTGGAATAGTGAAGTAGCAGACTTCTCTTCTTCTTTCTCTCTATAGCTTCTCTCTCTATAATTGCTTTTGTGAGTCTTAGTGAATTGGTGAGAATGAAAGAAGAACGAGCTTGTATTTATAGAAAAATATAGTTTCGATAATTGCAAGTTTTGGGGCTCGAAATTTTACATTATAATACCATCATCTTTTCTTTCATTTTTAATTTAGTCCTGCAAGTATTATCAAACTTACACAACCTCCCCTAATATTATATCTTGTGAATCAATAGTACAATCATGTGAAAAAAATAATTACAGTATAGTACCTTCATCTATACCTCTATTTTTAATTTAGTCATACAAGTATTATCAATCTTGCACCACCTCCCCTAATAGTATATGCATGTGAATCAATAGCACACACATGTGAACAAATAGTTATAAGCATATAAATTAATAAAAATTAATTTCACATTTATCCGATTAATTACTCAATTGGTCAATATAACCTCCAACATCAATTATTATCGGAATAGATGTCGATTTCAACTAACACTAATAATCCCAACACAATGGAAATATCAATTTCATCTTTAATCAACACGAACTTATTCATCATTAATATTATAACTCACAATATTTAACAACCAGATCATTCCCAAGAAAGAGGGGGCTTTCTGATAAGGATTTCTCCCTATTGGCGCGCAATTAGGTGACCAAACCTCTCCTTGACAGAACTTTCTAGACATTGTCAATATTAAAAATAATAATATGAATAACTTTATCGTCTCAATTATTGAATTAATAATACAAAATATTATGCAGATGATACTGTGACCATAATTGAATCAATAATATGAGAGATATTATGCATCAATTACTGTAGCAATAATTGAGTATAACTAAGTGACTTCTCAGGTAAGCATCAATAATTAATACCGTGTGCTACTATGCAACCAAGCGTATTACTGTTATGACGCCGCCAAAATAGGTATACATCACCCATCTTGAGTCTCCAAATACATGGTACAAAATTCAAATACAACTTAATTATACAACAGTCGTGTAAAATACGACAAAATATAATCTAAGAGTTTTAATAAGAATATTGTCACCTAGACAATATCCACACTCAATGGAGTCCTCATTACATTTATTGTCACACAATTTTATAGAATAGTGAGGACTAATAAAACAACCATCTGGACCGTCAATCCGTTCCCCGACTCGTCCCAGCTATATTCTCATTTCCTGAAGAGAACAGTGAAAGAAAGGATGAGCTCAACTAGTCCAGTAAAAAATATTATGACAAAGATAATGCAGAATAATTTATCGTTAGCCTTCAACAGTGTTAAATTGATAAAATATAACAAACATCAAGTTTAACTGCAGCGGAACAAGAAATCCATTAGAAGAGTCAAATAGAGAATAAAATCTACTATCTTCTATGATTTAAAAGGTTTTTCCATCACTTTTATCGCTGAGACTCAGCTTAATAAATAAACCACATTATCCCTGCACTACGGCTAAGGATATTCATTAGTATCACGACCACAAATTATCCATGCACTACGGGCTAGGGATATTCGTGTATTCATCAATGGTGATGATCATGCCAACAACTATCCATCAATGCACTACGGCCAATGAGGACTTTTACCACATCATTTGTAATATTACGGTCATGATTATATCGAATAATCCCTGGTCATAATCACACCAAGTACATCTATGCACTACAGGCCACAGATAACTTTCAACATATTATAAACATGAGGATGATGACAGTGTAAGAATTCAATAAAATAAGTTCTAGGAATTTTTTTTAAAGATTTATAATTTAATTTATCTAGAAATCAATAACGTCCAAATTGTCAACATGATACTGTTTTGTGGAGTAAAATTCAAGAATGCTCAGAAGAATATTTCCATAAAAAGATACTGGATGAAGCGCAAATATCCAGGATATTCTACTAATTTTATGGAGTATAGAAGCCAAAACTCTAACCAACTGAGTATAATAGAATATATGAAACTACAAATGGATTTTTGCCCGCCATGCGGTAATCCACGTAGACAGATCATTTCCACAATTTAATAAGGAATGAATATGAAGGATCATTCACCATGCATGCGGTAATCCACATAGACAGGTTATTCCAACAGAATAATAAAGAATGGAACCAAGTAATGCGTAATCCGCACAGACAGGATATTCCAAGAAAATAATAAAGAATGGAACCAGAGCATGTGTAATCGGCACAGAACGGATATTCCAACAGAATAATAAAGAATGGAATAACAACAGAATTCACCAGGCATGCGATAGATCGTACAGACAGGTTATTCCAACAGAATAATAAAGAATGGAATAATAGAAGAATTTCACCATGTATGTGGTACTTCGCATAGACAGGTTATTCCAACATAATAATAAAGAATACAATAACAACTCTTATGAGTATTGAAAGAAAATAACCCTCTTCATGAATACGAAAGAATAATACCCCTTACCTTAGAAGAAGACTGGATACTGGAATAGTGAGGTAGCAGACTTCTCTTCTTCTTTCTCTCTATAATTTCTCTCTATAATAATTGTTCTATAGCTTTAGTGAATTGGTGAGAAATAAAGGAAGAATGAGCTTCTATTTAAAGGATAATATAGCTTCGACAATTGCACGTTTTGGGGCTCAAAATATTATAGTATAATACCTTCCTCTTTTACTTCATTTTTAATTTAGTCTTGCAAGTACTATCAAACTTGCACCACCTCCCCTAATGGTATATAATGTGAATTAATAGTTCATTCATGTGACTTAATAGTATAATCATTTGAAAAAACTAATTACAGTATAGTACCTTCATCTATACCTCCATTTTTAATTTAGTCATGCAAGTATTATCAATCTTGCACCACCTCCCCTAATAGTACATGAATGTGAATCAATAGTACCCACATGTGAATAAATAGTTATAATCATGTGAAATAATAGCAATTAATTGCTCATTTATCCGATTAATTATCCGAT
This sequence comes from Panax japonicus, assembly GCA_020205505.1. Classification (NCBI taxonomy): domain Eukaryota; kingdom Viridiplantae; phylum Streptophyta; class Magnoliopsida; order Apiales; family Araliaceae; genus Panax; species Panax japonicus. The sequence goes on along the minus strand of CM035101.1, from coordinate 54,503,147 downwards.
TGGTCAATATAACGTCCAGACATCAATTATTATCAAAATAAATGTCGATTTCCACTAGCACTAATAATCCCAACACAATGGAACTATCAATTTCATCTTTAATCAACACAATTTATTCATCATTAATATTATAACTCACAATATTTAACAACCAGGTCGTTCCCAGGAAAGAGGGGGCTTTCTAATAAGGATTTTCCCTTATTGGCGTGCAATTAGGTGACCAAACCTCTACTTGACAGAACTTCTAGATATTGTCAATATTGCAAATAATAATATGAATAACTTTGTCGTCTCAATTATTGATTTAATAATAATTATTATGCAGATGATACTGTGACAATAATTGAATCAATAATATGAGAGATATGATGCAGCAATTACTGTAGCAATAATTAAGTATAACTTAGTGACTTCTCACGTAAGCATCAATAATCAATACCGTGTGCTACTATGCAACCACGCGTATTACTGTACTTTTACTACCGGGTAGTTTAACAGTTTAACGGTAAAACTTTCGCCGTTATTTTTATAAAAAGATAATTCTGTCGTTTTCTAACTACGACAATACTTCCGTTATGGGGTCCACCAATGATTGTGTCATCGTACAAATATTCCCTGACCAATCGAATATTATATAACCACTTGCTTACTTTGAAAAATTTTAAAATATTACCCACAACTATAACATTATATCAAATCCACACCATAATATTCAAAAATATATTTCGAGAAAATTATTCTTTATTCATAAAAGTTGGGGTCTTACAACCTTACCTTGTTATGAAATTTCATCCTCAAAATTATGGTGCGTACCTGGTATGTCGAAGAGGTGCGGATACCTTGATTTCATTTCAGATTCTAACTCCAAGGTCATTTCCTCAACATCGTGGTTTCTCCACAAAACTTTAACTTGAGGTATAACTTTTAGAGCGTAGAATATGATCCTTCTTATCTAAGATTTTAACAGGTAACTGTTCATACATTAAATCTTCCTCTATCTCGTCTGGTTCTAATTCAATAATGTGGTTCGGGTCTTTCACATATTTACGTAACATAGATATATGAAAAATGTTATGAACACTAGACATACTTGGCGGTAAGACGAGTTTATAGGCCACAGTTCCTACTCGATCGAGGATTATAAATGGGCCAATGAATCGAGGATTGAGCTTTTCTCTCTTTCCAAATCTCGTAACTCCTTTCCATGGAGAAACACGTAACAACACATGATCTCCAATATTGAATTCCACGTCCTTTCGATGAAGATCAACATAACTCTTTTGTCGATCTTGTGTTGTTTTTATACGTTGTCGGATCGTTTGAATCTTTTCCGTAGTCATACATACCAAATTCGATCCCAACAACGTTGCTTCACCCACCTCATCTCAGCATACTGGAGAACGACAATTTCTTCCATACAATGCCTCAAATGGAGCCATGCCAATACTTGCTTGATAACTATTTTTGTAGGAAAACTCCACTAATGGTAAGAACTTGTCCCAACTTCCCTTGAAGTCAAGGACACATAGTCTTAATAAATCTTCAAGAGTTTGAATAGTCCTTTTCTACTGCCCGTCCATTTGAGGATGATATATCGAACTAAATCGTAAATCCATTCCCATAGCTTTTTGAAAACTAACCCAAAATCTTGAAGTGAATCTTAGGTCTCGATCAGAAACTATGGATACTGGCATACCATGCAATCTTACAATCTTGTTTATGTACATACGAACAAGACGTTTAAGTGTATAAGTTTCTCATATCGATAAGAAATGAGCAGACTTTGTTAATCTATCAACAATGACCCAAATCACATCTATGCCTTAAGAAACCTTGGGAAGACCAGTAACGAAATCCATGGTAATGTGCTCCCACTTCCGTTCTAGAATTTCAAGTGGTTGCAATGGACCTTTTAGTAATTGATGCTCCGCCTTGACTCATTGACAAGTTAGACACCTTGAGATAAACCCCTCTATCTTTCTCTTCATATTGCTCCACCAAAATGTATGTCGAAGATCACGATACATTTTGGTACTCCCAGGATGGATTACAAATGGTGTGTTGTGCTCCTCCATCATGATTTTATACTTTAAGTCAGAATCGTTAGGAACATAAAGTCTAGAGTTGACTCAAAGTATTCCTTCTTTATCGATTCTTGCTTCCGAAATAGCACCTTCTTGCACTTTTTTTCTCATACGCGTCAGCTCCAGGTCTGTAGCTTGAGCAGCTTTAACATTATCGATTAAAGTCGGTTCTACTCGTATATTCGCCATCATCACATGGGTCCCTGGAGTCTTTAACTCTATCTCCATCCTTTGTAAGTCATATAAAATGGACCTTTGTGTTGATAATAATGCACTCGTACCCGCATATGATCTTTTACTCAATACATCAGCTACTACGTTCGCTTTTCCAGGATGATATTGAATGGTATGATCATAATTTTTCAATAGCTCAAGCCATCGTCGTTGCCGTATGTTGAGTTCCTTTTGAGTGAAGAAATATTTGAGGCTTTTATGATCCGTATAGATCTCCACCTTCTCTCCATACAGGTAATGCCTCAAAATTTTGAGTGCAAAAACGATAGCTGCCAACTCTAGATCATGAGTAGGATAATTCCTCTCATATTCTTTGAGTTGTCATGAGGCATAGGCTATGACTTTCCCATGTTGCATGAGAACACATCCTAACCCTTTGCCTGAAGCATCACTGTAGATGACAAATCCTTTCGAGCCAGATGGTATTGTCAGAACAGGTGCTGAAATAAGCCTCCTCTTGGGTTCTTGAAAACTCTTCTCATATTCCTTGGTCCTATCGAATTTTGTATCTTTTCGAATCAGCTGAGTTAATGGAGTAGTGATTCGAGAAAACCCTTCTACGAATCTCTGATAATAACCAGCTAAGTCAAGAAAGCTACGTAGTTCAGTCACTGACTTAGGTTGCTCCTAGCTTTGAATTACTTCAATCTTTACCGGGTCAACAGTTATTCCATGATTTGATATCACGTGCCAAAGGAATGCTACTTCCTCAAGCCAGAACTCGCATTTCTTCAACTTGGCATATAACTTATTTTCACGAAGCTTTTGAAGTAGAAACCTCAAATGTTGCTCATGATCTTCACGGCTTTTGGAGTAAATGAGGATGTCATCAATAAAGACGACCACAAAGTGATCCAAATATTCCTTGAATACTCGGTTCATCATATCCATGAAGGCAGCAAGAGTATTAGTCAATCCAAAAGACATGACTAGGAATTCGTAATGCCCATACCGAGTTCTGAAAGCAGTCTTTGGAATGTCATCAGTTTTAATCTTTAACTGATGATATCTGGAACGAAGATCAATCTTTGAAACGAATTTGGCTCCTTGCAACTGGTCAATCAGGTCATCAATGCGAGGCAACGGGTACCTATTTTTGATAGTGACATGATTCAACTCTCGATAATAAATACAAAGTTTCATACTTCCATCTTTCTTCTTCACGAATAGAACAAGAACACCCAAGGAGACGTACTAGGACGAATGAAACCGATGTCTAACAATTCCCGTAGTTGGGTTTTTAACTCCTGAAGTTCAATAGGAGCCACTCGATATGGAGCTTTGGAAATGGGTTTTGTACCGGGTTTAAGGTCGATACCAAACTCGATTTCACGCTCCGGGGGTAGGCCAGGAAGTTCTTCGGGGAATACGTCAAGGAATTTATTAACACTAGAAATATCATTCAAATCTGACATATTTTTGTTTAAATATGTGACATGAGCTAAGAAAGCTTGACATCCGTTTTTTAATAAATAAATAGCTTTATGACTTGAGATGACCATGATTAAATTTAATGGTTTGGTCGCTTGAATTCGCATAATAGGTTGATTAGGAATATGAAAGCTAACAACCTTATAAAAATAATCAATTTTAGCATGATGAGTAGTTAACAAATCAATCCCTAGAATCACGTCAAATGCAAGTATTTTTAAGGAAATAAGATCGACAGGTAATGTGAGGGTACCGATTTGAACCAAATAAGACTTATAAACAGTGGATGTAATGATGGTTTCTCCCAACGGAGTTTTAACAGATAAGTCAAAGTCTAATTTCTTCGGAGTCAAATTTAAACGTTGAGCGCAAGTAGGAGAAATAAAAGAATGGATAGAGCCGATGTCAAATAAGGTATATACTTCGCTAGAGTTGATGATTAGCTTACCCATGATGACCTCGTTCGGGTTCCTTGCTTTCTAGGAGGTCACAACAAACGCTCTCCCTTGAACTACTGGTTTTGACTTGTTTGGGATGGAATTTGGTGTCACCGTTCCAGCTGGACTTGGCTTCCCTGTACGACAAAATCTAGCTAGGTGACCTTCTCTTCCACAATTGTAACATGTTTTGGACTGCTGCACACAGTTTGGATAGATATGTCCCTCCCCTCCGCATTCGAACCATATGATACGTGGTCGTTCTCCTTCCTTAACCATGGGTTCTGATCTGACGTCTTTCCATTATTGTTGAATCTCCTCTTCTTGAAATGTCCATTCTTATTGTCTTGGCCATGATTACCACCGAAGTGGTTACCATTTCTGGCATATTGATTCCTTCCACGTTTGTTGTCACCGCTTCGATGACTACTACCACTGGTATTATCATTTTGTCGGCTGCTTTCTCTTGGTTGAGTTGACTCGTTATCACGCTCCAATAACTGAGCCCTATTTACAACATCTGAATACAAACACAGTTTATGAGAAATTAGATATTGATGTATCTCGGGTTTCAAACCTCTTAGAAACATACGCATCATTCTTTCCTCATTGTCAACTAAGTGAGACGCAAACCGGGACAACTCAGCAAACTTAGCTTCGTACTGCGAAACGGTCATATTGTTATGCTCCAACTTGATGAACTCTACCTCTTTCATGTGACGAATACTTTCGGGAAAATACTTGTCGTTGAATAGTTCTTGGAACTTCTCCCAAGACATCTTTAGTGCGGCAGGTTGAGTACACTTTATCAATTCCCACCAGTAATCAGCCTCTTCTGGCAACATGAAGGTGACAAGGGGAACCTTTTTCTCCTCGGAGCATCCCAAGACATCAAATATCTTGGTGATCTGATTTATCCACGTCTCTGCCTTAAGTGGTTTTGGCTCTCCAATAAACTACGGTGGTCCCAAATCCTTGAACTGTTTAGCGGTGACCGTCCGAGAGTTTCCAGTGTTTTCACTTGCATTTTGAACAGGAGCCTCTCTCGCCTGATGTTGCATGAATTGCATAAAGCCTCTGAACATCCCATCGTTCATCATTTGATCGGTGTTATTGTTTACCTGAGGATTATTGTCTTCCTGTTGCACATTATCCTGGGTATTGATCGTTAGTGACTCAACGGTCTCATGTGCTTCATTACTGATATAAACATTTTCAGATGTCATTTTCAAACACTGCCACAAAATAAGGGTTAATTGACATGTCACATATTATCCCTATACTCTGACCGACCAAATAAATAACAAATAAACTTAGGTAGGTCATACTAGCGAAGAAATTTCCCGTCTCTCCCCTCCTAGTTCTAGTCTCACATCTCAGCCAGTCCCTAAGCTTTGATACCAACTGTGACGCCCCCAAAATAGGTATACATCACCCATTTTGAGTCGCTAAATACATGGTACAGATTTTAAATACAAACTTCTTTTATACAGTACGACAAAACGTAGCTGAGAGTTTCAACACGAATAATGTCTCGTAGAGAGTATCCAAACTCAAATAAAGTCCTCATTATAATTATTATCACACTATTTCACTGAATAGTGAGGACTACTAATGCAAACATCTGGACCGTCACTCCGTTCCCCGACTAGTCTCAGCTATATTCTCATTTTCTGAAGAGAACAATGAAAACAAAGGGTGAGCTCAACTAGCCCAATAAGAAATATTATGACTAAGATAATGCAGAATAAATTATCGTTAGCCTTCAACAGTGTTCAACTGATAAAATATAACAAACATCAAGTTTAACTGCAGCGGAACAAGCAATCTATTAGAAGAGTCAAGTAGAGCATGATTTCTATTATCTTCTATGATTTAAAAAGTTTATCATCAATTTTATCGCTAAAACTCAGCTTAATAAATAAACCACATCATCGAATCATCCCTGCACTACGGGCCAAGGATATTCATGTAATCATCAATGGTTATGATTATACCGAATAATCCCTAGTCATAATCATACCAACAACTGTCCATCAATGCAATACAGGCCAATGAGGATTTTTACTACATCATTTGTAACATTATGGTCATAATTATATCGAATAATCCCTGGTCATAATCATAGAAAGTCCATCTATGCACTACAGGCCACAGATGACTTTCAACATAATATAAACATGATGATGATGGAAATGATATAAGAATTCAATAAAACAAGTTCAAGGATAAGTTTTTAAAGATTTATAATTTAATTTATCTAGAATTCAATATTGTCCAAATTGTCAACATAATACTCATGAATAGTACTTTGTGAATATGACTTTGTGAATAGTACCCGTGAATTTGGACAAAGCAGTATCATGTTGATAATTTGGACAATATTGAATTCTGGATAAATTAAATTATAAATCATTAAAAATTTATCCTTGAACTTGTTTTATTGAATTCTTATATCATTGTCATCATCCTCATGTTTATATTATGTTGAAAGTCATCCGTGGCCTGTAGTGCATAGATGGACTTGGTATGATTGTGACCAGGAATTATTTGGTATAATCATGACTGTAATGTTACAAATGATGTGGTAAAAGTCCTCATTGGCCCGTAGTGCATTGATGGACAGTTGTTGGCATGATTATGACCATTGATGAATACACGAATATCATTGGCCCGTAGTGTAGGGTTAATTTGTGGTTGTGATACTAAAGAATATCCTTGGCCGTAGTGTAGGGGTGATTCGATGATGTGGATTATTTATTAAGCTGATTCTCAGTGATAAAATTGATGAAAAATCATTTAAATCATAGAAGATAGTAGATTTTATGCTCCACTTGACTCTTCTAATGGATTGCTTGTTTCGCTACAGTTAAACTTGATGTTTGTTATATTTTATCAGTTTAACACTGTTGAAGGCTAACGATAAATTATTCTGCATTATCTTAGTCATAATATTTCTTACTGGGCTAGTTGAGCTCACCCTTTTGCTTTCATTGTTCTCTTCAGGAAATGAGAACGTAGCTGGGACTAGTCGGGGAACGGAGTGACAGTCCAGATGATAACATTAGTAGTCCTCACTATTCTATGAAATAGTATGATAATAAATGTATTGAGGACTCCATTTGAGTTGAATACTATCTAGAAGACAATATTCGAATTAAAACTCTCAGTTTATGTTTTATCGTATTTTACACGAAAATTGTATTATTAAGTTATATTTGAATTTTGTATCATCTATTTGGCGACTCAAGATGGGTGATGTATACCTATTTTGGGGGCATCACAGTTGGTATCAAAGCTTAGGGATATGATCCCTGGCTGAGATGTGAGACTAGAACTAGGGAGGGAAAGACGGGAAATTCCTTCGCTAGTATGACCTACCTAAGTTTATTTGGTATTTATTTGGCCGGTCAGAGTATAGGGATAATATGTGACATGTCAATTAACCCATGTTTTGTGGCAGTATTTGAAAATGGTATCCAAAAATGTTGAAATAAGCAATGAAACACATGAGACCGTTGAGTCACAAACGATCAATACCCAGGATAATGTGCATCAGGATGGCAATAATCCTCAAGAAAATAACAACGCTGACCAAATGATGAACGATGGGATGTTCAAAGGCTTTATGCAATTCATGCAACATCAGGCGAGAGCGACTCCTATTCAAAATACAGGTGGAAACACTTGCAACTCTCGAATGATCACCGCTAAACAGTTCAAGGAGCTGGGACCACCGAAGTTTATTGGAGAGCCAAAACCACTTAAGGCGGAGACATGGATAAAGAAGATCACCAAGATATTTGATGTCTTGGGATGCTCTGAGGAGCAAAAGGTTCCCTTTTGCCACCTTTATGTTATGAGGAGAGGCAGACTACTGGTGTGAATAGATAAAGCATACTCAACCTGTCGCACTGAAGATGTCTTGGGAGAAGTTCCAAGAACTGTTCAATGACAAGTACTTTCCCGAAAGTATTCGTCACATGAAGGAGGTAGAGTTCATTAAGCTGGAGCACAACAATATGATCGTGTCACAATACGAAACTAAGTTTGTCGAGTTGTCCCGGCTTGCGTCCCACTTGGTTGACAATGAGGAGAGAATGACGTGGATGTTTCTAAGAGGTTTGAAACCTGAGATACGTCAATATTTAATTTCTCACAAACTGTGTTTGTATTTAGATGTTGTAAATTGGGCTCAGTTATTAGAGCGTGATAACGAGTCAACTCAACCAAGAGAAAGTAGCCGGCCAAATGATAATACTAGTGGTAACAGTCATCGAAGTGATGACAACAAACGTGGAGGGAATCAACATGCCAGAATTGGTAACCACTTCGGTGGTAATCATGGGCAAGACAATAAAACTGGACATTTCAAGAAGAGGAGATTCAAAAATGATGGAAAGACATCATCACCAGCACCCGATGTTAAGGAAGGAGAACAACCACCTATCATATGCTTCAAATGCGGATGAGAGGGACACATCAATCCAAACTGTGCACAGCAGTCAAAAATGTGTTATAATTGTGGAATAGAAGGTCACTTAGCTAGATTTTGTCGTACGGGGAAATGAAGTCTAGTTGGAACGGTGACACCAAATGCCGTCCCAGACAAGTAAAAACCAGTAGTTCAAGGGAGAGCGTTTGTTGTGACCTCTCAGAAAGCAAGGAACTCGAACGAGGTCATCACGGGTAAACTTATCATAAACTCTAGCGAAGTATATACCTTATTTGATACCGGTTCTACCCATTCTTTAATTTCTCCTACTTGCGCTCAACGTTTAAATTTAACTCCAGAGAAATTAGACTTTGAATTATCTATTGAAACTCCATTGGGAGAAACCTTCATTACATCCACTGTTTATAAGTCTTGTTTGATTCAAATTGGTACCCTCACATTACCTGTCGATCTTATTTCATTGAAAATACTTGCATTTGACGTAATTCTAGGGATTGATTGGTTAACTATTCATCATGCAAAAATTGATTATTTTCGTAAGGTTGTTAGCTTTCATATTCCTAACCAACCTATTATGCGAATTCAAGCAACCAAACCATTAAAATCAATCACTGTCATCTCAAGCCATAAAGCTATTTGTTTATTGAAAAACCCAAAAACTTGTTTGGTAAAATCTAATTACGCACAACATGCAAGTATACGTGGTCAACAAGTAATAAGTGATAAGTTGAGTATCGTTCCCACAGAGAATTATTTAATAAGAATTACCAATTACTAACCTATGACCAATTTAATCTTATTTAAACAAATGATTTATTAATTTAATTTAAAATAATTAAATAAACTATTACTAACTATCCCTAGAATGAAACAAGATATTGAAGACTTGAGATTACAACTTCACTTATTATTTCATTTAAATCAACACACTTCCTGTTAAGTCAAATTATTTATACTGGATTGTTAATCAAGAACACGAACATAAAATATGGCCATCTCTCAATGCACCATACTTATATCAATTCAAATCCACAGATGATAGAATCAATTTGAACACCCTAATTAACTAACCCACTATATCTCTATGTGAATTATAATTAAAAAGGGTTTAAGTTCAAGTTCTTATTAGACTACATATAGCGTAAAGGTATATCTCTATCCTAAACACGAATCATGAATTTCATCTATGCAAAAATCACAAACACATGCAATCATGATCAGATCTAAATCTATACTTCATCTCTCGAGTTCATATAGATTATCACGGTAATTGATAGCTAGGAAATTAAGTAGTTAAAAATAAATCATAATAGACAATCCAAATATAGCTAATAAGACTAACAAAGAAGCATATCAAAGTAAACTACACAATAAGATCCATAGTAATCTCAAAATAGAGTTTAATTCATAATTAAACTAGAATCCATCATCCACAATTGATTAAGCATTAAAGAGATACAAATAGATAGGAAAAGAAATTAGAATTGAGATAAACAAATCTGCATTCTCTCGCTTCCAATTTGATTCTCCAATGATAACCAGTAGCTTCAATCTTCAATTCTAATCTAATCTAGGGCTTCTAATCTAAGAAAGAAAGTAAAGAATAAGATAATAGAAATCTATCCCAAGAGGGATTTAATGGAGTCTTAGAACTAGCCTCCCAATCCAAGTTAAACTCAAGTATTTAGAGTTCTAATGGACACCCTAGCAAGTTAGGCAACTAAGAATCCTATTCTAGCTCAAATTGGACATCAAATAACCTAAATCAGTTGTTTTCCCGCCGCCTAGCGTGCCCTGCGCTCTCCTTAAGCTATTCTGGGCGCGCCCTGCGCTACAGTGGCAGTGTTTCTGGTGGCCTAGCGCGCCCCTAGCGCATTCCGCGCTACTCTATTTTTTGCTATGACGTCCTTTGGTAAAACACGCATAACATTTGATCCGCTTGTAGTTACGGGTCCTGCCACCTATCAAATCGAAGATATCAACGAGATCTACAACTTTCATGCTTTGAGAACTGACATATTAAGATTGCATCATTGTGGAAATCGGGCTTGAAGTAGATGCTATGTAAATGGCAAGCATGATAACTCTTAGCTTTGATCTTTGTTGATAAAAAGGCCATAACTTTCGCATCCGAACTCCGATTGAGACGATTTAAGATGTTCCGGAAAGCTAAGATGTAGAGCTACCATAAAATCTAAGTTCCAAGCTAAGAAAATGCATCCAACTTGGTGTTAAAAGTCCTTCAATATTCCCTTCTTGGATTTACTTGCGTATTTTAGTCCAAAAGATGTCCAAATTGCTTTCACTTGCTTCTTTATGCCAATTTCATATTATAGCCTAAAAATAACATAAAATATATGAAAAGTAACTAACAAACATGAATATAAGCAACTAATTTAAGTAACAGATACCTGATAGGTAGATATAAAACCTACTTATCAAATAGATGTCAAGCTTTCTTATCTCATGTCACAGATTTAAACAAAAATACGTCAATTCTGAATGATATTTCTATTATTAATAAATTTCCTGACGTATTTCCTGAAGAACTTCCTGGCCTACCCCCAGAGTGTGAAATTGAATTTTGTATCGACCTTGAACCCGGTACAAAACCCATTTCCAAAGCCCCATATCGAATGACTCCTATTGAACTTCAGGAGTTAAAAACCCAACTGCAGGAATTGTTAGACATCGGTTTCATTCGACCTAGTACGTCTCCTTGGGGTGCTCTTGTTCTATTCGTGAAGAAGAAAGATGGAAGTATGTGACTTTGTATTGATTATCGGGAGTTAAATCATGTCACCATCAAAAATAGGTACCCGTTGCCTCGCATTGATGACCTGTTTGACCAGTTGCAAGGCGCCAAATTCTTTTCAAAGATTGATCTTCGTTCTGGATATCATCAGCTGAAGATTAAATCTGATGACATTCTAAAGACTGCTTTCAGAACTCGGTACGTGCATTATGAATTCCTACTCATGTCTTTTGGATTGACTAATGCTCCTGCTGCCTTCATGAATATGATGAATCGAGTATTCAAAGAATATTTGGATCACTTTGTGGTCATCTTTATTGATGACATCCTCATTTACTCCAAAAGCCGTGAAGATCATGAGCAACACTTGAGGCTGATACTCCAAAAGCTTCGTGAAAACAAGTTATATGCCAAGTTGAAGAAATGCGAGTTCTGGCTTGAGGAAGTAGCATTCCTTGGGCACGTGATAACAAATCCTGGAATAATTGTTGACCCGACAAAGATTGAAGAAATTCAAAGCTAGGAGCAACCTAAGTCAGTGACTGAAGTACGTAGCTTTCTCGACTTAGCTGGTTATTATCGGAGATTCGTTGAAGGGTTTTCTCGAATCATTACTCCATTAACTCAGCTGACTTGGAAAGATACAAAATTCGATAGGACCAAAGAATATGAGAAGAGTTTTCAAGAACCCAAGAGGAGGCTTATTTCAGCAGCATCATCACTGTAGTGAGGTTGGTTTCATTGATGATTACATGGTGTCTATTGCATGTAGATGTTATGTAAGTAGGTCATAATGCATTGAAAAATGGTTATGTTTACATTAGGGCTCTTGGCTACTTTTCTGTGATGCGTGAATAATCTTGTATGCCAATTATAATTAGATGAACTGTTAAATGAAGTTAGGATCCCATTATTTCTAGATTTGATTTATTACATTATTATTCTTATTTTATTTATTATTTGCAGTTAGAGTAATTCACAATTATAAGCATTAGTTTAAGCATATAAAAATAGTGATTTAGTTGATGCATAATAGTTTAATTTAGACAACTTTCTCCGTGGATCGATACTCGACTTACTCTGTATTGCTTGTTGACACATGTATGCTTGCATGAGTTAGAGCTCTTTTGTTAGAACTAAAAAAGAGGCAACAAGTTTTTGGCGCCGTTACCGGGGAATTATTTTAATAATTTTTGCCAACATTAATTTCAATCAAATTGGTCTTAATTTAAACATTTTTATTATGTTTTAATTATCTTCTTATATTTCTCTCTTTTCAGTTACCATGGGCGACTTTGTTTATCAATGGCCTTATGCAAATATGACTCAACCTAGGAACACAAGAACTGAAGGACTCAATGTATTTTCTATATTGTCAGCCCAAATTGCAACACTTTCGGAGAGGTTGGATGTTCTTGCTGCCCAACATACTCAAGAGATAACAGTTATATGTGAATATTATTCTGGCGAGCATCCGAGTTATCAGTGCAACATCGGGATTGGACAAGTATAATTTGGGGGTGATTACTCCAACAACCATGCTAATCCCAATTATCATCAAGGTTAGGGGTATCACCCAGATTCTGAATGGAGTTATAACTATCAAGAACAATACTATGTCCCAAGTCCAACACATTCATCAGATTTCTCATATCTACCTCCAATGCAACAAGAAGAAAATTTAAGGTTGAAGGAATTCATGTCAAAAAGCATAGCAGACCATGAAGAGATGATGATGAGTCAGGAGTTAGCAAGCCAAAATCTTAACAGCCAGATGGAACAACACATTAACTCCTCAATGAATGGTCCTCAATACATGGATTTCAAAAATGAACAAGATAATTTAAGATTGGAGGATTTGTGGTTTAAATTTGTAGCATCAACTGAGGAGAAGATGATTGAGCAAGAGAGGTAAATTCAAAATCTTTAGAATCAGATGGATCAAATGTTCGAAGCCTTGAACAATTTCCCTCCAACCAGTTGGTGCTATGACATGGACGATGAAACTGATGGAAAGCCAAAAATGTAAATGCCACTAAATGAATTGAAAGGAGTGGACATTGAGGAGACAACTGGGGGTATGGAAAATGAAGAAAATGAGCTGACTTGTATAATACCCCAAGTGCCTTCTCAGTTAGAGTTGATAAATTCAGTGAACTTTGCACACCCATGTCCCCTTGGTAGTCACATCTAAAGCAAGAATTTTTGCGATTATGAGGCCTCTTACAAACCATGGTGTGCTGAGGAAGAGATAATAGAAGAAGAAAAGACCGTTGTATCTTTCATGCCTCAATGCAAAAATATATTCACAGATACAATGGGAGAAGCACCTAGCGATGCAATGGAATTGGGGACATCATATACAGGAAATATGCTAGGTGGCTTCAATCCGAAGACTTTCATGATGGGGAACCTACCAAAGAACATAGCGGTTCTAATGGATGGAGGGTTCCTAGCTTATCGTAGAGGAATTGGATAGCGATGTCAAGAAAAGAGTCCAGCTAACGGACTATAAACCGAGCGCTTGATGGGAGGCACCCCATCCAATCTTTCTCCCTCCCTGTTTAATTCTTATTTACATTTCCATATTTAGTAGATGTTAGATAGTGGTAAGTCTTAATAATAGTTTCATTGTTTCTCCTCTCAGGTTCAATCCAATTTTGTCAAGCATTCAGGATCAAATAGAAGTCAAACAAAACTAAAGCTGCCAGAGTATAGGGTAGCGCGGCCGCGCCATAGCTCAGTCACAGAAAAAATTGCTAAATTTTTAGAATTTTTGATTCAAGCATTCGGGCAGTTAGAAGCCCACACTCAGTTTCCAACTATAGAATATCTCAAACTTAGCCATCGCCTGATACACCATCGGATCATGAGGAGGCAAACGGAGATGACATTACCACTTAGAGGAGTCTTCTTTCACTTTTAATTACAACGAGGGCATTGTTTATTTTAAGTTTGGGGGTATTAGGTTGTAGTGAGTAATAGTTGTATATGGTTTGATTGCATGTTTAAGTTGCATAGTATGGGTATTTTAGTATCTTTGTAGTTAAAGTTTACATGAAATTTTTTGTTTTTTGGTCTCTTTTGTCTTGTTTACTTAGTATGTGTTTAGTTGCGTAACATTGCACAATCCCAATCTTTTAGTTAGTTGAATTCTAATTTGGCCAATGATGAAATAGAAATATGATAGATTTTTGAACTTTGTTGATAACTTAAACTTAATTATAATTTCATACATGATGTAATCTATGCCTGTTGTTTAGATGTTCTCGGGTAGCACGACAATGTTCCTATTTGCTTGTTGGTTAAGATTAGCATGTTTGTCTACTGAGAGGAAAATGTTGTTTTTAATGATAGAATTGTGTAGGAAGTGAGTAATGACTATGAAGACACTGAAAATCAAGTTTTGGGAACACATGGGTATGCTTGCTTTATATAAAAAAAAAGAAAAAGGAAAAAGATAAGAACAGAAAAAAAAAGAGAAAAATGAATAATTACCGTGGCTAGTCTTGTTTCGGGGCCTTTGTTACTTGAGTAAGTACGCCCGAGGGGATTGTCTCTACACCTAGCGCCCTAAGGTCTTAATGGTCTGGGAGTCGTTGGTTGAAAGCTCGCTAAGGGGTAGCACTGTTAGCCTAATGGAATGAGACATTGTACAGTCATGGGAAATATATATAAAAAAAATTAAATCAATAAGCGGTGAGAAAGTACGAAAATCGCCCTCATGAGTTAAAATAAAGCAGAATAAACCCATTGTTGAACCTTAATTTGTATTGATGTGTTAGAGTAGTTGATGTCTCATTAGTATATGTAGTTCTTGACTTAAACTTCAATTTTCTGTCTTAAGCAATTTAGCATGTGGTATCTTCATCTTTGTCAAGCTTATCTGTGAACACATCACACACACAATATCTTTATTGCATGTTAGGATTATCTGATTGTATGTCATTATGCCTTTAGCTTAGTTGGATGCTTTGTTCTTGGATCTTGATATTTCTATGAGGCATATTGTATTAGAATTCTTAACATAGCTGGAAATCTGGGGATTCATTGTCATAGTAGCGTAGCTTGCATAACATATAGATTGCATTATGTTGTGTTGCTTGGGGACAAACAACAGTTTAAGTTTGGGGGTATTCGATAAGTAGCTTTTATACCTACTTATCCGGTATCTGTTACTTGAATTACTTGCTTATACTCACATTTCTTAGTTACTTTTCATGCATTTTGTGTTCATTTTGTAGATCATATGCTTGGGAACGATGTGAGCGACTATTGATATGAAAACGCAAGAAAAAACAATCCAGACATCGTTTGGGCTTTCATGTTCATTTCATGTTCTTGGTTTGGAACTTGTATTATGTTGTAGAGAATCTTCTTAGCTTTCCAGAACATCTTGAATCATTCCAATCGGAGTTCGGATGCAAGAGTTATGACCGTTGTACCAACGGACGTTGAACGTCACTATTTTGGATGACCATTTGCATAGTTGTCACTTCCAACCCAATTTCAGCCTTTATCCGTCCATCCTTTCTCAATTGTCAAAGAATAAAAGTTGTAGAGCTAGTCCAGAGATTCGATTTGATAGGTGGCAGGCCCCATAAATCTTCCTAGATCAAAAGTTATTGCCATTTTACCAAAGGACACTGCAGCAGAAAATCAACCGCGCAGGCGTGCGAATTTGTAGTGCATTTCCTGCGCGGCCGCGCGAGTCCCTAGAGCAAAAAAGTGTAATTTAACACTTGAACATGGGCACGCCCAACTTCAAGCCATTTCCAGCGCGGCTGCGCCACTTCAGAAGTTGACTAGAGCTGACTTTTCACTAAACAAGCGATTGGAGCATAACTTAAAGGGGGGTTCAATTAGGGCTTAAATGAGACATATTTCCATGATGTAAAGAAGGGATTCCATCCTTGGGGGATCAATCTACATTACATATGCCCCTTTCCTTTCTTTAATTTAATTGTTAGATTAGAGTAGATTAGAACCCTAGAAGAGCTAAGATTTGGGGATTGAAGCAATTGAAGATCCTTAAAAGTTCAGAAGTGAAACAAGAGAAGAAACTCAGATTTACTATTCTTGATCCCTAACTCTCTTTACTTCTATTTGTATCTTTCAATGTATATTCAATTGTGGATCATGGATTCTAATTCAACTATGAGTTAAACTCTATTTTGGGATTGCAATGGAATCTATTGCGTAGTTTATTTTGACATAGTTCATTGTTAGTCTTATTAATTGTTATGAGATTGTCTATTAAGATTCATGTTTATTTGCTTAGTTAATTGGCCATCAATTACTGTGATAACCCATATGGACTTGAGAAACAAAGTATGGGTTTAGATTTGATCTTATTAGTTTATGATTGTATAGTCTACATTGTGTTGGGATGTACGATTTGTGCTTAGGATAAACATATACCAACGCATCGCTCGTAGTCAATTGAGAACTTGGGATTAAACCCTAATTATTTGTAAATCACGTAGACATATAGTGGTTTAGGTAATGTGGGTGTTCATGTGTATTCTATCAATTATGGATTATATGTGATATGGGTATGGTACATTGAGAAATGGTTATACCTTACTTTCGTGTTCTCGACTAACAATCCACTATAATTAATTTGGCTTAACAAGAAGTGTGTCGATTTAAATGATTCAATAGGGGAAATTATAATCTTGAGTCTTCATTATCTAGTCTCATTCTAGGGGTAGTTAGTATTAGTTAATTACATAGTTAAATATAAAATATCACATCATTCGTTTAAATAAGAATGAAATGGTTATGTGTTAGTGTTTGGTGAACTTTATTAGTTAATTCTCCGTGGGAACGATACTTTACTTACTCTTTATTACTTGTTAATCGTGTATACTTGCACGCATATATTGATCGGTAAAACGACCAACAAATTTTTGGCCGCGCGACATGCTTACAAACTCAAAAAAATCACACTCGCACGCCCGCGCCACCAGTCTATTGAAATATCGCGTGGCCGCGCGCGACACCGGACAATGAATTTTTTTTAAAGTTTTAAAATAGGTGTTTGATTCTATTCTTCTATCATTAAAAATCACACAGAGGCGTATTATTTTGCTCTCCTCAACACACACGTCTCCTCACCTCTCGGTAGTTACGAACTAAGCCTTAACCCTCCTCTCCATTACGTGATTGTCGTTTCGGAGCTTATACCCACGATCAGTGTCTGCATTATAAAGCTAGGGTTCAGAGAGTGGTGGTGTGAATTAAGTTTGGGGGTTTCTCTCTTCATCAATTATCACTCATTCTCAAACAAATCTTCATCTTCAACATTCAAAGCAATGGGTCCAAAGAGAGCACGTTCGAGTTCTTCTTCATCATCGTACTCCTCTAGCTGTCAAGGGGAGGATGTGGTGGATCATACCAAATTTTTGAGTCTGGCCGTAAAAATGGAATATTACAAAATCGTGGAAAAGACATTTGTCAAGGAGCGCAGTTTCAAACCTGAGAGGCAAGATGGTGAGTTATGGAATATGATTCAAGAAAGGGGATGGTTTGGATTGACTGTCACTCCTATGCCTGTTTCGATGAGTATCATCCGAGAATTCTATGCCAATACTAAAGACACAATAAGTGGTCTATCTGTGGTTCACGGATTTCAAATAGATTACAGACCACCTACAATCATAAAAAAATTTTGGTTAACTGACACGCCATCGACTGGGTCTGCCAATTGGGTAGAAGGTGCACATTTGGAAACGGATTTGGAAATGGTCATTACAGAGTTGTGTGTGCCAGGCACGAATTGGACTTATAAAGTCAGCACGAACCAGCCTCGCATATTCCCAGCCGCAGCTTTGAATCGGTATGCTAAGGCGTGTAATTTGTTTATATGCGCCAAGTTAGTTCCGTCATCTCATCAACATGAAATCACAGCGGAGAGAGCAATTATCTCGTGGGGAATAATCACTGGTAAGTACATTGATGTGGGCCATCTGATTTATCAAAATATGTTGAGGTATCTACGGGGAGTATCCCCCACTCGTCAGTTGTATCTATGATGTGTGCTCATCAAGGATGCCATTGGGACAATGAATAGATGCAGAACCCGAGCCAAAATATCACTCACGCAACCATTGCAAAATTCAAGGATTGGGCAGGAGGTGCACCTCATCCGCTAGGTAAAGGCTTCATTATACAGCCAATATTCTCAGAGACACTACCGTAGCCCTCTCAGACAGATGAAGCGGGCCCGTCAACTCAAGCAACCGCTGCCACTGGAGATCGACAGCTCCGAAGGTTGGAGAGAAAGGTCGACGCGATGTATGACAACTTTGCAGAGTTTGCTACGGGTCTCACGAGGTCATTAGCAGAGGCGTTTGCATAGCAAGGGACCATAGTTGAGTGGCCACAGTTTGGGACTGCCATGCCATATCCACCACCGTATTCACCACCCGACGAGGGTGGTGCAGCTGAGCACTATGGGGAGTTTTCTCTAACCATATTCCTTAATTCATTGGGGCAATGAATATTATAAGTTTGGGGGTATTGGGGTAGTAGTGTAGTTCCATATAGTATGTGCATGTGAGTTTAGCATGTTTAGTTTAAATTTTCATATAGTATGTGCATGTTTAGCTTACATTTTGCATGTTTGGTTTTTAGTCATTATTAATTGTGTTAGTATATGTTTAGTTGCATTTTATGTTTAGTGCATGTCTCACAATTTTTAGCTTTATGGAAATTTTGTCTAGCCTATGATGAATGTGAATTTTGAAGGATTGTTGAATATGTTGGATAACATAAGCTTAGATATAATGTTTTACACGATGTAATTCATGATGATGTCTAAATGCTTTCGGTTTGCACTACCGTGTTCACAATTTCTTGTAGGCATAAGAATGATGGGTTGTATTGCTCAATAGAAAATTTGGTTTTAAAAAGAGAAATATGTGGAAAATTAACTTAGACTGTAAAAAACATCGATATTAAAACTTTGGGAAAACATGGGTATGCTATGTGTTAAAAAAAAGTAAAAAAAAATAAAAAAAAATAGCAATAATGTGGCTAGTCTTATTTCGGGGCCTGGACACTTGAGTAAGTAAGCCTGTATGGGTGTCTTAACACCTAGCACCCTAAGGTCTTTCATGGTCTGGGAGTTGTTGGTTGAAAGCTCACTAAGGGGTAGCAGTGTTTGCCTAATGGAATGAGGCATTGCACAGTCATGTGAAAAAAAAGAGAAAAGAAAAGAAAAATAACAATAAACACCGCGAAAAAGAGCGAAAATCGCCCTCGTGAGTAGCAATAAAGCAGTTAAGCCCATTGTTGAACCTTAGTTTGTTTTGATATATTGGGATAGTCTTTGCTGTATAAGTATACATGAGTCTTAATTTAGACTGTAATTTTCTGTTTTGAGCAGTTTCGCATTTGTATTCTTTGCTTAAATTAAGTTTTGGTGAACACAACACATACACACACAACATTAACATATATTAATTATCCGAGTGTATGATATTATGCCTATAGTTTGGTTTGAAATTGTATTCTTAAATCTGGATAATTCGCTGAGTCATTTTGGACTGAAATTCTGTTATGGCTGGAACAATGTGAGACTCGTTTGCATCATGATTTAGTTACATAGCATGTAGTTGCATTTTTAGTGTTTATATAGTATGCATTGCTTTAGGGAAAGCAATAGTTTAAGTTTGGGGGTATTTGATAAGTGGTTTTTATTCCTACTTATTGGATATCAATTCATGCGAACTATGTTCATCTCAAGTACATTTTAGTGTGTTTTTAGTTGCATTTCATAATATTTTTCGTTGCATGTACTGAGAACTCCTTTGGTGTACAAGTGCAGGAAATGGCATAGCTTGACAATAGTTGGTGGCAATGGAGCTAATGGAGGTTGGAGCAAAGAAACCAAGCATTAGCAGGAAAATTGAACAAGAGCAGCAGAACAATGATGTAGCAGCAGCAGAACACAAAATCCAAATTGCAAAAGCCGCACGGCTACACATGCATAAACACGCGTGCCCGCGTGATCACCCTAACTGACCAGATTTTAAAGACTCGCACCCGCGCGACGATTACAAAGGGGACACGCGCGTCCGCGCACGACATCTGAGGCTGCTGATTTATTTTATTTTAATTTTTAAATTGTAAGCATTTTGGGTTGGTTAAAACAATACTGGTTGGCACCAAATGTATCATTCATTAGTTTTTACGTGTTTTTGAGAAGAAAACAAGGGTTTACACTTTGAGAGATTTCCATTGGAGAACCAAAAATAGCTTTATTATTTACTACTTCTTCTTTGGGAATTCAGTCATTGTGGGTGCTTTACTTTTATGTTACTAGATATTAGTGAGGATTTGAACGTTACGTTGGGATTGTAATCAGCAATTGGGTTTGATCGATTCTACCTTTTTTCTTTTAATTGCTTATTTATTTTCCATGCGTTGCTCTGATCCCATAATGGCTTTCGGTTCAGTCATGAACTAAACTCCATTATGGGATTCTAACAAAGTTTAATACGTAGTCTAACTTATGGCCTGATTGCTGGACTGTTTTGCGTATCATAAGGAATTTCTATTATGGTTGATTTAAATGCATGAATGATTGATCACCATTCGTTTTAGGTGCTTGTATGGAATTGAAAAATAGCATGCGAGTATGGATTATAATTATGATAGCATGCGTATATGGGGTTGTTTTGCTTAGCTTTGTATTTCGTGAATCAGATAGACATATACTGTTTCACCGTATGAGTTAAATAAGGGCTAGTGCTTAAATTCAATATTGCTGAAATTTCACATAGATTTATAGTGAGGTTGGTTTCATTGATGATTACATGGTGTCTATTACATGTGGATGTTATGTAAGTAGGTCATAATGCATTGAAAAATGGTTATGTCTACATTAGGGCTCTTGGCTACTTTTTTGTGATACGTGAATAATCTTGCAAGACAGTTGTAATTAGATGATCTGTTAAATGAAGTTAGGATCCCATTATTTCCAGATTTGATTTATTACATTATTATTCTTATTTTAGTTATTATTTGCATTTAGAGTAATTTACAATTATAAGCATTAGTTTAAGCATATAAAAATAGTGATTTAGTTGATGCATAATAGTTTAATTTAGAGAACTTTCTTCGTGGATCGATACTCGACTTACTCTGTATTGCTTGTTGACACATGTATGCTTGCATGAGTTAGAGCTCTTTTGTTAGAACTAAAAAAGAGGCAATAATATCTAATCTTCTTCTGAGGTAAGGGATATTATTTTGTTCAGTATTCATAGGAATAATATTTTCTTCCATACTCTGTAGTATGTGAGTAATATTATTTCATCTCGTATTCTTGATTATACCATCATTCGGTTAAAGTATTACTTCTATATTCCGTGAAATTAGTAGAATATCTTTGAAATTTGCGCTTCATCTAGTATCGCTTCACAAGGATATTTTCTGCACATTCTTGTTAAATTTTAAGTTTTTCATGTCGGAGTACTGTCCATGAGTACTATTCATTTATACGGTACTATTCACAAAAGTACTATTCACGAGTACTATTCACAAAGTACTATTCATGAGTACTATTCACAAAGTACTATTCACGGGGTACTATTCACCCTAAATATTATTCATAACAAAAATTGATTTCTTTTCGGACCAAATCATTTTTGATACATTATCATTCTTGAATTTTACTCCACAAAGCAGTATCATGTTGACAATTTGGACAATATTGAATTCTGGATAAATTAAATTATAAATATTTAAAAATTTATCCTTAAACTTGTTTTATTGAATTCTTATATCGTTGTCATCATCCTCATGTTTATATTATGTTAAAAGTCATCTGTGGCCTGTAGTGCATAGATGGACTTGGTATGATTATGACCAGGGATTAATCGATATAATCATGACCGTAATGTTACAAAGGATGTGGTAAAAGTCCTCATTAGCCCGTAGTGCATTGATGGACAGTTGTTGGCATGATCATGACCATTGATGAATACACGAATATCCTTAGCCCGTAGTGCATGGATAATTTATTGTCGTGATACCAAAGAATATTCTTGGTCGTAGTGTAGGGGTGATTCGATGATGTGGATTATTTATTAAGCTAAGTCTCAGCGATAAAACTGATGAAAAATCTTTTAAATCATAGAAGATAGTAGATTTTATGCTCTACTTGACTCTTCTAACGGATTACTTGTTACGCTACAGTTAAACTTGATGTTTGTTATATTTTATCAGTTTAACATTGTTGAAGGCTAACGATAAATTATTCTGCATTATCTTAGTCATAATATTTTTACCGGGCTAGTTGAGCTCACCCTTTTGCTTTCATTGTTCTCTTCAGGAAATGAGAACGTAGCTGGGACTAGTCAGGGAATGGAATGACAGTCCAGATGATAGCATTATTAGTCCTCACTATTCTATGAAATATTGTGATAATAAATGTATTGAGGACTCCATTTGAGTTGAATACTGTCTAGAAGACAATATTCATATTAAAACTCTCAGTTTATGTTTTGTCATATTTTACACGACAGTTGTATTTGAATTTTGTACCATGTATTTGGCGACTCAAGATGGGTGATGTATACCTATTTTGGGGGCGTCACAAAGAAAAGGATAAATATTTAAAGATTTATAATTTAATTTATCCAGAATTCAATATTGTCAAATTATCAACATGATACTGCTTTGTGTAGTAAAATGCAAGAATAATACTGTATCAAAAATGATTTGAACCGAAAAGAAATCAATTTTTGTTATGAATAGTACTCTGGGTGAATAGTATCCGGGTGAATAGTGCCCCGTGAATAGTACTTCAGGAATAGTACTTTGTGAATAGTACTCTTGAATAATACTTTATGAATAGTACTTTATGAATAGTACCCATGAATAGTACTTTTATGAATAGTACCATATAAATGAATAGTACTCATGGACAGTACTCTGACATGAAAAACTTAAAATTTAACAAGAATGTGCAGAAAATATCTTTGTGAAGCGATACTAGATGAAGCGCAAATTTCAAGGATATTCTACTAATTTTACGGAGTATAGAAGCAATACTTTAACAGAATGATGGTATAATCAGGAATACGAGATGAAATAATATTACTCACATACTATAGAGTATGGAAGAAAAATATATTATTTCTTTGAATACTGTACAAAATAATATCACTTACCTCAGAAGAAGACTAGTTACTGAAATAGTGAAGTAGCAGACTTCTCTTCTTCTTTCTCTCTATAGCTTCTCTCTCTATAATTGCTCTTGTAAGTCGTAGTGAATCGGTGAGAATGAAAGAAGAATGAGCTTCTATTTATAGAAAAATATAGTTTCGATAATTGCACGTTTAAGGGCTCGAAATATTATAGTATAATACCTTCATCTTTTCTTTCATTTTTAATTTAGTCCTACAAGTATTGTCAAACTTGCACAACCTCCCCTAATAGTACATCTTTTGAATCAATAGTACAATCATGTGAAAAAAATAATTACAGTATAGTACCTTCATCTATACCTCTATTTTTAATTTAGTCATGCATGTATTATCAATCTTGCACCACCTCCCCTAATAGTATATGCATGTGAATCAATAGTACACACATGTGAACAAATAGTTATAAGCATATGAATTAATAAAAATTAATTGCACATTTATCCGATTAATTACTCAATTGGTCAATATAACCTCCAACATCAATTATTATCGGAATAGATGTCAATTTCAACTAACACTAATAATCCCAACACAATGGAAATATCAATTTCATCTTTAATCAACACGAACTTATTCATCATTATTATTATAACTCACAATATTTAACAACTAGATCATTCCCAGGAAAGAGGGGGCTTTCCGATAAGGATTTCTCCCTATTGGTGCGCAATTAGGTGACCAAACCTCTCCTTGACAGAACTTTCTAGACATTGTCAATATTGCAAATAATAATATGAATAACTTTGTCGTCTCAATTATTGATTTAATAATATAAAATATTATGCAAATGATATTGTGACCATAATTGAATCAATAATATAAGAGATATTATGCAGCAATTACTATAGCAATAATTGAGTATAACTGAGTGACTTCTCACGTAAGCATCAATAATCAATACCGTGTGCTACTATGTAACCACATGTATTACTGTACTTTTACCACCGGGTAGTTCAACAGTTTAACGGTAAAACTTTCGCCGTTATTTTATAAAAAAATATTTCTGTCGTTTTCTAACTACGATAATACCTCTGTTGTGGGGTCCACCAATGATTGTGTCATCTTACGAATATTTTCTATTAAAACGAATATTTCCCGACCAATCGAATATTCCTCGACCAATCGAATATTCCCCGACACAACGAATATTTTATATCAACTTGCTTACTTTGCAAAATTTCCAAATATCACCCTTAACTTTAACCTTTATCAATTTAACCATTTACTAAATAATATAATAATTATAAGAAAATTGAATACATTCATTTCATAAAATTTGGGGTCTTACATTCTTGGCTTGGGACCGAGTTATAGGACCAATCTACACAAAACCGACATTTAGTGCACTACAAGAAAACCTTTAGTTCGACGGAAGTAGTCTCGACGGATTTAAATCTGTCGAATTAAGGTTATTTACGACGGAAGAATTCGTAGAACATAAGTCCCTCAAAATTACAATAAGTACGACGGAATTCCATCGGAACAAGAACACCCTCATTGGCGCCAAGTTTCCCGCGAGCGCGAAACATAAAATTGACGAAACTGAAGTTATTTCTGACAAAATTTACGTCGGAAGTAATATAATTTCGAGGGACTTATGTTCGACGAAAATTCCGTCGGAAAATAACTTATAAAACCTAATCAGACTCCGTCTTCCCCTCAATCGCGCCTCATTTCTCATTTCTCTCTCCTCACTCTCACTCTCTCACTCTTTAATCTCTCTCATCTCTCATCTCTCATCTCCCATCTCCCCGGCCACCCATCTCCCCTAGTCTTATTTCCGGTCGGCCACCACCATTTTCGGCCGACGAGGAGCGGCTGGTGCGACGTACGGTAGCTCCTCCTTCCTCTTCCTCGTTTCTCCTTCTTTAATTCAAGGTAAGCAATCCTAGCTAAATGATTATTTGAGATTACTAAATATAGTTTGCAAATTTGAGTGTAGATTTTGCTAAAGTTGTTCATGTGTTACTGAGAATAATTTTGACTTCTTGTTGTATCAGAAATTGGGATTATATTTTAATTTGCTGAAATTTGGTCTATTTCTGTTATGAAATTTATATTTTTTAACTTTAATTATGCAAATTCTTGCATGTTGCTGTTAACTATTTTGCTAATTGGGATTATTTGACTTCAATTCTGCAAATTGTTGCATGTTGCTAAATTTGTGATTTATTTTGATGCAATTAAATTTTCTGTTAGTGTATACAGTATATTTGTGCAATTACAGTATTTGGGTCATAATAATTATAGTGTTTAGGTCATAACATAATGAGATATATTGCGAGTTATATATATAGCAGTATATATATCTTCAAGAATGTGATATTTGATATTTCCGACGTAATTCCCAAAGGAATATCTATCAGAAATCTTCAATTGAAAAATTTGTGGGCCCTATAAATATATTTATGTATTATTTAATTAATTTAATATAAAATGAAATACATTTAATTTAATTTAGTTTATTAGACAAAATAAATTTAAAAAATTATTTAATATAATATAATATAATAAAAAGTAATAAAATAATAAATTAAAATAAATTGAATAAAATAAATCAAATTTAATTTAATTTAATTTAATAAATAAACTTAAAATATTTAAAAATATAATATAATATTATATAAAATAAAATAAAGTATATTAAATTAAAATAAAATTTTAAATATATTAAATTAAAAAATAAATTTTAAAATAAAATAATATAATATACTATAATATAAATTTTAAAAATTAGATAATATAGTATCTATTTAATTAAAAAATTAAAAAAATAAAATAAAATATAATAATAAAATAAAATAAATTTTAAAAATTAGATAATATAATATAATAGAAAATAAAATCAAAAATTAAATTGAATAAAACAAAACAAATTTGATTTAATTTAATAAATAAATTAAATTTAATAAAAAAATATTTAAAATATAAAAATATTTAAAATAAAATAAATTTTATTTAATTAAAATAATTTAAATTTAATTTAATTTAAAATAATTATAATTTAAATAATTTAATTTAATTTAATAAATAAATTTAATTTAATAAAAAATATATAATATAATACAAATAAAATACAATACAATAAAACATAATAAAATGAAATAAAAAAATTAAATTAATTAAAACATAATAACAAATTTAATCTGATTTAATAAAATAAAAAAATGAATTTAACTTAATTTAATAAAATAATCAAAAATTATATTATATATTATAATACAAAATAAAATACAGTAAAATATAATAATAAATACAATTAAATTTTATAAAATAAAATAATTTAATAGTAGTCTTAATATATATTCAAAATTACAGTTCTCATAAACTAAGTAGCATTTAGTTTTTTATTGACAAATAAGCTAAGTAACATTTGTTTAGTTTGTCGCAATAATCAATAAACTCAATATATATATATATATATATATATATACACACACACACACACACACTATAATATTAAACTTAGAAAACTGTTTGACAAGTAGGAGTGAATGCCGAACAATAGTCTCTATATATTCCAAATAACAATTCTCATAAACTAAGTAGCATTTACTTAGTTTATCATTGGCAAAATAAACTAAGTAGCATTTGCTTAGTTTGCCACAATTTTCAATAAACTCAATAATACTCTCCCTTTAATCTTCAATACACTCAATAATATATATATACTATACTTTGGAACTTAGAAACTCGTTTGACATTCACTTAGTAGGAGTGATTGTCGAACAGTCCCCAGTTTGGGACTGTTACTGGATGTTATGTCTCTCACTTAGGTCGGTGCCAATACAAAACGGTACGTTTTTGTTGTTTTGAGGATTTTTCAACTGTTATCTCTATATGTTCTTCGAGTCCATACTTAGATTAAGTTATCTTAGTCTACTTCGTGTGCTTGGAGACCATGGGGAGGTGCTGCCGAAATTTTCTTAAAACTCATGAAACATACTCAACGTGTTGGCACTAGTGATGAGACACATCCAATGATAGAAGCCTTACCCCTTTCCTATAAAGTGGATATACTAGGTAAATATCTAATTCATACATGAATATCCCTGTACTGAATGCGTCTTCTATGTAGTTAAAAATGTCAGCCGACCAAGGTTGGATGTACCGTAGGATACCCAGTGATGGGAGGGGATTAGTCTCAGCTTATCAGTGTTGGTGTTTCGATTTCTTAAACAAAGCAACAGAGCATGTTCATGATCCGAACAGGAAGATGCGATGCCCAGTGTGTCAAGTGTAAAAACCTAATTTGGAAGAAAGTCGACGAGATTAAATTCGACTTATTTTCCCGTGGATTTGTGGATGGGTACTTCATATGGACTCATCACGGGGAATCAGAAGTATTTGAAAATATTGTGGAACAACTAATTTTACGGGATTCATATGTCGAAAACTATGATCCAGTGGAGATGTTGGTCGATGCTTATGGCCTTACTAATATTGACTGGGCTGAAAATGAGCCTTCTTCAAGCAGTGCTAAGAAAATGCCAAATGATACAGCTGCTGCCTTTTACAAGTTGCTATCTGAATCTGGGTTCACGTTGTATCCAGAAATGATACAGACAGCAAGCTTTCTACAATGACGATGCTCTTACACTTCAAGAATGACCACGACTGTAGTGACAGAGGTTTCAACGATTTACTTGCTATAGTTGGATAGTTCTTACCCAAGGCATCATACTCTTCCTGCGAATTATTACGAAGTGAAGAATATGGTCAATGGGTTAAATATGGGGTATCAGAAAATCGATGTTTGTGAACAGGATTGCATGTTATACTATGGGGAGGACTGAGATAAGGGACAATGTGATATATGCATGCTTACCGCGCTACATGGTGAGAAAATGTGGGTGGAAGGAGAAACATGTTCCCAGGAAGATCTAACGGTACTTTCCTTTTGCGTCGAGGCTTCAGCGGCTATTCATGTCGTCTTATACAACTCAACATATGAGTTGGCATCGAACAAGGGATGTTGTGCCTGGATAGCTGACTCACCCAGCGGATGGAGATGAATGGAAGAGATTTGATGCAAATTATCCTGAGTTTCCGGAAAAAGTTAGGAATGTTAGGCTTAGCATGGCTACTGATGGCTTTTGCCCTTTTAATAATTTTAGCCAGCCGTACTCAGTTTGGTCTGTGACGCCCCCAAAATTAGGTATACATGACCCATTCTGAGTCGCAAATACATGGTACAAAATTTAAATACAACTTCATTTATATAACTGTTGAACTATCGTATAGAATACGACCACGGTTAACTGTGAGTTTTAATACAAATGTATGTAACTCTCATGGTGCCTCGACCACAACCTTATAATGGTACTTTACATAAAAGTATAGTCAAAACTATTTTAGAAATTAAAATCTTTGGGAAGTGCTCAAGAAAACCTTCGTACATGGGAGGCCATGCGTCTAGCTAATAATAGATATCATATGCCACAGAATTATCCTTGGTTGACCCAAAATACCCCAAAGAAAAACGAGAAGATTACTATCATCTTTTTCACAATGGTGAGTCTTCTCTTGACATATAAATATCTCCATTGTCTCCAAGTGAAAATTATGTTTCAAATAAACTCCAAGATCATATAGGTAGTGCTCGTAGATATATTCAGCTAGTGGATGTTCACAACCATGTCTTATGAAAACACGAGGTTGTATGTCATTATACATCTTGTATGATAGTGGCAAAACACCATTCCAAAGTTGGGTTGACCTCACCCTATTTGATTCACCAAATATAACTACTAAATGTTGTATAGAATACAACACACTTTTCTATACTGTTTAGGGAGGACCTCCACAGCGGGAGACCACTGTTCTATTCCCCTGTTATCCCCACTTGACCTGACAACACTCTTATTACCTGAAAGGAATTGTGAAGCAGAAAGGGTGAGCACAACTAGCCCAGTAAAAAATATCATGAATAAAGATAATTAAATTATTAATAGCTTTCATCACTAATAAATTAGAGATTTAGAATATATGGTAGATGATAAAACTTGTCAACCATAGTTGCAGCAGAATGAACAATCCATTAGAAGAGTCAAATAGACCATAAGGTCTATTATCTTCTCTATGTTAAAAGTCCACCAATACTATTTTATCCATGTAAAATAAATCAACAGTTCCTGTCCACAATCATATGAATAACTCATAATCATAACTGTGGTTCTAAATTCCTCTTCGCAACCAGGACGAAGATAATTTTATCACCTATCTTCACCTGAAACATCAAAAATCATAGTTATACCAAATCAGAATTCCTGCTCATAATCATACTAATAAATTCATCTTTACACTATGACCAAAGATATTCATTAGCAATTCATCTTTGCACTACATGCCAAAGACATATAACTGTATTTTAGAAGAGTCAAGTAGAGCATGATATCTACTATCTTCTACGAATTAAAAGTGTATAATAAATATTTTATCGCTGAGACTCAGCTTAATAAATAATCCACATCATCGAATCACCCTTGCACTACGGCCAATGATATTCGTTAATATCACATCCATGAATTTATATTTCATCGCTGAGACTCAGCTTGATAATCAATCCATAACACTGAATTATCCATGCCCTACTGGCTAAGGATATTCGTTAATATCACGACCACGAATTATCCATGCACTACAGCTAAAGATAATCGTGTTTTCATCAACGGTCATGATCATGCCATAAAACAATTCATCTTTGCACCCTTGGCCGAAGAGAATCCATAGCCATAATCATACCAAAAACTGTCCATCAATGCACTACGGGCCAATGAGGACTTTTTCCACATCATTTTTAACATTACGGTCATGATTATAACGAATAATCCCTGGTCATAATCATACCAAGTCCATCTATGCACTACGGCCAAAGATGACTTTCAACATAATATAAGCATGAGGATGATGACAATGATATAAGAATTAATCAAAAGAGATAAAGGATAAATATTAAACATTTATAATACAATTTATTCAGCGTTC
Organism: Panax japonicus; assembly: GCA_020205505.1. Classification (NCBI taxonomy): domain Eukaryota; kingdom Viridiplantae; phylum Streptophyta; class Magnoliopsida; order Apiales; family Araliaceae; genus Panax; species Panax japonicus. The sequence continues at coordinate 54,472,542 of CM035101.1, read as the reverse complement.
ATTAATAACCAAATGTTATCAATCACTTAATAATCTCATAATCTAATATCATTAATATTATAACAATATTTTAATCATTTCTTAAACTTATAAATAATTTATTTTCAATTGTTTACACTTTATCAAATAATGTATTTAATCATTCAAAAATGCCATACTCATAAGATTTTATAATCAATGATCAAATCTCTCATCAAAAATCTGCATATACCCTATATAGGATTCTCAAGCCATACAATTCTATTTTCCAATTTTATTACTTCACATAACATATTTAATTCATTTATTCATAATTAACTAGTTCATTTTCATGAAAAATACCAAATCAGTCCCAAAAATATTTCTTTTCTATGATTTAGCAGAATATAGTCCCATCTTAAACATATATTTTTTCTCAAAATTTTTAAAATTCATTTACTATTTTTCATATGGCTAAAACTGCCGAATGTTTAGACATTTATCATAAATTGTACTTTTGTCCAAAAATTCCAAAATTTACGGGGTACTCTCCTGTTATATACATGTACTTCTAATAAAAATTTCACCAATTTTGGAGTTAACCACAAGGCGTTTGTTGGGTAAAATCTAATTACGCACAACACGCAAGTATACGTGGTCAACAAGTAATAAAGTGATAAGTTGAGTATCGTTCCCACAGAGAATTATTTAATAAAAATCACCAAGTACTAACTCGTAATCAACTCAATCTTATTTAAACAAATGATTTAATAATTTAAATTAAAATAATTAAATAAACTATTACTAACTATCCCTAGAATGAAACAAGATATTAAAGACTTGAGATTACAATTTTACTTATTGTTACATTTAAATCAACACACTTCCTGTTAAGCCAAATTATTTATACTCGGTTGTTAATCAAGAACATGAAAGTAAAATATGGCCATCTCTCAATGCACCATACTCATATCAAATCAAATTCACGGATGATAGAATCAATTTGAACACCCTAATTAACTAACCCACTATATCTCTATGTGAATTACAATTAAAAAGGGTTTAAGTTCAAGTCTTAATTAGACTATATATGGCGTAAAGACATATCTCTATCCTAAACACGAATCATGAATTCCATCCATGCAGAAATCACAAACATATGTTATCATGATCAGATCTAAATCTATACGTCATCTCTCGAGTTCATATAGATTATCACGGTAATTGTTAGCTAGGCAATTAAGCAATTAAGTTCAAATCATAATAGACAATTCAAATATAGCTAATAAGACTAACAAAGAAGTATATCAAAGTAAACTACACAATAAGATCCATAGTAATCTCAAAAGAGAGTTTAATTCATAAATGAACTAGAATCCATCATCCACAATTGATTAAGCATTAAAAAGATACAAATAAATAAGAAAAGAAATTAGAATTGAGATAAACAAATCTGCATTCTCTTGCTTCCAATCTGATTCTCCAATGATAATCAATAGCTTCAATCTTCAATTCTAATCTAATCTAGGGTTCCTAATCTAAGAAAGAAAGTAAAGAATTTGATTCTTGAATTATATCCCAAGAGGGATGTTATAAAGTCTTAGAAATTAGCCTCACAATCCAAGTTAAACTCAAGTATTTAGAGTTCTCATAGGTATCCTAGCAAGTTAGGCCCCTAAGAATCCTACTCTAGCTCAATTTGGACACCAAATAACCCAAATAAGTTGTATTCCCACTCCTTGGCGCAGTCAGCGCCATCCCTAGCCATTTCTGGCTCAGTCAGCGCTGCTAAGGCAGTAGTTTCTGGTGTCCTAGCGCAGTCAGCACCGTATCGGAGCAGTCAGCGCCAATCTGTTTTCTGCTGCGACGTCCTTTGGTAAAATAGTAATAACTTTTGATCCGCTTGGAGTTACGGGGCCTTCCACCTATCAAATCGAAGATAACGACGAGATCTACAACTTTCGTTCTTTGAGGATGGATAGATTCGGATTCGATCAAGGCGAAAATCGGGCTTGAAGTAGACACTATGTAAATGGCAAACATAACAACTCTTAGCTTTGATCTTCGTTGATAAAAAGACCATAACTCTCACATCCGAGCTCCGATTGAGATGATTCAAGATGTTCCGAAAAGCTAAGAAGTAGAGATACCATAAAATCTAAGTTCCAAGCCAAGAACATGTATCCAACTTAGTGTTAAAAGTCCTTCAATATTCCCTTCTTGCACTTGCTTGTGTATTCTAGTCCAAAAGATGTCCGAATTGTTTTCCCTTACTTCTTCATGCCAATGTCATGTCATAGTCTACAAAATAACATAGAATGTATGAAAAGTAACTAAAAACATGAAAATAAGCAACTAATTCAAGTAACAGATACCGGATAAGTGGGTATAAAACCTACTTATCAAATACCCCCAAACTTAAACATTTGCTTGTCCTCAAGTAAAAACACGAATTAGACAGATTCATCCTCTAGCAATGATCCACCCAAACAATGAATCAATATGAATTCGATCAATGGCCTCAAAGGTTACAACAGATAATAACCCGTAGAAAATTTCAAAACAATGTCATGTCTAAAATTTCAACAACTTTCGTTAGATTCACATTTACTCTTGATCCTTTAAGTGTGTGTGTGCATCCATGTGTTCAATCCAGTCATGATTTAGATTAAATCAACCAATACTTATAAAAGATTTTCAAAAATGACTTTCAAAACTTCTTATCACATCAATCACCGCTAATATAGACATAACATAATTTTTTCTTAACGATCAACTGGATATTTAAACTTTTAAGCACGTAAGAACCCTTTCCCAAGTATTTCAAACATACATATTTTCTTTTTTTATTTAGTGAGTGCGTTTTACGCTCCATCTCACTTTCCACTTTTCATCGAACGAGTGCGTTTTACGCTCCAGTTCGCTTTCCACTTTTCATCGAACGAGTGCGTTTTACGCTCCATCTCGTGCCTGTGTTTATGGGGAGTGCGTTTTACGCTCCATCTCGACCCACCACAAGATTCAATTATTCAACTCGGGAAGGTTCCAATATTTTTTTTTTCATAAATACCCCAAGATTTCCCCCAAACTTATGTTAGTGCCTAATTTTCACTTCGAATGATGCTCAAATAAGATATCTCAAGTTGCAATGGTATCTTTCATAAGCATTTAGCCAAAAAAAATTCAATCCCAACTGGCTAAACAAATGGATATGTGTAAAATTTTTCAAAAAATTCGCAAGTAATGTGAAAACCAACTAATGAGTTAAAATATAGACTAAGCATGCTCATCAATTCTCCAAGAGTTAACAATATCAACCACCCACTTATCATTGGCCAAAATCAAATTCCATCAAAACATTGCCCAAATAAATACTAAACATGATAAATACCCCCAAACTTAAAACAGACATTGTCCTCGATGGCTAAGATAGGAAAAATTAAAAGAGAGGACTTCCCTGAAAATATAGCATGTTCCTCCTTGTCTGCTAAGTCTGAAGGAGAGGCTAGCAATTAAACCACTTTTAATGCCTGGGATTTTTGAGCTGCGTAAAAATTGAAGACCAACGTGGATTGGAAGTTGGGGGTTGATGGGTTTAATGGGAATGAAGTTGAAAAGGAGAAGTAAGGATGGTGTAATGGGGGTTATGGAGTATTGGAAGTGTAATAGGTGTAGGAGAAGTGGAGAAGTGGTATTGTTGTAATGGAGAGGTGGAGAGGTGGAGTTATTCAATTAAACCATGCCTCTTTAGTTGCTAAAATACCATGCAGTGCAGTCAGCGCCGTTCCTAGCGCATTCAGCGCCGTGTGTGCAGTATGTTGGTTCAGTTAGCGCTATTGTGGTGCTGTCAGTGCTGGGTTCCGACATTATTGGTACGGTCTGCTCTACTGCGGCGCTGTCAGCGTCGGTCTTGGCTTGAGAAACTGCTTGGGTAGCGCAGTCAGCGCCGTATCGGCGCAGTCAGCGCCAGGTCTTTTGTTCTTCACTTGCTTGGGGTTTCTGCAATTATAGAGATTTTGTTACTCTCCAATTATAACTTTCTATTGACTAAACTAACAACTAAAATTTAAATGAAAGCAAGAAATAGAGTTTAGAGCTTGGGTTGCCTCCCAAGTAGCGCTTGGTTTAATGTCGCTAGCCCGACTTTGTCTGATCAATTCTATCCAATTCCTCTTCGAAAATTGAGGAACCCTCCATCCATCAGTAGCAAATAATCCTTTAGGAGGTTCCCACAAGCGATGGCCATAGCATCAAAGTCACCTAGCATGCTCTGACTCGGTATAATCTCAATGTAGATGGGCAAATAACTAGGTGATATCTCCATTGTGTTTGTGATCATATTTGGGCATGGAAGTGTGTCAAACACAATGGGCTCTTCGTCTATCTTCTCTTTCTCATCCCACCACGACTTCAGTGTTTCACTCGCTCTTATGTCATAAAGAGCTTAGCCGACGACATGACTACCAAGTTGGCACGGTTTTGCAAATCTAACTGAACCCTTGATCTTTGGTGGAGAAGGAATTTGGGGCACTAATAACATCGGCTCATCCTCGTTAGTACTTATAGCTATCTCTTCACCTGACCTTGTTGTCATTATCCCCACTTGTCTCTTTTTCAACCTCTTGTGGCTCATCCAGTTGAAGATTTGGCTCGGGCACTTCATCAATTTCGGAATCCTCGTCATAACACCACTTGTTTGGAGGAAGGTTGCTTACAACTTTGGTCAATTGATCTATCTTATTTTGAAGATTTTGAATTGCTATCTCTTGATTCTGAATCGATCGCTCTTGATTAATCCTTCTCTCCTCATTTAATGCTATGAACTTGGACAACAATTCCTCCAATCTCGAATTAACTATCTCTTGTGACACTAGAGGTGGACATGAAAAATCTGGTGTGTATAATGGATTTAGAGCATAATGTTGGTCATCATAATTATAGCTCCATGAAAAATTTGGGTGATACCCCCAATCTTGGTGATAGTTAGGATCAACATAGTTATTGAGGTAATCACCACTATATTGTACCGGTTCAAAATTGACGGTGCATTGATGACCTTGATGGTTTCCAGCACAATAGTCACATGTAACTGCCATCTTTCGCCTCCGTTGTGCTGTGATAACCTCCAAGGTCTTCGAATTTGCCTCAATTTGTACTGACTCTGTAGAAAATGTATTAAGTCCCTCAATCCCTGTTTCCCTTAGTTGAGTCATGTTCGTGTATGGCCATTGATGCGTAAAGTCATCCATGGTACCTGAAAAGAGAGAAATATAGGAAGATAATTAGAAATAAAAATAAAAATGTTTAAATTAAGACTAATTTGATTGAAATTAATATTGGTAAAAAATATTAAACTAATTCCCCAGCAACGGCGCCAAAAACTTGTTGGGTAAAATCTAATTACGCACAACACGCAAGTATACGTGGTCAACAAGTAATAAAGTGATAAGATGAGTATCGTTCCCACAGAGACAAATAGCAAGAACTTAAGCTCACAACTATCAATTTTTAACTAATTCGAATTTTATTAAACTATCACGAATAAAAGAGTATAAAATCTTAACAACTAATACTCTAACTATCACTAATAACTCACACAGATAAAACTCAATTTTTAAACAGTACTTGGAGAATTAGGCTCATGATTTCACTCTAAACTTCACTCAGATTAATTCACTTTTACCCCAGTTCAATTCAATATTCCAATTTATTAATCGAGAACACGATTGTAGCATTAACCACCTCTCGGTGCATTAATACCAAATTAACTCAAATCCTTAATTAAGACAGAATTAAGCTAAACACTCCAATCAATTAACTCACAATATCTCTATGCAAATTAAATCAAAAGAAGTTTAAGATTAAGTCCTCTAACGATTACATGCGATGTTAAATGTATCTCTACCTTAACAATCATCACAATTCTGCTATTCACAAAATTCATGAACACATGCTATATCAATTAAGTCTAGATTTAAACATCTTCTCTCGAGTCCATTCAAATCCACGAAGAATTGTTGATCAAGCAATTCAAAAATTCAAGCTCAAATCAATATAGATAAACTGTTGAATATATTATTAAACTGAGAATCAAAGCAAATAACCCATTGTTCCGCTTAAAGATCCATCACTCGCCTAAAAAGATAATTAATTCATAATAAATAAATTAACCCCTGAATAAATAAAAGGAGACATCATCTCAATTACAGATAATAAAAATTAAAGAAGAATAATAGAACACCACCCTTCTCTTAATTTGATTCCTGCAATTTTCGTGAAGTGATTCCTTCTTCTCTAGACCTCCAAGCTTGAATTCTCTGATCTCGTTCTTTTTTCCAAGTTGTCTGTCTCTTTTTTTTCTCTCCCTCACCTTCTACTTGTAGACCATCTCTTGTCTAGATACTCTCCTAGCTTGCCTCCACCTCCTATCCAAAACAACTCAAAACAATCCTAATTCTCCCCAACTACTTCCATCTAACTCCTCTTTGACAAAGCATTCTACCGCCCCAGTGCAGTCAGCGCCCGTCTTCTCTTGCCGCAGCGCAGTCAGCGCTTGCTCATCAGTATGTATAATCAGCTCGGCACTGCCAGCGCCAGCCGAGCGCAGTTAGCTCTCACTAGACAGAATGTTGCTCATTCCAACGCAGTCAGCTTTCGGCCCGGCGCTGCCAGCGCTGTGCCATCAGCAACTTCCTCACACAATCTCTTATGCTTTCAAAATGCAATACACCTCTACTTTTCCTACATTAAACGAAAAACCCATCAACAGTAACATAAAAATGCATAAAAACAAACACAAAAATAGCCCAACTAAACATCATTCATGGTTTAAAAACCTACTCATCAGGGGTCCACCAATGATTGTGTCGTTGTACGAATATTCCCTGTTAAAACGAATATTCCCCGACCAATCGAATATTATATAACAACTTGCGTACTTTGCAAAATTTATAAATATTACCCACAACTATAACATTATATCAAATCCACACCATAATATTCAAAAATTATTTCGAGAAAATTTAATCTTTATTCAAAAAGTTAGGGGTCTTACAACAACTCAAAGAATATGAGAGGAATTATCCTACTCATGATCTAGAGTTGGTAGCTGTCGTTTTTGTGCTCAAGATTTGGAGGCATTACCTGTATGGAGAGAATGTGGAGATCTATACGGATCATAAAAGCCTCAAATATTTCTTCACTAAAAAGGAACTCAACATGCGGCAATGACGATGGCTTGAGCTATTGAAAGATTACGATTATACCATTCAATACCATCCTTGAAAAGTAAACGTAGTAGCTGACGCATTGAGTAGAAGATCATATGCGGGTACGAGTGCGATATTGTCAACGCAAAGGCCCATTTTATATGACTTACAAAGGATGGAGATAGAGTTAAAGACTCCAGGGACCCATGTGATGATGGCGAATATACGAGTAAAACTGACTTTAATCGATAAAATTAAAGCTGCTTAAGCTACAGACCTGGAACTGATACGTATGAGGAAGAAAGTACAAGAAGGTGCTATGCCAGAAGCAAGAATCGATGAAGAAGGAATACTTCGACTCAACTCCAGACTTTATGTTCCTAACAACCTTGATTTAAAGTATAAAATCATGATGGAGTCGCACAACACACCATTTGTAATCCATCATGGGAGTACCAAAATGTATCATGATCATCGACATACATTTTGGTGGATCAATATGAAGAGAGAGATAATGGAGTTTATCTCAAAGTGTTTAACTTGTCAACGAGTCCAGGCGGATCATCAAGTACCAAAAGGTCCATTGCAACCACTTGAAATTCTAGAATGGAAGTGGGAGCACATTACTATGGATTTCGTTACTGGTCTTCCCAAGGTTTCTCAAGGCATAGATGCAATTTAGGTTATTATTGATAGATTGACCAATTCTGCTCATTTCCTACCTATACAAGAAACTTATACACTTGAATGTCTTGCTCGTATATACATAAATGAGATTGTAAGACTGCATGGTATGCCAGTATCCATAGTTTCTAATCGAGACCCAAGATTCATTTCAATATTTTGGTTTAGTTTACAAAAAGTTATGGACACGGATTTACGATTTAGCTCGGCATATCATCCTCAGACGGACGGGCAGTCGGAGAGGACTATTCAAACTCTTGAAGATTTATTAAGCCTCGGTGTCCTTGACTTCAAGGGAAGTTGGGACAAGTTCTTACCATTGATGGAGTTTTCCTACAACAACAGTTATCAAGCAAGTATTGGCATGGCTCCATTTGAGGCGTTGTATGGAAGAAAGTGTCGTTCTCCAGTATGTTGGGATGAGGTGGGTGAAGCAACGTTGTTGGGACCGGAGTTGGTACGTATGACTATAAAAAAGATTCAAACGATCCGACAACGTATAAAAACCTCACAAGATCGACAAAAGAGTTATGATGATCTTCATCGAAAGGACGTGGAATTCAATATTGGAGATCATGTGTTGTTACGTGTTTCTCCATGAAAAGGAGTTACGAGATTTGGAAAGAGAGAAAAGCTCAATCCTCGATTCATTGGCCCATTTATAATCCTCGATCGAGTAGGAACTGTGGCCTATAAACTCGTCTTACCGCCAAGTATGTCTAGTGTTCATAACATTTTTCATATATCTATGTTACGTAAATATGTGAAAGACCCAAACCACATTATTGAATTAGAACCAGACGAGATAGAGGAAGATTTAATGTATGAACAGTTACCTGTTAAAATCTTAGATAAGAAGGATCATATTCTACGCTCTAAAAGTTATACCTCAAGTTAAAGTTTTGTGGAGAAACCACGATGTTGAGGAAATGACCTTGGAGTTAGAATCTAAAATGAAATCAAGGTATCCTCACCTCTTCGACATACCAGGTACGCACCATAATTTTGAGGATGAAATTTCATAAGAAGGTAAGGTTGTAAGACCCCAACTTTTATGAATAAAGAATAATTTTCTCGAAATATATTTTTGAATATTATGGTGTGGATTTGATATAATGTTATAGTTGTGGGTAATATTTTAAAATTTTTCAAAGTAAGCAAGTGGTTATATAATATTCGATTGGTCAGGGAATATTCTTTTTAATAGGAAATATTCGTACGACGGCACAATCATTAGTGGACCCTACAACAGAAGTATTGTCGTAGTTAGAAAACGACGGAATTATCTTTTTATAAAAATAACGACGAAAGTTTTACCTTTAAACTGTTGAACTACCCGGTAAAAGTACAGTAATACGTGTGGTTGCACACGGTATTGATTATTGATGCTTACAGGAGAAGTCACTCAGTTATACTGCATCATATCTATCATATTATTGATTCAATTATTGTCACAGTATCATCTGCATAATAATTATTATTATTAAATCAATAATTGAGACGACAAAGTTATTCATATTATTATTTACAATATTAACAATGTCTAGAAGTTCTGTCAAGGAGAGGTTTGGTCACCTAATTACGCGCCAATAAGGAGAAATCCTTATCGAAAAGCCCCCTCTTTCCTAGAAAAAACCTGGTTGTTAAAAATTGTGAGTTATAATATTAATGATGAATAAGTTCGTGTTGATTAAAGATGAAATTGATAGTTCCATTGTGTTGGGATTATTAGTGTTAGTGGAAATCGACATTTATTTCGATAATAATTGATGTCTAGAGGTTATATTGACCAATCGGGTAATTAATCGGATAAATGAGCAATTAATTTCTATTATTTCACATGCTTATAACTATTTGTTCAAATGTGTGTACTATTGATTCACATTCATGTACTATTAGGGGAGGTGGTGCAAGATTGATAATACTTGTATGACTAAATTATAAATGAATAAAAAGAGGAAGGTATTATACTGTAATATTTCGAGCCCCAAAACGTACAATTATCGAAACTATATTTTTTTATAAATAGAAGCTCATTTTTCTTTCATTCTCACTAATTCACTAAGTCTCACAAGAGCAATTATTATAGAGAGAAATTATAGAGAGAAAGAAGAAGAGAAGTCTGTTACCTCATTATTCCAGTATCCAGTTTCTTTTAAGATAAGGGGTATTATTCTTTCGTATTCATGAAGAGAGTTATTTTCTTTCAATACTCATAAGGGTTGTTATTCCATTCTTTATTATTATGTTGGAATAACATGTCTATGCGAAGTACAACATACATGGTGAAATTCTTCTGTTATTCCATTCTTTATTATTATGTTGGAATAACCTATCTGTGCGGTCTATCGCATGCCTGGTGAATTCTATTGTTATTCCATTCTTTATTATTATGTTGGAATATCTTGTCTGTGCGGATTACGCATGACTTGATTCCATTCTTTATTATTCTGTTGGAATATCATGTTTGTACGGATTACGTATGACCTGGTTTCATTCTTTATTATCCTGTTGAAATAACATGTCTATGTGGATTACCGCATGCATGGTGAATGATCCTTCGTATTCACTCCTTATTAAATTGTGTAAATGATCTGTCTACGTGGATTACCGCATGGCGGGCAAAAATTCATTTACAGTTTCATATATCTTATTATACTCAGTTGGTTAAAGTTTTGGCTTCTATACTCCATGAAATTAGTAGAATATCCTGTATATTTGTGTTTCATCCAATATTTTTCATGAAAATATTCTTCTGAGTATTCTTGAATTTTACTTCACAAAACAGTATCATGTTGAGAATTTGGATGTTATTAATTTCTGGATAAATTAAATTATAAATCTTTAAAAATTTATCCTTGAACTTGTTTTATTGAATTCTTATATCATTGTCATTATCCTCATGTTTATAATATGTTGAAAGTCATATGTGGCCCGTAGTTCATAGATGGACTTGGTGTGATTATGACTAGGGATTATTATGTATAATCATGCCCGTAATGTTACAAATGATGTGGTAAAAGTATTCATTTGCCGTAGTGCATTGATGAACAATTGTTGTCATGATCATGATCATTTATGAATACACGAATATCCTTGGCCCGTAGTGCATAGATAATTTGTGGTCATGATACTAATGAATATCATTGGCCGTAGTGCAGGGATGATGTGGTTTATTTATTAAACTGAGTCTTAGCGATAAAAGTGATGAAAACTCTTTTAAATCATAGAAGATAATAGATTTTATTCTCTACTTGACTCTTCTAATGGATTATTTGTTCCGCTACAGTTAAACTTGATGTTTGTTATATTTTATCAGTTTAACACTGTTGAAGGCTAACGATAAATTATTCTGCATTATCTTAGTCATAATATTCTTACTGGGCTAGTTGATGAGTGAGTTTTATACACATGAATTGGATACATTCGGGCTTAATTTATTATTGTTCTCAAGTCTTTTAGGATGTTTTATGTGTTTGTGTTTATTCATGCATGTTTTATATTGTTTTGTAGGAATTGGGACAAAAGTTACATGGATCGACGTTTGGGGTGGCTAGATTCGCGTTTTCGGCTTGTCATTTACACAGCAGTCACTTCAGAGCCAATTTGACTATAGCTTCGGACCTTAATTCGAAACTCTTAAAGAATGAAAGTTGTAGAACTACTTTTTCTCTTTCTGGAATATCTTGAATTATCGAAATCGGAGTTCAGACGAAGAAGTTATGACCATTTTCCCAAAGGACGTCAGAGCAAAAAATGTCAGAACTTGTAACAACGCCTGGGCGCTAATTTTAAGCCTATTTGCAGCGTCGGGGCGCTATAAGGCAGATTCTCAGCGTCGTGAATAGTGCTGGGGCACTGGGGAAGAGGTTGGGTGCGGTCTGGACGCGTTTTGGGCAAATTTTGACACCTTTTTTACTGCAAATTGGATTGGGTTTATTCCTAAACTAAAAATTGAACTTGTAACCTATAAATACATGATGTAAGGCATAAAATAAGGGGAGATTACATAGATTAGACTAGATTAAACACTCCTTTAGATTAGAACATAACCCTAGTTCTTATTAGTTTTGGAGATTGAAGTAACTTGGAGACCATTGAAGATTCAAAGCAGGAGCAAGAGGGGAGCATCAGATTTGCTGACAACAGATTCTATTCTCTTCTCTCATCATACTTTTATCTTTTAATGTCTATTCAGTTGTGGATTCTTGGTTTTAATTCATTAATTATGAATTAACTCTTTCATTAAGATTTCAATTAAACTTTTTATGATTATGAATTGATTATTTAATTTATTCTAATTATTTATGTTGAAGTGAATTATTCATCTTGCTTTGTGCTTATTGATTAATTATCTGATCAGTAATTACCGTGTTACTCTAGAAGGAATTGAGAAAGAAATTCTAGAGTTAGAACTGGCATGGTGACATGTGACTTAGTTATTTGCACAGTGAATAATTAGGTTTGTGAATAGAATGAGAATATTTATTTACCGCATGTAACACATAAGGAATTGGGATTGTAACGAGTTTAATTCAATTGTTTTGCATAGAGATATAGCAAAATTAATCTTGGTTAAATAGAAGGCAATTGATCACTCGAGAGAGGGCTTTTGGCATTTGAGAATTCCTGTTAACAATTCAGTAGACATAATAATTGGGATAATTGGATAATTGGTTTATAGTTCATAATTGGGGATATTGGAGTCTTAGCCTTTATTTATTTGAATTCATTTATAAAGTAACCTAGTTTTAATTGATTAATTTAGTTTTATTAATTAGAAAAATCACGATTTGAGATTGTTTAAATAAAATTAGTTTGGTTAAGAATTAGTACTTGGTGATTTTTATTAAATAATTCCTTGTGGGAACGATACTCTACTTTCACTTTATTACTTGTTGATCGTGTATACTTGCACGTATTCATTGATTGCGAAATCGATCAACAAGTTTTTGGCGCCGTTGCCGGGGAATTAATTTAATAATTATTTACCAATATTAATTTCAATCAAATTAGTCTTAATTTAAACATTTTTATTTTTATTTTTAATTCCCTTCCTATATTTCTCTCTTTTTAGTTACCATGGATGACTTTGCGTATCAATGGCCATACACGAACATGACTCGACCAATGGAAACATGGAGTCCACCATCCATACATCAAGTAGTAATGGTTTGTGATTATTGTGCTGGAAATCATATGAGTCATCAATGCGCCATCAGTTTCGAGCCGGTACACTATGGGGGTGATTACCCCAATAATTATGTCTATCCCAACAACTATCATCATGATTGGGGGTATCACCCGGATTTTTCATGGAGTAACAATCAAGCTCAAGCTCAAGCCCCGAGACAACAAAACAATTTCGGGTTTCAAAATCAGACACAGCAACCAGAGCAGAAAACAAGTTGGGAAGAAGCCTTGGATAGATTTATTACAGCTTCTGAAAAGAAACACGAGGAACATGAAAGGAAACAAAATAAAACATATCTGAATACACAAAGCATAAATGCGAAATCGATCAACACTAGTTGAGCTCACCCTTTATTTCACTGTTCTCTTCAGGAAATGAGAATATAGCTGGGACGAGTCAGGAAACGGATTGACGATCCAGATGGTTGTTTTAGTAGTCATCACTATTCTATAAAATAGTGTGACAATAAATGTAATGATGACTCCATTGAGTGTGGATATTGTCTAGATGACAATATTCTTATTAAAACTCTTAGATTATGTTTTGTCGTATTTTACACGACTGTTGTATAATTAAGTTGTATTTGAATTTTGTATCATGTATTTGGGGACTCAAGATGTGTGATGTATACCTATTTTGGGGGCGTCACACTTAATAAAATGGAAGTGTAAAAGGTCTCAATTACTATTGAGCACAAGGGTTTGAAAAACCTCTTTTATAAAACATCTTTGCCATATCTTGCTAAAAATTAAATTTTTACATAAATTCAAACCCTGTGTATATAGGTGCGAACGAGCCCTCGCACCACTTCCAAATAAACAGCACATTGACTCTCTCTCACACACACACACACACATTTAGATAACAGTTTCTTGAAAAGAGACGGTCACCGTGGTAACACGGATGTCGGTTAAGTCATAATTGAATTAATGCTATTATCCACATATTGAAGACACATCATGAGATACAAGAAGCAATCAAAGAGAGAATAAGGATAGAGAATTGTAGTGCAAATCTATTTTCTTGAGCCAAGGTTGAATCTCTAATGATTTCCAATTGCTTCAAGTCTCCAATCCAATCGACTCTAGAAAATACCTACAAAAATCTACTTTATTCTATTATTGAAAATAAAGAGAGAAGAAGACAATAGCTTCAGCCCCCAAGGGGTGGAATATGTCTTACATAATGAAAATATATCTAATATATAAGCCCTAATTGAACCCCCCCCCCCCTTCTCAATTACGCTCCAATTGCACTGTTTAATGAAAAGTCAACTTTGGTCAGCACCCGAAGTCGCGCGGTCGTTCAGAGATTGGCCTAAAGTGGGCGCGCCTGCGGGAAAGCTGAAAATCGCATCTTTTTGCTACTGTAAGTCGCGCGGCTGCACGGAATTCGCGCGCCCGTGCGCGGGTGATTTTCTGCTGCAATCTGCTCTGGTAAAATGGCCATAACCTTTGATCTGGAAAGAGATATGGTGCCTGCCACCTATCAAATCGAAGATATCGACGAGCTCTACAACTTTCATTCTTTGATGATTGAGAAATTCTAGCTGGATGAAGGTTGAAATCGAGCTGGAAGGGACTGCTATGAAAATGGCTAACCAAAACAGCGAAGTTTGACGTCCGTTGGTACAACGATCATAACTCTTGCATCCGAACTCCGATTAGAGCGATTCAAGATGTTCCGAAAAGCTACGAAGACGCTCTACAATGTAGTCCAAGTTCCAAGCCAAGAACATGAAGTAACATGAAAGCCCAAATGATATCCGGATTGCCTTTTCTTTGCATTTTCTTTGCTTTTCCTTACCAATAATCGCTCACACCGCTCCCAAACGTATAACCTACAAAATGAACACAAAATGCATGAAAAGTAACTAAGACACATAAATATAAGCAACTAATTCAAGTAAAAGATAACGGATAAGTGTATATAAAATCAACTTATCAGCTGCCTAACACCTTCCCTCCGCATAATCAAGTCCCCGGACCCTAATGAATCTCGATTTCACCGACCCGTTTAAGAAGTGTCACATCACTGGGTCAATGTGCAAACCTTTTCTCGGTTGTGTTGGTACAACCATTTAAAAAACCAACTGGTGACTCTTAACAGTCCATCGTCAATATTATACATGTCGGACCTTTTTTACTTATTTTTTAAACAAAACTCACCTAACATGAGAATACCAAAGAACAAGTAACGGAAAGGGACAAACAAAAATCTCGACGTCGACATTAGTCATGCAAATGTAATCTTTCAATTTTTTTCACTTATTAAAAATTGATTTTCTCTCTCCTCTCCTCTCCTCTCCTCATTTTTTTATTTTTAAAATTTGTGTAAAATGTATATTCTTATTCTTCTTTTTAATTATTTATTTTTATATTATCATTTCGAATTTAACATAAAATATCTCTAAATTCAAAATTAGTATAAATTAATTAATTTTAGTCAATATAATTTCCAAAATAATAAACCTTACTATTTTTAATTTTATCTAAATGGTACTAATAACGGTATGAAAAAAATATAATTAATAAAAAATAATAAAAATACTACTCCCTCCGTCCCAAATTAATTGCTCACTTTTGACTTTTTAAGTCAAATTGACTATTTTTAGAATTAATAATTAAGCATATATAAATATATTTCTAAAATTATAAAAATTAGGATTAATAATAAATTGTATATATTTTCTTTTGGTTATAATCTATTCACCTGTGACGCCCCCAAAATAGGTCCATTCCATCCAACCCATTCTGAGTCGCCAAATACATGGTACAGAAAATAACTACAACTTTATTACAACAATTGTCGTGCAAAATACAACAACACATATGCTGTGAGTTTGTATACAAATATATATCAACTGTGACTCATGTCCCAACCGTGGACAACACCTCATAATGACACCTTACACAAAGGTATAGTCGAAAACTGTTTTAGAAATTAGAATCTTTGGGAAGTGCTCAAGGAAACCTTCGTACATGGGAGGCCATGCGTCTAGGTTATTATAGATATCATATGGCCACAGAATTATCCTTGGTTGACCCAATAGACCCCAAAGAAAAACAAGAAGATTACTATCATATTCTTCCCAATGGTAAGTCTTCTCCTGACATATCATTATCTCCATTGTCTCTAATTGAGAGTTATATTTCAATAGACTCCAAGATCATATAGATAGTGCTGGTAGATATACTCAGCAAGTGGATGAACACATCCATGTCTTATGATGACACGAGGTGGTATGTCATTAGATATCTTGTATGACAGTGGCAAAACACCCTTCCAACGTTGGGTTCGCTTCACCCTAGTTGATTCGCCAAATATAACTACTAAATGATGACCACCGTTCTATTCCCCTGTTATCCCCCGCTCGACCCAGCTACACTCGTATTACTTGAAAGGAATTGTGAAGCAAAAGGGTGAGCACAACTAGCTCAGTAAAGAATGTCATGACTAAAGATAAATAAATTATCAATAGCCTTCAACAGAAATAGATCAGAGATTTAGAACATATGGTATATGATAAAAAAAAATTCAACCATAGTTGCAGCGGAACGAGCAATCCATTAGAAGAGTCAAATAGACTATAAAGTCTATTATCTTCTCCATGTTAAAAGTCCACCAACAATGTTTTATCCCTGTAACATCAATCATCAATTCCTGTCCACAATCACATGTATAACTCATAATCGTAATTGTTGTTCTAAATTCCTTTTCTCATCCAGGACAAAGATAATTTTCATCACCTGAAACATCAAAGATCATGGTTATACCAAATCACAGTTCATGTTCATAATCATAATAATAAATTCATCTTTGCACTACGGCCAAAGATATACATCAACAAGTCATCTTTACACTACAGGCCAAAGATATTCATCAACAAGTCATCTTTGCACTACAGACCAAAGATATACATCAACAAGTCATCTTTGCACAACAGGCCAAAGATATACATCAACAAGTCATCTTTTCACTACAGACCAAAGATATTCATCAGTAATCATTCATCTTTTAGGACTAAATATTTCTAAAGAAACGAATCCAGTGAAACAAAATGACAAGGATTAAGGATTCGTACTTTGTTTTATCCATGTCCAAAAATACCTCAAAAATAATCATAGTGGTGTAAAATTCAAGAATGATCAAAACATGGATACAATCAAAGCTAGTATCCACAATAGATATTTTAGACGAAAAGGAAAATTTTCATTTTTTCGATAAATAGTGTCGTATTCGTGAATAGTGTCGTATACGTGAATAATAAATCCGATACAAAAAGATAGAAATTTCATAAAAACATCATCACGCTTCGTGAATAGTACTCGTGAATAGTAACTCATGAATAGTAACCCCGACATGAAAAAGTTCCAAATTTGATAAAAATTCCGACCAATATTTTGGCATAATGATATTGAAGAAATAATATCATTTTTGAAGAAAATAACACCCCTTACTATCCCTTACCTCGAAAGACAGTACTTCTAGTTGAAACACCGAATATAGGCTATGACTTGAACTTGCACCGTATAGCAATACTCAAAGTATACTCAAAATACTCACAAGAATACGCTCGATATTATAGAGAGAGAAACTTCAGTTTCTGGTATGATTTTCAATTCTAACCTAAGCACCTATTTATAGGAAATTGCTTAGAACACCAAAGCAGAAAATTTAATAAAATATTAATATATATATATATATATATATATATATATAATTTTCACACACACCTTGGACAATCTGAATTCAGGCTCCTAATCACATGTTTAATGAGTTTCAAAAATGGAAAAAAAACGTTTTTGTAATTAAAAATATTTTAAACTTCCAAAAATCAATTATTTCGGAACTTCAATAATTCACAATAAATAGCCCTTTTGTCCGAAAATTCGAATCTCATGATTTTTTTTAGGAAATTCAATTCTCTACAACTTTGCAGAAGAAAGTTTTTCCAAATTCCAAATAGAAATTGATCGAAATCCATAAACGGGCGATTTTACATGCTATAATCAAATTTCAGTCAAAAAATGGGGTCCACCGACACATAAAATATGCTTTAAATATTTTTAGTAACAAAAATACTCCTCTTCCACATATACTCATATATCCCACATTCATCGTAAAAATATCATCATTATTATATTATTAAAATATAATAATATATTTAAATGAATTATTTTATCAAAAAATATAAAATTTCAATTTTCAACAATTGTCACATTAAAAAATTTCTCCATCTATATCCACATAAAATCAATATTTTCCTCATCATATGAATAAATAATTAATTATTCACAAATAATATTACAGAATCACAATATTGACAACCAGACAGTTCCCAGGAAAGAGGGGGCTTTCCAATAAGAATTTCTCCTTACTGGCGCGCAATTAGGTGACCAAATCTCTCCTTAGACAGAACTTTTCTAGACATTGCCAATAATGTTATCTAATAAGATTATTCAGATAATATGAATTATTGCTTCGATAATGAAAAAATACCGTGGAATGACAATTATTGAAACAACAAGCAATATAAAATATCAACGCAACAATTATAAATAAAAATACTGAACAGTAATTACTGTAACCATTATTGAGTAGTGCCTTCTTACGTAAGAATCAATAATTCAAAAATATTGTGCAATACCGTGTGCTACTGTGCAACAACGCGTATTACTGTACTTTACCCACCGGGTATTCCAATAGTGTTAACAGTAACGTTTACACCGTTATTTATAAAAACTTTAATTTGTCATTTTTTTCATCCCACAGTTATTCTGTTACGGACCCCACAAAAGGCTGCGCCGTCGTACGAATATTCCCCGACAGAAAGAATATTCCACGACCAAACGAATATTCCCCGATAACAATGAGTATTTTATAATCACTTGCTTATTTTGAAAAAAAATTCATATATCACCCTTAACTTTAACCTTTTATCAATTTAACCATTTACTGAATTGTAATTATAAGAAAAATTGAATACTTTTATTTCATAAAATTTGGGGTCTTACATCACCTATATTTTAGCATAAATAGTAAAAAGATTAGTTTTAAAAATGGTCAATTTGACTTTAAAAAATCAAAACTGAGCAATTAATTTGGGACGGAGGGAGTAGTTTATATAAACCTTACTATTTTTTTATTAGTGTCATTTAGATAAAATAAAAAATAGTAAAGTTTATAATTTTGGTAATTATATTGTTTAAAATTAATTAATTTATACTAATTTTGAATTTAAAGATATTTTATATTGAATTCAAAATGTCAATATAAAAATAAATAAATAAAAAGAAGAAGAAGAGTATACTTTTTACATATATTTTAAAAAGTAAAAAATAAAAAAATGAGTAGAGAGAAAATCAAATTTATTAGGTTAAAAAAAATTAGATGAACACATTTGTATGATTAATGCATCTATGACGAACAATTATGCGAAAAAAAGTTTATGAAACATTGAAGGAACACATTTGCATGACTAACGCATCATATGAGGAACAGTTATGCTAAAAAAAAAGTTTAGGGAACAGTTTTGCAAAAACATGACAAATAGGTTAGATTTGTAATTTAGTCCTCTCTTTCATATTTTCTCTTTGTAAGACAAAAAAAATCCGTGGATTCATCTCATCCGACCATTTCCATTCCTTTCTCTCTTCTGCTGTAACTCTCCATACCCCGAAATTTTGGGGCAAACACCTTTCTTCTTCCTCCTCTCTCTCTCTCTCTCTCACCCCCTTATACGAATTTCTCCATCAACCCAGATACCCAAAATAGCCTTAGATCCCCATTTTTCCTCCTATTTCTCATTTCTCTTTAAGCACCATTTTGTTTTTCATCTCATAAATCAAGGTTGGGTTGATTGGGCTCATAAGATTTTTTTGTTCATCTATAGCTTCTAGATGATATGCAGTCACTAGATAAAAAAATTTGGTCTTAATTCAAAATTTTCATTACCGGTACCGAAAAATATAAAAAAATCGAAAATCCAGTATCGAAAAAACCGAAATCGAAAAAAATTGGAAGCACCGGTACCGATTTTAGCCGATTTGATAAAAAACCAAACAAATCGAATTTTTTAAACACCCCTAACATCAACCGCAATAACCGTACATAACACTCGAGCCACCACTATTTTGTTGGCAGTAAAAGAAGTTGGTCGTTAGCATTGTTAAGGGAAATTGGACCTATATACATAAATTATTTGAAATTGATTTATGTCCCGATTAATTTAGGATAAAATTAAATTGACTATAAAATTTGAAGTTATAAAATAAAATAAATTAATGCAAGATTTTTTTTAATTTTTTGTTATTCCATGTATAAAGATATCTCGATATTTAGTATCAACAAAAATTTATCCTCATATGTACGTCTTTAAATTACTGTGTAATACCTCTTTGGATTGGAAGTGGTAAGTATGAAGTTTATTTTGAAGTAAATTGGTCAATTGACCAATAAAATACTGACACGCAGACGAGATTATATATCTGTCAGTATTCTATTGGTCAATTGATCAATTTACTAAAAAAAAAATAACGTCATACTAACCGGATCACTTTGAATTGAATTTATGCCATTAATTGCAAGTGGTTCCACGAATGATCAATCACCATCAAAGGCGCGATTCTGTCCGAACAATCTGATTAATCAATTACTTAAAATGGCACTTGAAAATCCGTGAATAGTGATGTAAACCACATACTACACTAGATATGATCAATAATTGAAAAATGACAAAGGTGTAATAAAAAAATATACACAAGACAGACTGAAAATACCAAGAAGATAGGCCTCCTCTTTCTCCATTTGAGAAACTCATCTCCAAATATGGCATTCTGTTAGTTGTTCATATACAACAAATTGCCTACCATTACTTGCCCTATTCTATACGGCATTAAATTCTACCTATCATGTATTTTTTTTCCCTTTCATTTCTAAAGTTTAATTTTTTTCTATTTTAATACAGTTTGCTTACATGTTCCATGACGACAAAGTGCATACTTCATTGTGAGGGACACGTGGAAGCTTTAACTCCGACGGAATTATTCAATCGGAGCTAATTCTGTTGGAAATATATTATCTTGCACTGAATGGTGGTTAGAAATAATTTTGTCACACACAATTAATTACGATCAAATTTTTCGACGGACTAAATCTTGGCTAGCTTTTATTCGACCGAATTTCTGATAGGAAAGTTTATCAGAAATAAACTGAAGTCGACATAATAAGTTTATTTCCGACGAAAAATTCCGTCAAAAATACGTCTTTTTCTTGTAGTGTTCTCCTCAATAGAAACGTTAACCTTTCGGTATACAAAAAATAGAAATAGAAAAGGTGCTGACTTTGCTTTGTGTATGGTCTTACATGCAAACATCTTTCTTAGCGTTTTTTCTTTTATATATATATATATATATATATATATATATATATATATATATATATATATATATATGTGTGTGTGTGTGTGTGTGTGTGGTTTTTATTTATGGCAACATATTATTATTATTGTTATTATTACTATTATTATCATTATTATTATTAATAGTAGTTGTAGTACATGCTAATTATAATTCTTCTTTACGTAGCTTTTATTCTAGCATACAAATTAACCAAGACATCATACTCTTTCGTATAAGCACAGAACAGATACATCATGTTAAAAAAAGGAATTACTCTTTTACTAAAAAGCGGTAGACTTTTGAAGGAATTAAAAAAATTAGCTGCCACTACATGGTGTAGCGGCAAGAGTGGGTCAGTAATTATATATAGAGAGGCAAAGTTATAATTAACCCGAAACAGAGAAATTTTTAAGGCCTAATCGCTACAAGTTGTAACAACATGTATATTAAAAAAATTTCCTTTATTGTGATATTATCTGACAAAGTGGGTCCCGTTAATAAGTTTTGACAATTATTAAAATAACAGATGCTAGAGCTTGTTATGTGTGCCGCTACATGTTGTAGCGGTTGACCATTAAAAGATTTTAATCTCGGCCTTTCATTTTATTAATCTACAACTGACATGAATTGGTTGCTGGATTAGTGACTCTAACAATCGATTGACATGGATTGAAACTCATATATATATATATATATATATATATATATATATATATATATATATATAAGTGAAGTACTAAATTAATTTAGAATATATTTAATTTAGAATAATTTGAATTTAATTTAAATATAGTTAAATTTGTAGTTACCTTAAAAAAATATAAATTTAATTTAGAATAATTTGAAGTTAATTTAAATACTAAAAAAATTATATACGGGTGCGGGTGGTAACAAAATTTTATATATATATATATATATATCCCCCTTCTGATAAGTACCACCCGCATGCGGGTGGTAACAAAATTCATATGTGACCGTTGTTCAACATCTTACGTGGTTATTGAATGAGTGAGTTACTAATTATATACTATAGAGAGAGCGAGAATTAATGCATGAATAGAAAACATTCTAGAGAGGCTAGTCCTAATAATAAAAATTAATCATCCACTAGTAATTTAATTCCACATTTCTTTTCTTTTTTGGGTGCAAAACTCTATATATATATATTAGCTGGGTCCTGTGCCTCCGGCACTGTATGTACAATATGATTTATCTCAAATTTTGAACGACCAAAATAATTTATTGAGTGAGCGGAAAATTTAAAGTCATTTGTATTTTATTAAATTATTATTAGATTATTAGATAGATAGATAGATGTATTTTATTAGATAGATGTATGAACGGTGGGATTTATCTCAAACTTTGGACGGCCCAGATGATTTATTGAGTGAGCGGGAAATTCAAAATCATTTGTATTTTATTAGATAGATATATATATATATATATTTCATGAATTTGGCAGGAAGTGAGACCCAACCCGTATCCAAGGGGTTTTATTAACACAATCGCGAAAAATAGAGATAAATAGAAAGTAAATAATATCTAATGCATCCAGGTTCATCAATTGTGGCTAGTCATGCATATTTGATGCATTCATTATTCATCACACACTATACAATAATATATACAATAAACATGGTTTATATATTGCAACTAAAAACTTAGTTTGTTATAATATAAACTCAAACTCAAGAGGCCTAAAATATTAAATAAGCTCAAGACCTAAATACCTAATCTAATTATTATGCATGATGCTTGGCTACCATTTCGTAACTGCCATAGGTTGGATCACGAAAAGTATGAGACAATTCCAATATGCATGATTAAGGACTTCGTAAACCAACTAAGCTGTGTCGGCTCCAATTATGTATTACTACTAGTACCATTGAGGTCATATTCTTTTAATCCAAACCCCCCCCCCCCCCCCCCCCCCCTCCCCTTTTTTTGAGAAATCTTAATCCAAACTTAAACGGACATGTCTGGCTTGAAAAATACCTCTATAAATGTGAAATTTCATTAGAGTCACAAGTAGCAACTCTGATCCATATATGATTCTTCCAACATCAAAATAGAAGTGTATGACAATGCATAACTACCCATGTGTTCCTATATTCAAATTTATCCCTCCATTAATTCTTATACTTTAAATAACCACTAGATATCGAAGCATCATGCCCTCCTTTTGCACAAGTTTACAAAAACTAACTAGTAAACACGTCTTTTGTTTGCTCTAGCTCTTCCACCCAATCAAACTACCAATACCCACCTCAAATTCTTCCTTTAAAAAGGGCATGACCTTCCCCTAAAATACTCCACGCTAACTCTAATTTTTTACCACAACCTAGCCATGGCCAACAACAAGCTCTCCTCCTGCATTTTAATCTACTTCCTCCACTTTTTTGCGACATTTTCTAGCGCTTGTGACCCTTGCCAACCCCAGCCAGTGAAACCTCCAATGGCAACCCCAGTGAACCCTGCCAGTTGCCCTAAAGATGCATTGAAGCTAGGTGTTTGTGCTAACCTTCTTGGAGGGCTTGTTAACCTTGTTGTTGGAGCTTCCTCGAAGAAATGCTGCACGTTGATCGCGGGCTTAGCTGATCTTGAGGCTGCTGTATGCTTGTGCACGGCAATTAACGCTAATGTTCTAGGGATTAACCTTAATGTGCCAGTTACCCTAGGTTTGCTCGTTAGTGCGTGTGAGAAATCACTCCCACCAGGCTTCACATGCTAGTAGAAAATGTCTGATTAAGCTTTTTGTAAGACCAGACTTTTAATAAATAAAACTTAATTTTCCTTCTAATTATTATTATAAACATTAATGTGTTAAATTGATAAAAAGTTAAAGTTAAGGGTGATATGTGTAAATTATAAGATAAAAAGTATGTCGAAAAATATTTGTTATGTCGGGAAATATTCAGTAAAGTACGATAGCGTTGAAACAACCAATCATTGATTAGTCCCACAACAAAATAATTGTTGGATACAGAAAACAATAAAAATAACTTTTTTAATAAAAAATTAAATTTGCAGAACTATCACATTTAACTGTGATAATGAATAGTAACACGCGGTACTCTACAGTAACACGCGGTACTCTATAGTAGTACACGACATTCCACAGTAATGCACGATATTGCACAGTATTTCGTATTATTGTCATAGTAGCAAATGCACAGTATTTCATAATATTGAACCAATAATTGTCATAGTAGTAATTGCACAATATTTTATACCAACTGTGACACCCCAAAATAGGTCCACACAACCCATTTTGAATCGCCAAATACTTACTACATAATTCAAATACAAATTTTCCTATTTACAACTATTAAAATGTCGTGCAAATATTGTACCGTATATGGTACGACAATATCCACACACAAATATCCACACCCAACTTAAATTCTCAATACAATTATATATTGTCACACTATTTTATAATGTATTGAGATACTTCTATAGTTTTGAACCATCACTTCATTTCTCGGCTAGTCCCAGCGACACTTTCATTTATTGAGAAGAACAATAGAACAAAAAAGAAAAGGGTGAGCTCAAATAACCCAGCAAAGTATATCATAACTAAGATAATAAAGAATAAATTATCTATAGCCTTCAACGGTAATAAATCATAGATCTAAAGATAATATAATTTTCCAACAATAACTGCAATGGAATAAATAATCTATTAGAAGAGTCAAGTAGAGCATGATGTCTACTATCTTCTATAATTTAGAAGAACATCATCAATATTTTATCCTTGTAACACCAATCAATAGTTCCTACTTATAATTATGCAATTCAACAGTTTATCTTTGTACTACAGGCCAAAGATATTCATTTCTATCACCATGTGATCATGATCATGCCAAACACCAGTCCATCTTTGCATTACAGGCCAAAGAGAACTTCACCACAAGCCTTTATATGTAACACCAAAGGACATAATTATACCAATACACAATTCTTGGTCATAATCATATCAATTAACAGTTCATCTTTGCACTACGGGTCAAAGATAACTTTTCACCACAATTTAAGTCTGAGGATGATAACTTAATGATATAAAAGATGAATACAAATAATAAGAACAATAAGATCAAGAATAAACATTAGAGATTTGTAATTTAGTTTATCTAGTCCAAGAATGTCCAAATTATCAACATGATATCCAAAAATTCGATTAGAGTTTAAGAATAGAATAAAGAATATTCACAATGCATCTATAACGTGTAAAGCGAAATAGGAAGATTCAAGTGAAAAGATATTAGATGAAGTGCAAACTATTAAGAAAGTTCTAAATAGTTTAAGCATTTTCACCGTTTAACGAATAACAACTTCTTACCATAATATGGAGTATGAAAGAAAATGATATCCTGAAAAATGATATCCCTTGACTAATATAAAAGAAATCACATCTCTTACTTTAATTAGTAGGAGATTGGATACTGCAATAGTGTAGTAGCTGAACTTTATGTTGTTGGTGTGCTTGCTTCTCGCATACTCTTCTTCTTTCTCTCTTATTCTCTCTTTATAGCTTTCTATCTATAAGCCGAATTATAAATTAGGGTTCACATGTGACCTAAAAGAATTGAATATATGGTAAACAAAAAAGTTGGAAATAAATATGTGAGACTCGAGTGAAGCCTTCACGTGTCTCGAGGCAAAAGACTCATAGAGGCGACTCATTTTGGGAATTGATTGAGGGATTGGATTGGTGGCTAGAATGGCAGGACGATCTAGACATTACTCTGGTGACTAAGGGTATTTTTGGAATTTCCCTAAGGTCATGTGCCTGACACATGACCACGTTCCAGGAAGTCTTATAAATAACCCTTCTATTCTTTGAAGGAGAGTGACTCTCTTTGGACTTTGGACTTGGACTCTTGGAAGATTGGAGAACTTGGACATTCTCTCAACTCGAAGCACTCAAGAAGGCTCTTGGAATCACTGGTACCCTAACAAAGTTTTCGGATTCTAAGAGTTTTGTCACGTGTCATTGGAGTAATCACTTACCTGTTCTTTTTCCCTATTCAATCCATCAATCAATTATGTGCTCTTTGTGGATTTCTCTCCTCCTTAGCCAACACAAAACCCTAACCTTATTTGGTGGGATAAGGAGATCTAATTTGGGAAGGAAATGATCAATCATTAATTGCAAGGACTATAAGACCCCAAATTTTATGAAATGAAAGTATTCAATTTTCGTATAATTATTATTCTATTTAATAAATGGTTAAATTGATAAAAGGTTAAAGTTAAGGGTGATATTTCAAAATTTTGCAAAGTAAGTAAGTTGATATAGAATATTCGTTGTGTCGGGGAATATTCTTTTTGTCGGAGAATATCCGTACGACGACACCATCATTGGTGGACCCCATAAAGAAATAACCGTCAGAGTTTGAAAACGACAGAATTATCTTTTTATAAAATAACTGCGAAAGTTTTACCGTTAAACTGTTGAAATATCCGGTGGTAAAAGAACAGTAATACGCGTGGTTGCATAGTAGCTCACGGTATTGATTATTGATACTTACGCGAGAAGTCACTCAGTTATACTCAATTAGTGTTACATTAATTGTTACATAGTATCTCACGTTATTTGATTCAATTATTGTCACAGTATCACCTGCATAATATTTTATATTACTAAATCAATACTTGAGACGATAAAGTTATTTATATTACTCCCTCCGTCCCATAGTTATAGACCGATTTCTTTTGGCACATGGTTTAAGAAAATCAGTTAAGTGGCAATTTTTAACATAAGTTCTCCACATATACCCCTTAATATGAAATTAATGAATAAGTTAATTACTCCTTACTTATCATATTGGAACTCTCAACTTCATTGATTGACGTGTACTAACCATTAAAATTCATAAATTTTAACCAAAGAGAATACAACAACATTAAATATGGTTATAAAAATAATGATATTGAATGTTGTTTCTTTAAAAAAAAGAGTAATGGTTGAATATTTATTATAAGGTCATAAAAGTAAAATAATGAACCAACTAAATTTTATAAATAGTAAGTAGCCTATATATTGGGACATCTCAAAACGGAAAATCAGCCTATAACTATGGGACGGAGGGAGTATTATTTGCAATATTGACAATGTCTAGAAAGTTCTGTCGATGAGAGGTTTGGTCACCTAATTGCGCCAATAGGGAGAAATCCTTATCGAAAAGCCCCCTCTTTCTTGAGAATGATCTGGTTATTAAATATTGTGAGTTATAATATTAATGATGAATAATTGTTAATAAATTAAAAATGTATTTATTAAAGATAAGTGATTTGTGGTAAATATTTATTCAATTTTTGATATAAATAGAGGGGTTTGTTATGAGGTATTTGTTATAAGTTTGACTTATTATTCCATGAGGAGATATGCTAATTTTTCAGACCGTTGGTTGAAGATATAATAGTAAATCAATATGGACGGCTGTTGGAAAGATATAACAGTAAATCAATATGGATCGCTGGTTTAAAGTTTTAATTATAGTAAATCGGTATGGACCGTTACTTTAAGTTTTAATAGTAAATCAATATGGATCGTTCGTTTAAAAGTGAATTAATCTAGGTCATTCATGAATTAGTTACTATTTAATCATTTTTCCTATAAATAGAAGCTCATTCCTTCATTATTTCTTACAAATTCATTAAAACTCTAGAAAGAGAAACTATAGAGAGCAAGAAGAAGAGCATTCTGCTACTACCCTACTTCAATATTCATTCTTCTATTAAGCTAAGGGGTGTTATTTATTTCATATTCGCTTACGATATTATTTTTCGTATTCGTAAGGAATATTATCATCGTTCAATATTCGTAAGGGGTATTATTTCTTTCGTATTCATGAAGAGAGTTATTTTCTTTCAATACTCGTAAGGGTTGTTATTCCATTTTTTAATATTCTGTAGGAATAACCTGTCTACGCGGAGTACCGCATGCATGGTGAAATCTTTTGTTATTCCATTCTTTATTATTTTGTGGGAATAACCTGTCTACACAGACTACCTCTGTAAGACCCCAACTTTTATAAATAAAGATTAATTTTTCTAGAAATATATTTTTGAATATTATGGCGTGGATTTGATATAATGTTATAGTTGTGGGTATTATTTACAAATTTTGCAAAGTAAGCAAGTGGTTATATAATATTCGATTGGTCGGAGAATATTTGTTTTAACAGGGAATATTCGTACGATGGCACAATCATTGGTGAACACCACAATGAAAGTATTTTCGTAGTTAGAAAACGACAGAATTATCTTTTTATAAAAATAACGACGAAAGTTTTACCATTAAACTGTTGAACTACCCGGTGGTAAAAATACAATAATACGCGTGGTTGCATATTAGCACACGGTATTGATTATTGATGCTTACGTGAGAAGTCACTCAGTTATACTCAATTATTGTTACAGTAATTGCTGCATAATATCTTTAATATTATTGATTCAATAATTGTCACAGTATCATCTGCATAATATTTTATATTATTAAATCAATAATTGAGACGACAAAGTTATTCATATTATTATTTGCAATATTGACAATGTCTAGAAGTTCTGTCAAGGAGAGGTTTGGTCACCTAATTGTGCGCCAATAAGGAAAAATCCTTATCGGAAAGCCCCCTCTTTCCTGGAAACAACCTGGTTGTTAAATATTGTGAGTTATAATATTAATAATGAATAAGTTCGTGTTGATTAAAGATGAAATCGATAGATCCATTGTGTTGGGATTATTAGTGTTAGTAGAAATCGACATCTATTTCGATAATAATGGATGTCTAGATGTTATATTGACCAATCAGGTAATTAATCGAATAAATAAGCAATTAATTGCTATTAATTCACATGCTTATAACTATTTGTTCAAATGTGTGTACTATTGATTCACATTCATGTACTATTAGGGGAGATGGTGCAAGATTGATAATACTTGCATGAATAAATTAAAAATGGAGGTATAGATGAAGGTATTATACTGTAATTATTTTTTTCACATGATTGTACTATTGATTCACATGATTGTACTATTAATTCACAAGATGTACTATTAGGGGAGGTGGTGCAAGTTTTATAATACTTGCAGAACTAAATTAAAAATGAAAAAAAAAAAAGATGAAGGTATTATACTGTAATATTTCGAGCCCCAAAATGTGCAATTATCGAAACTATATTTTCCTATAAATAGAAACTCATTCTTCTTTCATTCTAACCAATTCACTAAGACTCACAAGAGCATTTATAGAGAGAGAAGCTTTAGAGAGAAAATAGAAGAGAAGTCTGCTACCTCGCTATTCCAGTATCCAGTCTTCTTCTGAGGTAAGGAGTATTATTTATTTCATATTCTGTAGAGATATTATTTTTCGTATTCATATGAATATTATTTCTGGTCAATATTCGTTAGGAATATCATCTTTGTTCAATATTCATTGTCTTCGTTTAATATTCACATGGAATATTATTTTCGTTCAATATTAATAAGGGATATTATTTTGTTCAGTATTCATAGGAATAATATTTTCTTCCATACTCTATAGTATGTGAGTAATATTGTTTCATCTCGTATTCCTAATTATACCCTCATTTTGATAAAGTATTGCTTCTATACTCTGTGAAATTATTAGAATATACTTGAAATTTGTGCTTCATCTAGTATCGTTTCACAAGGATATTTTATGCACATTCTTGTTAAATTTTAAGCTTTTCATGCCGGAGTACTGTCCATGAGTGCTATTCATTTATACGGTACTATTCACAAAAGTACTATTCACAGAGTACTATTTATAAAGTACTATTTATAAAGTACTATTCACGGGGTACTATTCCTAAAGTACTATTCACAGGGTACTATTTACGGGGTACTATTCACCCGAAAGATATATTTCTTTTTTGTCCAAATTATTTTTGATACATGAATATTATTCTTGAATTTTACTCCACAAAGCAGTATCATGTTGACAATTTGGACAATATTGAATTCTGGATAAATTAAAATATAAATCTTTAAAAATTTATCCTTGAACTTGTTTTATTGAATTCTTATATTATTGTCATCATCCTCATATTTATATTATGTTGAAAGTCATCTGTGGCCTGTAGTGCATAGATAGACTAGGTATAATTATGACCAGGGATTATTCGGTATAATCATGACCGTAATGGTACAAATGATGTGGTAAAAGTTCTCATTTGCCCGTAGTGCTTTGATAGACAGTTGTTAGCATAATCATGACCATTGATGAATACACGAATATCTTTGGCCCGTAGTGCATGGATAATTTGTGGTTGTGATACTAAAGAATATCCTTGGTCGTTGTGCAGGTGTGATTCGATGATGTGAATTATTTATTATGTTGAGTCTCAGCGATAAAAGTGATGAAAAACCTTTTAAATCATAGAAGATAGTAGATTTTATGCTCTACTTAACTCTTCTAATGGATTGCATGTTCCGCTGTAGTTAAACTTGATGTTTGTTATATTTTATCAGTTTAACATTGTTGAAGGCTAACGATAAATTATTCTGCATTATCTTAGTTATAATATTTCTTACTGGGCTAGTTGAACTCACCCTTTTGCTTTCATGTTCTCTTCAGGAAATGAGAACGTAGCTGGGACTAGTCGGGGAACGGAGTGACGGTCCAGATGATAGCATTAGTAGTCCTCACTATTCTATGAAACAGTGTGATAATAAATGTATTAATGACTTCATTTGAGTTGAATACTGTCTAGATGACAATATTCGTATTAAAACTCTCAGTTTATGTTTTGTCGTATTTTACACGATAGTTGTATTATTAAGATGTATTTGAATTTTGTACCATGCATTTGGCGACTCAAGATGGGTGATGTATACCTATTTTGGGGGCATCACAGTTGGTATCAAAGCTTAGGGATATGATCCCTGGCTGAGATGTGAGACTAGAACTAGGAGGGGAGAGACGGGAAATTCCTTCGCTAGTATGACCTACCTAAGTTTATTTGGTATTTATTTGGTCGGTCGGAGTATAGGGATAATATGTGACATGTCAATTAACCCTTGTTTTTTGGCAGTATTTGAAAATGGCATCCGAAAATGTTAAGATAAGCAATGAAGCACATGAGACCATTTAGTCACCAACGATCAATACCCAGGATAATGTCCATCAGGATGGCAATAATCCTCAGAAAAACAACGCTGACCAAATGATGAACAATGGGATGTTCAGAGGCTTTATGCAATTCATTCAACATCAGACGAGAACGACTCATGTTCAAAATGCAAATGGAAACACTGGCAACTCTAGGACGGTCACCGCTAAATAGTTCAAGGAGCTGGGACCACCGAAGTTTATTAGAGAGCCAAAACCACTTAAGGCGGAGACGTGGATAAAGCAGATCACCAAAACATTTGATGTCTTGGGATGCTACGAGGAGCAAAAGGTTCCCTTTGCCACCTTTATGTTGTCAGGAGAGGCATATTATTAGTGGGAATCGGTAAAGCGTACTCAACCTGTCGCACTGAAGATGTCTTGGGAGAAGTTCCAAGAACTGTTCAACGACAAGTACTTTCCTGAAAGTATTCGTCACATGAAGGAGGTAGAGTTCATCAAGCTAGAGTAAAATAATATGACCGTGTCGCAGTACGAAGCTAAGTTTGCCGAGTTGTCCCAGTTTGCATCCCATGTATTTGATAATGAGGAGAGAATGACGCGGATGTTTTTAAGAGGTTTGAAACCTGAGATACGTAAATACCTTATTTCTCACAAACTTTGTTTGTATACAGATATAGTGAATAGGGCTCAGTTATTAGAGCGCGATAATGAGCCAGCATAACCAAAAGATAACAAGCAACAACATGATAATAATCGTACCGATGGCAACGGTCATCGAAACAATGATAACCATCGTGGAGGAAATTATCATGCCAGAAATGGTAATCACTTCGGTGGTAATCATGGCCAAGATAATAGAAGAAATGATTCAAGTAGAAAATTCAAGAAAAGAATATTTAATGATGATGGGAAGACGTCGGCAGCAGCACCAACACCAGAAACAAATTCTAGGGGAGGAGAACAACCGCCAGTTAGATGCTACAGATGCGGAGAGGAGGGACACATAAGTCCAAACTGTTCATAACCTTTCAAGGTATATTTTAGTTATGAAAAAGACGGTCACATAGCTCGATTTTGTCCTGTAGCAAAATCAAGTCCAGCTGGGACGGTGGCACCAAAGGTGGATACGAACAAAACAAGTTGGTGGTTTCAGGAAGAGCGTTGTTAGTGACTTCTCAAAAAGCGAGTAAACCGAACGAATTTAGCATGGGTTAGTTAATTATAAATTCTTGCGAAGTCTATACCTTATTAGATACCGGTTCTACCCATTCTTTTAGTTCTCCTACTTGCGCTCAATGTTTAAATTTGACTCCGAAGAAATTAGACTTTGACTTATCTGTTGAAACTCCGTTAGGAGAAACCTTTGTTACCTCCGCTGTTTATAAATCTTGTTTGATTCAAATCGACACTTTCACGTTATCTGTCGATCTTATCTCTTTGGAAATATTTACCTTTGATGTGATTTTAGGAATCGACTAGTTAACTACTCATCATGCAAAAATTGATTATTTTCGTAAAGTTATTAGCTTTCATATTCCTAACCAACCTATTATCCGAATCCAAGCAACCAAACTACTAAAGTCAATCATTGTCATATCAAGCCATAAGTAAAGAGCCCTAAGCCTTTCGATAGTGACTTCCTTGTGTGGAATGAACCGAAGCCAGACTTTCCGTAGGCGACGTTGTGAATGACGATGGCAAGTTGATAGGTATCAATGTGACGTGTTATCCAAGTCTTGGATGAGAGTCACAGTTTTGAATAATATTTCTATTGTTAATAAATTTTCGGACATATTCCTAAAGACTTCTTAGCCTCCTAGAGCGTGAAATCGAATTTTGTATTGACCCTAGTACAAAATCCATTTCTAAAACCCTCAAAAAAAATTCACCCAAAACGAGCGTAACATGCGCCAAAGACGTTGGCACGAGATGTTGAAGATTACGACTATACTATTCAATATCATCGTGGAAAAAGAGAACTTGGTAACTGACGCGTTGAGTAGAAGATCGTATGTGTTTACGAGTTTGACGTTGTTAACACAAAGACCCATTTCGTATAACTTAATAATGATGAAGATAGAGTTAAAGACTCTAGGGACTCACGTGGTGATAACAAATATACGAGTACAATAGACTTTAATCGATAATGTTAAAGTCGCTCAAGCTACACACCCGGAGCTGATGAATATGAAGAAGAAGGTTCAAGAGGGCGTTATTCTAGAAGCAAGAATCGACGAAGAGAGTAAATCTCAACCCTTAATTTAATTGGGTCATTCGAAATCCTCGATCGAGTATGAACTATGGCCTATAGACTCGCTTTACCACCAAGTATGTCGCGTGTTCATAATATTTTTCACGTATCGATGTTACGTACATATGTGGACGACCCGAACCACATTATTGAATTAAAACTAGATGAGATAGCAGAAGATTTAACGTATGAGGAGATACCTGTTAAAATCTTGGATAAGAAGGATCATATTCTACATTCGAAGGTTAAACCTCAAGTCAAAGTTTTGTGGAGAAACCACGATGTTGAGGAAATGACTTGGGAGTTAGAATCTAAAATGAAATCAAGATATCCTCACCTCTTCGATATACCAGGTACGCACCCAAATTTTGAGGACGAAATTTCATAAGAAAGGGAGGTTGTAAGACCCCAACTTTTATGAATAAAGATTATTTTTTCTCGAAATATATTTTTGAATATTATGGTGTGGTTTTTATATAATGTTATAGTTGTGGGTATTATTTACAAATTTTGCAAAGTAAGCAAGTGGTTATATAATATTCAATTGGTCGGGGAATATTCGTTTTAACATGGAATATTTGTACGACGGCACAATCATTGTTGGACCCCACAACGAAAGTATTGTCGTGGTTAGAAAATGACAGAATTATCTTTTTATAAAAATAACATCGAAAGTTTTACCCTTAAACTATTGAACTACCTGGTGGTAAAAGTACAGTAATATGCGTGGTTGCATAGTAGCACACTGTATTGATTATTGATGTTTACATGAAAAGTCTCTCAGTTATACTCAATTATTGCTACAGTAATTGCTGCATAATATCTTTCATATTATTGATTCAATAATTGTCACAATATCATCTGCATAATATTTTATATTATTAAATCAATAATTGAGACGACAAAGTTATTCATATTATTATTTGCAATATTGACAATGTCTAGAAGTTCTGTCAATGAGAGGTTTGGTCACCTAATGGGAGAAATCCTTATCGGAAATCCCCCTCTTTCCTGGGAATGACCTGGTTGTTTAATATTGTGAGTTATAATATTAATAATAAATAAGTTCGTGTTGATTAAAGATGAAATCGATAGCTGCATTGTGTTGGGATTATTAGTGTTAGTAGAAATCGACATCTATTTCGATAATAATGGATGTCTGGAGGTTATATTGACCAATCGGGTAATTAATCGGATAAATGAGCAATTAATTGCTATTAATTCACATGCTTATAACTATTTATTCACATGTGTATACTATTGATTCGCATTCATGTACTATTAGGGGAGATGGTGTAACATTCCAGAATTTTAAAGTGTAATATTAAATATTTATTAATTTATATAAGTATTTAAATGATATGTTTATTGTTGAATAAATAATTGTTCAATTTGAGTTGATGTGGTTTAGTTAATTATTTGTTAAATAAATAATTAAATATTAAATATTAAATATTTATTTGTAATATTAAATATTTATTGAATTATATAAGTATTTAATGGTAATTTGAGTTGATGTGATTTAGTCAATTATTTATTTAATAAATAATTAAGGAACTAAGAAAATTAATTGTTATAAGGTTATATATTAATTTAATTTAATAATTAAGTTAGAGAGCTAATAATGATTAAATGAATTATAGTATTTTAATTAGAATTTGTGATTAAAATAAAGTGTTAGTTGATTAAATAAAATTATAATTATAAAGAAATTATAGTTTTGTGATAATGATTTATGTATTAAAGTAATTTAATAGATTAGTATTTGAATTGATTAAATTGATTATTTAATTAAATAGAAGTGTGACAAATAACCTTGCTATAAAGGAGTTACTAAAATAAATTAAGGGAGTTTAATTCAGTTTTGCCAAACAAGGCCTAATGCCTATTAAGTCTTTTATCTAATTGTGTTTTACCAAACAAGACATACGGATTAATGAGTTATTTTTAGTTAGTTAACCAAACAAGCCTTATGGCTTTTGATTTCAAAAATTGTAACTGATGTCAGTGAAGTTAGTATTATATTATGTTTAATATATATTATATCCTATATACGTTAGATAACTAATACGTAGTTAGAGTTAGGGAGAAAAATAAAACTCAGAGAAGAAGAAGAAGAGAAGAAGAGAAGAAGAAAAGTGAGAGAGAATTGGAGAGAAGAAGAAGCTTGAGAATCAAAAAGGGTTGGCCATCATCTTCTTCAAACAAGGTATCATCTAAACTCTATTATTGTTGTTCTTTTCAAAGTTATAGTTGTATTCTCTCTCTCCCAATTTTCTCCATGAAAGCTTTGTAGAAGTGGAACTTTGTTATGTATGTGGTTTTATATGATAATCTAGCATTGTTAAACTATTTTCTTAAGCTATAATTGAGAATAGCCCATGAATTTATATTATGTATATGGTTGTGAAGAAAAACTATTTTTACAGAGAGTTTTTGTGAATATATACTGTGAAGCTTAAAGTAGAAATTGAGAGTTAATTAGTTGTTTAATTGATAAATTGATCATCTAATTTGATAGAGTATGTATAATTATTGATAAGATGCTTTGAATTAATTGTTTTGGTTGAAAAAACAAAATTTACAGTGTTGATTTTCATTGAAATATCAAAAATGGAGTTTTTGTCAAAAACAGTGAAATTGGATGTTTTAAATTCATTGTTTATGTTGTTGTATGGGTAGAAACATGTTAGAAGTTCTTGAATTATGTTTACATAAATTTTTTGTATGAATTGCATCTGAATTAGTCTGTTAGAAATGAGCTTGTAGACCAAATTGGCTTTTTCTTGTACTGTTACCGAAGCTGTCAGTCGATAATGGAGTTTCGCGTCGCGTCGCGGCCCAGTAGTACGTTATTGGCACTACATCGCCATCACCACGCCGCAGCGCGGCTTCGTAGTATATTCACCGCGCCGCAACGCTATCACCATGCCGCAGCGCGACCCACAGTGTAAACTGTGGCCCCGCGGCGCGAGTTAGCAGAATGGTCTGACAGTGTACTTTTGTACACAAAATTTTAAGAAACACTATGTGATGATAGTAGGACTGTAAAATATTGATTTTAGTATTTCTATACTATGAATAATTATGTTATTAAGGATTAACTTGTGTTATAATTTGATTATGTGATTAAATAATCAAACCTACATGATGAATGTATTAGTTATGTGATAATGACTAACTATGTCACGATGACATATGTATATAGGATATTGTGATTCAAATTGTTCGGTTTAATCTACGAACAAGACATGTTTTCTAATCTATTATCTTGTTAATTCAATTACTGTTTTCAATTCGATTACAATATAATGATGTAAGTTATTCTGGAGCAAGTTATTCTTATATTTAACTTGTTGTTTAGCATGAACAAATATATATACTAATGTCGAACATTTCTATCATTCAAATTTCTATGCATGCTTAGTATTCAATTCTAATTAACCTTGGCTTAGTATTGTTCAAGCAAGGTATGATATAGTTATTTAAATTGTATGCTATTAGATTATTTCTACAGCATGACTTTAGTTTACTATGATTGATTCAATCTCGATTATTCTATAGTATAGTGTTATTGGTTTATTCAACTACTCCTTAGTTGATGTTCGTTGAATTCCAAATTTCCTTGAAAGCTTATCCAATCCAAACTTACTTTGGTGCGGACTTGTATTCTAAATACTGAGATGAACAACTCTTTTAATAGAGGTTTACGCTTAGCGTTGAAATGGTTGTGCACAATACATTGTACGAAGGGTTGATCCCCCTAAGTACGTGGAGTCCTTATAGTCTTATGACTGTTAAAGTTAAAGTTGAAAAATTACTTATAACTGTGGACATGATTTGTGGTCATTAGACCCTTAGTGAATGTTATAATTTTCAGAAAGTTAATAGAATATATTGTTCAGTTCTATTAAGCCTGATATTGGCAATTGATGTGAAAGTTTAAAGATTTACTTATTGTTATTTCAAGTGGGCCTTGTTTGCTCACTCTTGCCTGTAAAATTTCTTACATCTAAAGTTGAAACGGGTGACGTACCTAGCTCCAGTAAGGGAAAAGGAAAGATGAATAAATACTGAAGACTTGTAATAGTTTTGATAGTTTATTTTCAGACTTTGGTTTAAAGATTGTAATGAGGTTTATTTAATTTTCCGCATTTGAATGTTTGTAACTAAAGGTTAGATAACCTGGTAGATTTTTATTTAATTTTAATCCTGTATGGGCAGGTTTTTATTATTCAATTTTATTATAATTGGGTAGTTAGAAATGAATGTTTTGATTAAGTGAACACCAAATCCTGTGAGAATAAAGTCCCTGGATTTGGGGGTGTCACAGGTTGGTATCAAAGCTTAGGTTATGAACCTTAGGTGGGGGGAAAAGCCTTAGGAAATAACCTTTGAAAAGATAGTGGAGATAACTCTTATCGAGTTTTAAAGAAAAAGTAATAAAACACTTATGTGCTTATGTGTTTATAGTTTATGTACTCGTGAGTGTCGAGTAGTAATGATTAATAATTAAAACTTTAAAAC
Organism: Panax japonicus; assembly: GCA_020205505.1. Classification (NCBI taxonomy): domain Eukaryota; kingdom Viridiplantae; phylum Streptophyta; class Magnoliopsida; order Apiales; family Araliaceae; genus Panax; species Panax japonicus. Next base: position 54,434,215 of record CM035101.1, on the reverse strand, counting down.
TTTGTTGTCAGGATGACTAATGTCGGAGAATCCAGTCAGGCTAGGGAGGAGGGACCTCAAGTGCCTATAGAGGAGGAGCCTCGCGACATTCAGGTAGTTTGGGAACAATTACTGCCATGGGAGTCAGCCCCGTTGGTCACAGTAGTTGAAGATGAGGATGATGATGTGGAGACAGACGAGGAGGATCTCGTTGAGTTACCACAGGAGGATGAGTATGATGAGGACGAGGAGGAAAGGATTCCACTTAACTCGATAGCAGGCCGTATATACGATGAGGTGCATGACCGTAACGTGGAACTTCAGGATACAGTTGAGGAGTTGCAGGAGATAGTAGCTGAACAATAGACTGCAATGACACAAAAAGAATGCGAGATCCAGGATCGTGAAGAACGACTGACAAATGTCGAGGAGAAACTAGTACAAACTGAAGGAGAGAAAGAACAACTGATCGAAGTGGTCGCTGAATTGAAGAACAAGCTGAGAGAAGAAGCTGCTAAGAGGGCAAGAGCTGAAGATGTTTACGAGGAAGCTTTTCAACGAACCAGGTTAGCAGCAAGAGACACGCAAAATAACTATACAAACTGTGAGTTTGAATACAAATATTATCTACTAGAGATCATACAAACTCAAAAGGAGTCCTCATTACAATTATTATCACACTATTTCACAGAATAGTGAGGACTACTAATGTTATCCTCTGGACCATCACTCCGTTCCCCTACTCGTCCCAGCTATATTCTCATTTCCTGAAGAGAACAGTGAAGAAAGGGTGAACTCAACTAGCCCAGTAAGAAATATTATGACTAAGATAGTGCAGAATAAATTATCATTAGACTCCAATAATGTTAAACTGATAAAATACAATAGACATCAAGTTTAACTACAGCGGAACAAGCAATCCATTAAAAGAGTAAAGTAGAGAATATAATCTACTATCTTTTATGATTTAAAGAGTTTTTCATCAGTTTTATCGTTGAGACTCAACACAATAAATACTACACATCATTAAATCATCCCTGCACTACAGGCCAAGGATATTCTTTAGTATCACGACCACGAATTATCCATGCATTACAGGCCAAAGATAATCGTGTTTTCATCAACGGTCCTGATCATGCCATAAAACAATTCATCTTTGCTCCCTTGGCCGAAGAGAATCCATAGCCATAATCATATCAAAAACTGTCCATCAATACACTACGGGCCAATAAGGACTTTTTATTTTCACATCATCTGCAACATTACGATCATGATTATACCGAATAATCCCTGGTCATAATCATACCAAGTCCATCTATGCACTACAGGCCACAGATGACTTTCAACATAACATAAACATGAGGATGATGACAATGATATAAGAATTCAATTAAACAAGTTCAAGAATTAATTTGTCCAGGAACCAATAACGTCCAAATTGTCAACATGATACTTCTTTGTAGAATAATATTCAAGAATCCTCATAAGAATATTTCCACGAAAAGATACTGGATGAAGCGCAAATATCAAAGATATTCCACTAATTTCATGAAGTATAGAAGTCAAAATTTTAATCAACTGAGTATAATACCGAATGGAATAACAAAAGATATCACCATGCATGCGGTACTTCGCATAGACAGTTATTTCAACAAAATAATAATAACAGAACCAGGTCAGGTGAAATTCACACCGACAGGATGTTCCAACAGAATAATAAATGCGGAATAATAAATGATGGAACCAGGTCCGGCGTATAGCACAGACAGGATATTCCGACAGAATAATAAAGACGAAATAATAAAAATGGAACCAGGTCCAGCATATAACACATATAGGATATTCCGACAGAATAATAAAGACAGAATAATAGAAGAATGTCACCAAGTATATGGTAGCCAGCGTATATAGGTTATTCCAACAGAACAATAAAGAAATGGAATAACAGAAGTTCTCTTCTGGAATACAAAAGAATAATATCCATTACCGTAAAATAATACTTGATATAATAGTAGTGAAGTAGCAGAAAACTTTTCTTCTATCTCTCTATAGTCTCTCTCTATAGTTTCTCTCTCTAGAGTTCAGTGAATTCGTAAGAAAATAATGAAGGAATGAGCTTCTATTTATAGGAAAATAGAATGCATAGTAACTAATCCATGAACGGTCCAGATTGATTTACTTTAATCTGACGGTCCATATTTAAAGAAAAATATTTTAAATAAAATATAATATATTCTATTTATATAAAAAGATTTTTACTATGCAAACATTATGCGGGCACTATGCAAACACTATGCATGACAAAATATAATATATTATATTTATAGAATAACTTTAATAAAGTATTATGTTTTATATAAAAATATTTTATTATAAAAAACACTATGCATAATAGAATATAATATATTTTATTTATAGAATAACTTTAATAAAGTATTATGTTTTATATAAAAAGATGTTTTTATTTTATTACGTTAATAATACAAATAAAACAAAACTTCTAGATCAATAATAATTGAATCAAATAATGTGAGATACTATGCAGCAATTATTGTAGCAATAATTGAACAAAACTGAATGACTTCTCACATAAATATCAATAATCAATACCGTGTGCTACTATAAAACGTGTATTACTGTACTTTTACTACCGAGTAGTTCAACAGTATCAACAGTAAAACTTCCGCCGTTATTTTCAATAAAATATTTTTGTCGTTTTCTCAATCCGACAATAATTTTGTTGTGGGTTCCACCAATGATTATGCCGTCGTACGAATATTTCCTATTTAAAATGAATATTCCTCGACCAATCGAATATAATATGACAACTTGCATACTTTTGCAAAATTTATAAATATTACCCAGAACTATAACATTATCTCAAATTCACACCATAATATAAAAAAAATTATTTCGAGAAAATTAATTCTTTATTCATAAAATCTGGGGTTTCACAATCTCCCCTCCTTATGGAATTTCGCCCTCAAAATTTATGTACGTACCAGGTATGCCGAACAGGTGAGGATACCTTGACTTCATTTCAGATTCTAACTCTTGAGGTATAACCCTTGAGTGTTGGATACGATTCTTCTTATCCAAGATTTTAACACGAGATCTAATACGTTAAATCATCCGCTATCTCGTCCGATTCTAAATTAATAATATGGTTTGGGTCATCCACATATTTACATAACATTGATACGTTAAAAACGTTATGAGCACGCGATATACTTGGTGGTAAAACGAGTCTATAAGCCACAGTTCCTACTCAATCGAGAATTTCAAATGGGCCAATTAAATCGAGGGTTGAGATTTTCTCTCTTCAGCAACTCTTGCTTCTAGAATAACGCCCTCTTGAACCTTCTTCTTCACATTCATCATATTCGGGTATGTAGCTTGAGCGTCTTTAACTTTATCGATTAAAGTCGATTTTACTCGTATATTCGTTATCTTCACGTGGGTCCCTATAGTCTTTAACTCTATCTTCATCATTTGCAAGTTATACGAAATGAGTCTTTGTGTTAACAACATCGCACATGTAAACGCATACGATCTTCTACTCAACACGTCAGCTACCACGTTCGCTCTTCCACGATGATATTGAATAGTACGATCGTAATCTTCAACAGCTCGAGTCAACGTCTTTGGCGCATGTTACGTTCGTTTTAGTTGAAGAAATATTTTGAGGGTTTAAGAAATGGGTTTTGTACTGGTGTCAATACAAAATTCGATTTCACGCTCTGGGGTAGGCTAAGAAGTCTTCAGGAATACGTCAATAGATTTATTAATAATAGAAATATCATTCAAAACTGTTACTCTCATCCAAGACTTGGATAGTACGTCACATTGATACTGTGACACCCCCAAATCCGGGTTACCTGACTCCCGAATTTGGTGTTCACGATTCACACTATAATATCATTTAACTACCCATTCATATATAAATAGGAATATATAAATCATTAACATAAGTTGTTAATACATAAGTCCCAGGTTTCTAACCTTAAATTATAAACATACCCCCTTAGATAAACAAAAAGGGTTTACAATTCAACATAATAATAATAATGTTCTTTATAACTACTCCAGCATCTTGCCTTTGCCTTTGTTATTCTTTGACCCGCTGGCCTCTTCGTTCCTAGCTGAAATGTTTTATTTATAGCAAGGGTGAGCAACAAATTTGCCCCGCAAGTTAAGATATACTATAAATGTATAAGAATCAACAATAATACACTATCTATTTTGATAGAATGAAACCAAAGTTCGGGGAACTTTGAATTAGCTGAACAAATCGTTAATCAATAACAAGTCTTCTCCTTTTCTATGCAACACCATAATTTGATAATGAAAGAGTACAACGCTTTCAAAGTTCTACAAGAATCAATTTTACACAATAACAAAGTGGAATAATTTCCAGATTTATACTGAGCGATCACACAAGATCTTTGAACTTATTTTCTCGGGTATCCATCAAAGATTTACTTTGATACATACCAGGAGTATCAGATAACCATAAAGATTAAATCATACCCCTCTGCAAGTACTTAGAGCCGGCCAACACCTTGTACCCTATATTATGCATAATACTCAAAACGCTCGCAATGGTCGAATTCACGACCCAAAATGTTCCCTTTATATAAAAGGTTGTTCTTCTCAGTTTTAGAATCAAGATTTTGATTTTACAACGAAATACTGTGATTTCAAATTCTACTTACTTATTGATCTTGCCAAAATAATTGGCATCGATTCTACCAATAACAATTGAATTATTTTCTTAAATTTATCAAGTTCTAACAAATGTTTGTCTAGCCAGAATAATTAGCTAAGACATTTCTCAACATAATTTGACAATGAACAGGAATTATCTGTACTGTCAATTCTAACTTCTATAGATTTGAATATTCAACAACAGTAATTCTACGAATGTATATTTCTGAATCAGTAATTCAATTTGAATTATTAAGCATGCACTAACTGCAAATAATCAACAATAACTTCCCTGGATGTGGTGTAATTAGCAATAATTAACCACTATAATAATTGAATGAAATATAACTTAAGGTTGAGTTAGGAAACTTGCCTTCTGCGTTGATTACAGCTACACAATATAATTAACTGCGTTCGTAAGACCTATATTCAACAATGTCGGTCTCACAATTAGTACAAACATTTATAACACATAACACTGTATTTTACAGTCAAACTTCTCCTAGGCACATTACCACATAGCCACATTAGTGTTTATAACCTATATAAACACTTATCACGTCTAACTATTTCGGTCTGGTTGGATTTCGGTCCATTCTCGGTGTTCTGGTCACCCTATCCGACAATTAACAAATTGATTGTCAATTAAACTTGGTCTCTAAGCTTCTATATTATTTTACATAAGTCAAATATCGTTTATAATATCTTCCGAAAGCTTTTAATAATTAATAAACAATTATTATAATTTATAATAATTTTTCAAACACTTAAATCATTTTTAAATGATTTAATTATCAAATAATCATATCATTATTAATAATTAATAATATCAGAATAGTAATAACATACATTCCAAAATATTAAAGTTATCATCAATAACTTAAAATATTTTTAAATCATCAATATTCTACTTAAATGATTTTTAAAATAATTAAAATCATTTTTAAATCATCACCATTAATATATAAATATTAATGAAATTATTATCTAAACATTAAAAGTCATTAAATATAACTTAAAATATTTTTAAATCATTTTTCTCATTTTTAAATGATTTTTAAATCAATAAAATCATTTTTAATTCATTTATTTAATATAATAATTAAATAAATCAATTATCATTAATATTACTTTATCAATGAAAATTCTCCAAAAATATTGAAAATTATATTTTATAATTTAAAAATATTTTTTTAACACTTTATTCTAAATTAAAATGATTTTTAAATCATTTAAATCATTTTTATCTTATTTATTTAATTTAATAATCAAATAAATCTAATATCATTAATATTAAATTATTAATGAAAATTCTCCAAAAATATTAAAAGTTACATTTTATAACTCAAAATATTTTTAAATACATTATTTTTATTTAAAATGATTTTTCATAATATTAAATCATTTTTTTCTAATTTATTTAATAAACTAATTAAATAAATTAAATACCTTTATTACTTAAATAATTATAAATATTAAAGAAAAATATTCCAATTGGTCAAAAATTATTTTTCATAATTTAAAATAATTTTTAAAACTATTTTTGGTAATTTTTAGAATTTATTTCTATTTTTAAATAATTTTCGGAATATTCAGAAAATAAAATAAATAAAACCGTCGCTATAGGTCTTTAGCGACAGAAAGCGTCGTTGTTGGTGTTCTTGAGCTCAAGAACACTGACAGCCGGCAGATCAAGTGGTCACGTTTGACCGGCCCTAATTCTCTGTTCAAATCGATTCTAGACCATCTAAGACTTAGATTTTGAAGTAGAAATGTAATACTATTTTTATCAATCACCAACTTGGTCATAACACTTCTCAGAAAGGAGATTTGAACCTCTAAAATTACTGACAACGTGTTTCTGGGATTTTTCTGGGCTTAAACAGTTCGAGTTGCCATATTCAATCTCAATTTAATCTATGTCCTGGTCTTGGTTCATGTGGTTTGATGACTCAAATTTGTAGTACTCATGTCAAGGAACAAATAGAAATCAATAGATCATTTAACCAACATCACACCTGCTAGATTAGTCCCGGTCAAACTCTGACAGAAACTGAGTTCATACCGTTTCTGGGTTTTCCAGAAACATCAAAACAGACCGAGTGGTCTACTTTGACCACTCGTCACGATCGATCTGTTGCGTTTATAAGTGATATAAAGAGCTAAAGTTATAGTACACATAACCATCTACAAAAGTGCTACAACAACAACATCGAATCATTTAAAATCAGACAGATCTGAACCTTAGAACTCACTGTCAGACTCTGTGTTTCTATTTCTGGGTTACCCAGAATTCGACCCGGTCATGGCCGGTCAACGGTCTTTGACCGCTTACAACTCATGATCTAGACATCATTTACCAGTACTACCACTTGCAGAATAAAGACAACATACCAGGCTACCATTACAAAACATAAAACAAGAAAACGAAAACACAGGCACTGATCTATGGCACCTGACATTAGCTTGTCAGACCACAGATCGTGTTCTTGACAGTTTTGAAAAACTTCGAGTTTTACCAACTTTGATGCTATGGATCTATGATAGATGATAGATCAACTAAAAACATATCCTAGCATGAAACTAAACACATAAACCGAATTATTTCCTAAGCATACAAGATCAAAAATAAAAATAGGGTTATACCTCTCTTGTCCAATCTTTGATCTTGATTCTCCTAAATTGATTATGGTGATCTAAAGACTGAATTTGGGACTGGTATGCTAGCCAATTTCGGAGGTTCTTGTATGAGGGAGAGTTGGTGAGAGCTTTGGTGAAAAATAAGCAAAATATTGAACTTTCTCTCTCCCAATCTCTTATATAATGCTTTGATTCAATGAATGCAATGTTGTGCTGTCATGTAGGCTGATTTTCTGAGATTTAGAGTCACAAAGTCAAGAGAGTTGGTGAACAACTCTTGATTTGGCAAGATACACAAGTTACTACATAAAATATCACATAAGGGCATTAAGGTCATTTCCAATTTTTTCTAGAATTTGTATTTGATGAAACCCTTAGGGTTTAGGGTTTGGACATTAAGGTTTAGGGTTTGTACCCTTTTAGGTTTTTAAAAATTTTTAGTTCTCACAATTTTCAAATTTAGGGTTTAATTAGAAAAATAAATTTTCTAAAATAAAATTAGGGTTTCAAAAATAGAAGTTTAACATACAAAAATATAATTAGAGTTTTCTAATCATATTTAGGTTTAACGAACACTTTAGGCATGCTAATAAAAATTAGGGTTGCCTAATTAAGGTTTCTTACAGCACATTAGGGTTTCTAAATTCTGAGATTAGGATTTCTAATCTCTTATTAGGTGTTATTAATATTAAACCTTATTCGATCAATCATTGATCAAAAATTCTATACCGTTCAAACACATACATATTAATATAATTATTTTAATTATATTTTCTATCGAATCCCGTTCCAATAATTAGGGTTAGGGTTTCTATTCTCCGTTAAGCACAACTCTACTCTAATTTTATTAGTCAATACATAAATTGACCTTCTCGATACACGTATCATAGAAACTTGTCACAAATTTGATAATTAATAATAATATTAATAAAAAAAAATATTATTCGCAAATTTTGGATTATTCGAAATCCTAGGTTATCACAGATACCAATTGTGACTCCTATCCCTTAACCTAGATAGCACCTCACAATGGTACCTATCAACTTGTCATCGTCATTCACGACGTCGCCAACAGAAATTCTGGCTTCGGTGCATTCCACACAAGGAAGTCATCAAGAAAAGGATAGGGGTTCTTTACTTATGGCTTGATATGACAATGATTGAATTTAGTGGTTTGGTTGCTTGAATTCGCATAATAGGTTGGTTAGGAATATGAAAGTTAACAACCTTACGAAAAACATGATGAGTAGTTAACCAATCGTTTAAAAAAAACCACATCAAAGGAATGTATTTTCAAAGAGATAAGATCGACAGGTAACGTGAAAGTGTCGATTTGAATCAAACAAGATTTATAAACAGTAGAGGTAACGAAGGTTTCTCCTAATGGAGTTTCAATAGATAAATCAAAGTTTAACTTCTCCGGAGTTAAGTACAAACATTGAACACAACTAGCTGAAATAAAAAAGTGAGTAGAACCGGTATCTAACACGGTATAGTCTTTGTAAGAGCTTATGATTAACTTACCCATGATAATTTTATTCAGGTTCCTCGTCACGAGAAAAAAAAAACGCTCACTCTTAAACTACCGGCTTTGGCTTGTCTGGGACATCCTTTGGCATCACTATCCCAGTTGGACTTGACTTCACCATACGACAAAATCTAGCTAGGTGACCTTCTCTTCCGCAATTAAAACACGCTTTGGATTGTTGCGTACAGTTTGGACGGATGTGTCCCTCTTGTCCGCATTTAAAACATACGACTGATGGGCGTTCTTCTTCCTTTGAAACGGGTGCTGGTACCGACGTCTTCACGTCATTGTTAAACCTTCTCTTCTTAAAATGTCCATTCTTATTATCTTGGCCATGATTACCACTGAAATGGTTACCATTCTTGGCATGATAATATCCCCCATGATGGTTATCGTTGTTCTGATGACCGTTGCCACCGGTATGATTATTATCGTGTTGTTGGTCGTTGCCTTTTGGTTGTGCTAACTCATTATCGCGCTCCAATAACTGAGCCATATTCACAACATCTGAATATAAACAAAGTTTGTGAGAAATAAGGTATTGACGTATATCGGGTTTCAAACCTCGCAAAAACATTCGCGTCATTCGCTCCTCATTATCGACCAAATGGGATCCAAACCGGGATAACTCCACAAACTTAGCCTCGTACTGCGACACGGTCATATTTTTTGCTCCAGCTTGATGAATTCTACCTCCTTCATGTGACGAATACTTTCAGGAAAGTACTTGTCGTTGAATAATTCTTGGAACTTCTCCCAAGACATCTTGAGTGCGTCAGTTTGGATACGTTTTACAGATTCCCACCAATGATCTCCTTCTTCACGCAATATAAAGGTGGCGAATGGAACCTTTTGCTTCTTTGAGCATTCCAAGACAGCAAATATCTTGGTAATCTGCTTTATCCATGTCTCCGCCTTAAGTGATTCTGGCTTTCTCAAAAACTCCGGTGGTCCCAGCTCCTTGAACTGCTTAGCGGTGACCAACCGTGGGTTACCATTGTCTCCACCTGCATTATGGACAGGAGCTGCCTTCGCATGTTGTTGCATGAATTGCATAAAGCCTCTGACCATCCCATCATTCACCATTTCATCGGTGTTATTGTTTTCATGAGGAGTATTGTGACAACCCGAGAAATTAGACAATTTATGAAAATCTTAAATAATTGATTTAAGGTCAAATAATAGACCTAGACAGAAAATAAGTGTATGCGTTTGATGATATTGGGATTGAATTTTGAGGATTTCAAAATTCGGTGAAGGATATAGGTGAATTATTCAGGATTAAGGATTTATGTGATTATGTTCTGTGTTTATGGTTAATGATGTGTTTAGATTGTGGTTAAGGGTCAAGGGTTGACCACATGAATTATATATGTATCAAACCCTAATCGTATATTAAGAACGGCAGCGTTCAGTTAGAAAACCCTAACGTCTAAAAAGAAACCCTAGAAATCGGTTCTGGAAACCCTAGTTTCAGTTCTGGGAGTACGAAATCTTAATTCGGTATCTGAAAACCCTAGGTTGGGAATGTAAGTGCTAAGTATAAGGTTAAACGATATTAATTATGATTTAATTAGGGAAAACCCTAATGACTCACTTGAAATCTTAAAGGACTATTTGAAAACCCTAATACCAGATCTGAAAACCCTAATTTCAGATTCTAATAAAATGAAGCCCTAATCTGGGAACTCAATGGAGAATTATAATGCTCAACTGCTATTAATTATAAGTCTAATTAGGGTAAAACTTAATTAATTAGCAAACCCTAATTTTCAATTTATGGAACCCTTATTGTTCCGTCAGGAACCCTAATGCTCAATTGTGAATTTAATTGCTAAAAATTAGCAATGTTGTTTAGGAAACTCTAATCCTAATTATTTCAATTTATGAGTAATTAGAAAACTCTAATCTAATTACGAATAATTAATTTCTACTTTAGAAAATTATTTTCTATTAGAAAACCCTAATTTGTGGGTTATAAACCCTAATTCGCGATTTTGAACCCTAATGACCATCTTGAACCCTAATTGTACAGTGGTGGAATTAATTGCTATATTAGCAATGTTAATTGGGAGATATAAATCCTAATTGTCAAATTATTAGAAACCCTAATCGGATTAAGAAATTTAATTTCTAAAATTGAACTATTATTTTTTTTATTTATTTAAAACCCTAATATGTGGTTTTGAAACCTAAGGTGTAATTGTGGCCCTAAGTGCTTAATTAACAATTTTAATTAGGATAAATTAGTCCTAATTAGCGAGATTGATTCATGATTAGGAGATTATGGTATAATTAGGAAGCCCAATTATAAGTTAGAAATTTAAAATTTTCTATTTTAATTTAATTAGAGAATTTTTGGAAATCCAAGTTGCTAAATATTTATGAATTAAAATCTAAACCCTAAATGGTTAAACCTTAAAATCTTAAAACCCTAAAGATTAAGGGTTTCATCAATTGAGAAATCTAGAAATTTATGGAAAGGACAAAAATGCCCTTTTAGTGTGTTATTTTAGGAAGCTTGCAAATCTTGCAATATCCAAAGTTGTTCAACAACCCTAGAGCTAACCTAGCCTAGCATGTGCAAAATCTCAGCAACTCAGCTCCTTTTTGACAGCAAACATCAACCATACATGTATCATGCAATATATAAAGATTGGGAGAGAGAAAATGTACACATTTTTGCTTATTTGCCAAACTTGCTCTCACCAACTCTTACTTCTCTCTCAACCTCCGAAAATCTAAGTTAGATCAGTCACAATTCAAGCCCCACGTGTACCAGAAACAGATCAAGGGTCAAGAATCAAAAATCAAAAATCAAAGCCAAAAAGGTATAAGAACCCTAATCTCGGAAATCCTTTGATCTTATGTTGTTTAATGTTAGTTGTTGGTTAAAGTTGTGTAATAGGGTGTCAATTGATGATCTGGGTTGATAAATCATGAACCCATAACATCAAAGTACATAAATTTGAAGATTTGAGAAATCTGGAAAATTTCATTTCTGTGATTTTTGGTCAAATGTCAGAGCTTATATCTCTATGATAATTTACGGTTTTTGTTGTTTGTAAGATGTTATGTATATCCTGACATGTGGTCTTTAAGATGAAAAACGAATCAAAGCTAGATCACTTTTAGATCAAACGTTACAAGCGGTCAAAACCCGTTGACCAATTCTGTTAAATCGCGAACCCAGAATTTTCCAGATCTGTTTCCGTGTTGTACTTTGACCGACCATTTACTGTTATATCTGATGTTTGTATGCTGATGTTAAGTGTTATAGTTATAGTCCTACATGTTTTCTACATACTGGAAGTGATAGATCGCACAAACATTTCACGATCATCAAGTTATAGAGGTTCAAAGTAAGTACCTCGAACTGTTCTTAATGAAGAACAGCTCTGACACCTACTTTGATGGCTAATTTCTTCCAGATCTGATGTTGTTTAGAGGTTATGTTTGTTGTTAATTATAGTCTGGTATTTCCTCTACAAGACCCAACTTACAGATTGTCCAAATTCGTTAATACCACAAAGTTATTGCCGGTCAAACCTACCCACTCGGTGTCTGTCATGAAGGCTCAAGAACACTCAAGAACACCTATAGTGACAGAAAGTGTCGTTATAGGCCTTTAACGACAGATTATTTATTATTTTTTCGGAAAATGATTTAAAATTAGAAAAAAATGGTTTTTAATTATTAAAAATACAAAATAAATTATAAAAAATTATTTTAAAGTCTGAAAAATAGTTTTTAACTATTTTGAGTATATTTCAAAAATATTTGGTATTTTTGGAATGTAAATGGTATTTATTTATTTAATTATAATATTAAATAAATTATTTAAAAATAGTTTTAATTCATGAAAAATCATGAAAAATTATTTTATGGTATAAGAAAATATTTTAAGTTATTTTTGATAACTTTTAATATTTTGTGATGAAATTCATTAATTAATCAATATTAATGATAATTAGTTTATTTAATAACTATATTAAATAAATTAAGGAAAAATGGAATTAATGCTTTATAAATCATATAAAAATGATTTAAGTGTTATAAAAATATTTTAAGTTATAGATTATAACTTTTGATATTTAGTCATGAAAATATTAATATTTTAATATTAATAGCAATTATCGGATAATGGATTAAAGTGTTGGAAAGTCATATAAAAATGATTTTTAGTATTAAAAATACTTTGATATATTATAATTATATTATAATATTATGTAATGATTTTCATTAATATTTTATATTAAATAAATATTAATGATTAAGGAATTATGTGATATTTAATTTATTTAAATACGGTTTTAAGGATTGAAAAATGTTGATAAATGGTAATAATTATCCGAAAATTATTACGAGCCTAGGAAAAATATTTTGTCTGATAAGAAATTATCTGTGATAATTGTTAAGTGTTTAGGAAGAGTTTAATTGAACTTAAACTCGATAAAAGTCCGACTAGACCGTCGGAATGTTAGAATTGTGTCGGGTTCAACTCAGACTGCAATAGTTTGACTTGATACCTAGTTCCATGTGCTGAATAGACTGATAGGGTTATGTGGTAATGTGTTTAGGTTATTCTGTATGTATAAATATAACAGTATTATACTGTGATGATATTATTCTAATTATTGGAGATCTATATATTAATATTAGGTCTTCGGGGTAAAGCGTTATTAAATTGTGTTGCGGTAATCAACGGTTCAGGCAAGTTTTCTTGTACTTAACTCTAATAAGAGTGTTTTATTCAAGCTGATGGTTAATCATTGCTGATTGCCACGAAAATTGTATTCTGTACATCTTTCATGTATAAGTCAGGTATGAAAGGATGATCACCTTCATTACAGTTGGTTCAGAAATGTACTTGTCGGTGTATAATACGGGGCTACTTTCAGGAAAGTACTTGTCGTTGAATAATTCTTGGAACTTCTCCCAAGACATCTTGAGTGCGTCAGTTTGGATACGTTATACAGATTCCCACCAATGATCTCCTTCTTCACGCAATATAAAGGTGGCGAATGGAACCTTTTGCTTCTCTGAGCATTCCAAGACAGCAAATATCTTGGTAATCTGCTTTATCCATGTCTCCGCCTTAAGTGGTTCTGGCTTTCCCAAAAACTCTGGTGGTCCCAGCTCCTTGAACTGCTTAGCGGTGACCAACCGTGGGTTACCATTGTTTCCACCTGCATTATGGACAGGAGCTGCCTTCGCATGTTGTTGCATGAATTGCATAAAGCCTCTGACCATCCCATCATTCACCATTTCATCGGTGTTATTGTTTTCATGAGGAGTATTGTCCTCTGGTTCCACATTATCCTGATTATGGATCTGTGGAGACTCAACGGTCTCTTGTGCTCCATTAATAATCTCAACATTCTCGGATGCCATTTTTAAACACTGCCACAAAACAAGAGTTAATTAACATATCACATATTATCCATATACTTTGATCGACCAATTAAATACCAAATAAACTTAGGTAGGTCATACTAGCGAAGGAATTCCATGTCTCTCCCCTCCTAGTTCTTATCTCACATCTTAGCCAGTGATCATATCCCTAAGCTTTGATACCAACTGTGACGCCCCAAAAATTAGGTATACATCACCAATCTTGAGTCGCCAGATACATGGTATAGAATTCAAATACAACTTGATAATACAACTGTCGTGTACAATACGACAAAACATAAACTGTGAGTTTGAATACAAATATTATCTACTAGAGATTATACAAACTCAAAAGGAGTCCTCATTATAATTATTATCACACTATTTCACATAATAGTGAGGACTACTAATTCTATCCTCTGGACCATCACTCCGTTCCCCTACTTGTCCCAGCTATATTCTCATTTTCTGAAGAGAACAGTGAAGAAAGGGTGAGCTCAACTAGCCCAGTAAGAAATATTATTACTAAGATAGTGCAGAATAAATTATCATTAGCCTCTAACAATGTTAAACTGATAAAATACAATATACATCAAGTTTAACTGCAGCGGAACAAGCAATCCATTAAAAGAGTAAAGTAGAGAATAGAATCTACTATCTTTTATGATTTAAAAAGTTTTTCATCACTTTTATCGTTGAGACTCAGCTCAATAAATAATCCACATCATTAAATCATCCCTGCACTACAGGCCAAGGATATTCTTTAGTATCATGACCACGAATTATCCATGCACTACAGGCCAAAGATAATCGTATTTTCATCAACGGTCCTGATCATGCCATAAAACAATTCATCTTTGCTCCCTTGGCCAAAGAGAATCCATAGCCATAATCATACCAAAAACTGTCCATCAATGCACTACGGGCCAATGAGGTCTTTTAATTTTCACATCATCTGTAACATTACGGTCATGATTATACCGAATAATCCCTAGTCATAATCATACCAAGTCCATCTATGCACTATAGGCCACAGATGACTTTCAACATAACATAAACATGAAGATGATGACAATGATATAAGAATTCAATTAAACAAGTTCAAGAATTAATTTGTCCAGGAACAATTAACATCCAAATTGTCAACATGATACTTCTTTGTAGAATAATATTCAAGAATTCTCAGAAGAATATTTCCACGAAAAGATACTGGATGAAGCGCAAATATCAAAGATATTCCACTAATTTCATGGACTATAGAAGTCAAAATTTTAATCAACTGAGTATAATACCGAAAGGAATAACAAAATATATAACCATGCATGTGGTACTTCGCATAGACAGTTATTTCAATAGAATAATAATAACGGAACCAGGTCAGGTGAAATTCACACCGACAGGATGTTCCAACAGAATAATAAATGCGAAATAATAAATGATGGAACCAGGTCCGGCGTATAGCACAGACAGGATATTCCGACAGAATAATAAAGACGAAATAATAAAAATGGAACCAGGTCCGGCGTATAGCACATATAGGATATTCCGTCAGAATAATAAAGATAGAATAATAGAAGAATGTCACCAAGTATAGGGTAGCCCGCATATACAGGTTATTCCAATAGAACAATAAAGAAATGGAATAACAGAAGTTCTCTTCTGGAATACAAAAGAATAATATCCATTACCGTAAAATAATACTTGATATAATAGTAGTGAAGTAGCAGAAAACTTTTCTTCTATCTCTCTATAGTCTCTCTCTATAGTTTCTCTCTCTAGAGTTCAGTGAATTCGTAAGAAAATAATGAAGGAATGAGCTTCTATTTATAGGAAAATGGAATGCATAATAACTAATCCATGAACGGTCTAGATTGATTTACTTTAATCTGACGGTCCATATTTAAAGAAAAATATTTTAAATAAAATATAATATATTCTATTTATATAAAAGATTTTTACTATGCAAACACTATGCGGGCACTATGCAAACACTATGCATGATAAAATATAATATATTATATTTATAGAATAACTTTAATAAAGTGTTCTGTTTTATATAAAAAGATTTTACTATGCAAAATACTATGCATAATAGAATATAATATATTCTATTTATAGAATAACTTTAATAAAGTATTCTGTTTTATATAAAAAGATGTTTCTATTTTATTACGTTAATAATACGAATAAAACAAAACTTCTAAATCAACAATAATTGAATCAAATAATATGAGATACTATGCAGCAACTATTGTAGCAATAATTGAACAAAACTGAATGACTTCTCACATAAATATCAATAATCAATATCGTGTGCTACTATGCAACAACGCGTATTACTGTACTTTTACTACCGAGTAGTTCAACAGTATCAACGGTAAAACTTCTACCGTTATTTTCAATAAAATATTTTTGTCGTTTTCTCAATCCGACAATAATTCTGTTGTGGGGTCCGCCAATGATTGTGCCGTCGTACGAATATTTTCTGTTTAAAACGAATATTCCCCGACCAATCTAATATAATATGACAACTTGCATACTTTGCAAAATTTATAAATATTACCCACAACTATAACATTATCTCAAATTCAAACCATAATATAAAACAAATTATTTCGAGAAAATTAATTCTTTATTCATAAAATCTGGGGTTTCACAGATAAAGTATTTAACACCGCAATTAATCGAGCTCAAGATCGGGTCATGGGATATCCGATTCAGTTCGAGACGCTGCCATCATTCGTGTTAGATCGCAAAACAATGTTTCGAGTCATGGAGGAAGAACGTGATAGGGCTAAGAAGTATCTTAATAGAACATCGTAGATGTAGTACGATGAGTGAAAGGTTAAATAAATTATAAATCCCAAGTGTTATGCAACCTATGGGATATGACTGTGATGTTGCCCTGAAACTTTTTGTAGTTCAGGAAAGTAATGTAGATAGCAGAGATGCTATTGTTTTATGTTTTTCAAAAAGGTTATGAATAAATAAAAGTTGTTACTATATTCAAAGTGTTATGTGTTATGTGGTAAAAAATTTTTGGAGACAAGTAGAAATTTCTTAAAAGAATTGAATAATTATCTAATGAATGTACTTTTAACAGAAAATGCCTCCTAGACGTCAACCACCACAACAGAGAACTACTGAAAGAACCAATAACGACAATGTTGACGGTAACCCCGTTCAACAACTAGTGACACTATTAACAGGAGCGTTGCAGAATCAACCACAAAACCATGGTACAACGTTTAAGGATTTCAAGGCAGTTGGACCACCTGAATTCCGTGGGTCCATGAATCCAGTCGAAGTACAAACTTGGATTATGGAGCTAGAAAAGGTATTAGATGTCGCTAGGGTAGGGGATGACCAGAAGACTACTTTCGCAGCATTCATGTTGAAAGCAGAAGCTAGTTATTGGTGGCAGGCCAATAAATCTCGTGAAGGGCCAGGGGTGATGACCTGGGATAGGTTCAAGGATTTGTTCTTCGAGACATATTTTCCAGAGAGTTCGAAGAGTCAGCTAGAAGTGCAGTTTCTGGAATTAAAGCAGGGAACGATGACGGTATCTGAGTATGCCGTGAAATTCAATGAATTGGCGAGGTTTGCGTCGTATCAAGTCAGCACAGACGAGCGTAAGGCGAAGAGATTTGAACAGGGACTGAAGCCCTGGCTGTACAGTAGGCTTTCCCTGTTCCAGTTGAAGACGTTTACAGCAGTGATGGAGAAGGCAGTACTCGCTGAAGGTGGAGGCGATGCAGTGACAAAGTTCAATCAGGAACAAAAGAAGAAGAAAAATGAGAATGAGATTAAGAATGGAGATCTAACCTTATTTGGTGGGATAAGGAGATCTAATTTGGGAAGGAAATGATCAATCATTAATTGCAAGGACTATAAGACCCCGAATTTTATGAAATGAAAGTATTCAATTTTCATATAATTATTATTCTATTTAATAAATGGTTTAATTGATAAAAGGTTAAATTTAAGGGTGATATTTGAAA
The DNA here is from genome assembly GCA_020205505.1 of Panax japonicus. NCBI lineage: Eukaryota > Viridiplantae > Streptophyta > Magnoliopsida > Apiales > Araliaceae > Panax > Panax japonicus. The sequence goes on along the minus strand of CM035101.1, from coordinate 54,415,966 downwards.
ATTTTGCAAAGTAACCAAGTTGATATAGAATATTCGTTGTGTCGGAGAATATTATTTTTGTTGGGAAATATTCGTACGACGACACCGTCATTGGTGGACCCCATAAAGGAAGAACTGTCAGAGTTAAAAATGACAGAATTATCTTTTTATAAAATCACTGCGAAAGTTTTACAGTTAAACTGTTGAAATACCCGGTGGTAAAAGAACAGTAATACGCGTTGTTGCATAATAGCACACGGTATTGATTATTGATGCTTACGTGAAAAGTCACTCAGTTATACTCAATTATTGTTACCGTAATTTTTACATAGTATCTCACGTTATTTGATTCAATTATTGTAACAGTATCACTTGCATAATATTTTATATTACTAAATCAATACTTGAGACGATAAAGTTATTTATATTATTATTTGCAATATTGACAATGTCTAGAAAGTTCTGTCGATGCGAGGTTTGGTCACCTAATTGCGCGCCAATAGGGAGAAATCCTTATCGGAAAGCCCCCTCTTTCTGGAGAATGATCTGGTTATTAAATATTGTGAGTTATAATATTAATGATGAATAATTGTTAATAAATTAAAAATGTATTTATTAAAGACAAGTGATTTATGGTAAATATTTATTTAATTTTTGATATAAATGGAGGGGTTTGTTATAAGTTTGACTTTTTATTCCATGAGGAGTTATGATAATTTTTTAGACCGTTGATTGAAGATATAATAGTAAATTAATATGGACCGCTATTGGAAAGATATAATAGTAAATCAATATATATCGTTGGTTTAAAGTTTTAATTATAGTAAATCGGTATGGACCGTTGCTTTAAGTTTTAATAGTAAATCAATATGGACCGTTCGTTTAAAAGTGAATTAATCTGGGTCGTTCATGAATTAGTTACTATTCAATCATTTTTCCTATAAATAGAAGCTCATTCCTTCATTATTTCTTATGAATTCACTGAAACTCTAGATAAAAAAACTATAGAGAGCAAGAAGAAGAGTATTCTGCTACTACCCTACTTCAGTACTCATTCTTTTATTAAGCTAAGGGGTGTTATTTATTTCATATTCACTTACGATATTATTTTTCGTATTCGTAAGAAATATTATCTTCGTTCAATATTCGTAAGGGGTATTATTTCTTTCGTATTCATGAAGAGAGTTATTTTCTTTCAATACTCGTAAGGGTTGTTATTCCATTCTTTAATATTCTGTGGGAATAACCTGTCTACGCGGACTACCGCATGCATGGTGAAATCTTTTGTTATTCCATTCTTTATTATTTTGTGGGAATAACCTGTCTACGCGGAATACCTCTGTAAGACCACAACTTTTATAAATAAAGATTAATTTTTCTTGAAATATATTTTTGAATATTATGGTGTGGATTTGATATAATGTTATAGTTGTGGGTATTATTTACAAATTTTGCAAAGTAAGCAAGTGGTTATATAATATTCGATTAGTCGGGGAATATTTGTTTTAACGGGGAATATTCGTACGATGGCACAATCATTAGTGAACCCCACAACGAAATTATTGTCGTAGTTAGAAAATGACAGAATTATCTTTTTATAAAAATAATGGCGAAAGTTTTACCGTTAAACTGTTGAACTACCCGGTGGTAAAAGTACAATAATACGCGTGGTTACATGGTAGCACACTGTATTGATTATTGATGCTTACATGAGAAGTCACTCAGTTATAATCAGTTATTGCTACAGTAATTGCTGCATAATATCTTTCATATTATCGATTCAATAATTGTCACAGTATCATCTGCATAATATTTTATATTATTAAATCAATAATTGAGACGACAAAATTTTCATATTATTATTTACAATATTAACAATGTCTAGAAGTCCTGTCAAGGAGAGGTTTGGTCACCTAATTGTGCGCCGATAAGGAGAAATCCTTATCAGAAAGCCTCCTCTTTCCTGGAAACAACCTGGTTGTTAAATATTGTGAGTTATAATATTAATAATGAATAAGTTCGTGTTGATTAAAGATAAAATCGATAGCTCCATTGTGTTAGGATTATTAGTGTTAGTAGAAATCGACATCTATTTCGATAATAATGGATGTCTAGAGGTTATATTGACCAATCGGGTAATTAATCGGATAAATAAGCAATTAATTGCTATTAATTCACATGCTTATAACTATTTGTTCACATGTTTATACTATTGATTAACATTCATGTACTATTAGGGGATATGGTGTAAGATTGATAATACTTGCATGACTAAATTAAAAATGGAGGTATAGATGAAGGTATTATACTGTAATTATTTTTTTCACATGATTGTACTATTGATTCACATGATTGTACTATTAATTCACAAGATGTACTATTAGGGGAGGTGGTGCAAGTTTGATAATACTTGCAGGACTAAGTTAAAAATGAAAAAATAGATGAAGGTATTATACTGTAATATTTCAATCCCCAAAACGTGCAATTATCGAAGCTATATTTTTCGATAAATAGAAGCTCATTCTTGTTTCATTCTAACCAATTCACTAAGACTCACAAGAGCATTTATAGAGAGAGAAGCTTTAGAGAGAAAGTAGAAAAGAAGTCTGCTACCTCGCTATTCCAGTATCCAGTCTTCTTCTGAGGTAAGGAGTGTTATTTATTTCATATTCTGAAGGATATTATTTTTCGTATTCGTATGAATATTATTTCTGTTCAATATTCGTTAGGAATATCATCTTCATTCAATATTCATTGTCTTCGTTTAATATTCGTATGGAATATTATTTTCGTTCAATATTAGTAAGGGATATTATTTTGTTCAGTATTCATAGGAATAATATTTTCTTCCATACTCTGTAGTATGTGAGTAATATTGTTTTGTCTCGTATTCCTAATTATACCCTCATTTTGATAAAGTATTGCTTCTATACTCTGTGAAATTAGTAGAATATCCTTGAAATTTGTGATTCATCTAGTATCGTTTCACAAGGATATTTTATGAACATTCTTGTTAAATTTTAAGCTTTTCATGCCGGAGTACTGTCCATGAGTGCTATTCATTTATACGGTACTATTCACAAAAGTACTATTCATAAAGTACTATTCACGGGTACAACTCATAAAGTATTATTCCCGAAGTACTATTTACGGGGTACTATTTACCCGGAAGATATATTTCTTTTATGTCCAAATTATTTTTGATACATGAATATTATTCTTGAATTTTACTCCACAAAGCAGTATCATGTTGACAATTTGGACAATATTGAATTCTGGATAAATTAAATTATAAATCTTTAAAAATTTATCCTTGAACTTGTTTTATTGAATTCTTATATCATTGTCATCATCCTCATATTTATATTATGTTGAAAGTCATCTGTGGCTTGTAGTGCATAGATAGATTTGGTATGATTATGACCAGGGATTATTCGGTATAATCATGACCGTAATATTACAAATGATGTGGTAAAAATCCTCATTGGCCCGTAGTACATTGATGGACAGTTGTTGGCATGATCATGACCATTGATGATTACACGAATATCCTTGGCCGGTAATGCATGGATAATTTGTGGTCGTCATACTAAAGAATATCCTTGGCTGTAGTGCAGGGGTGATTCGATGATGTGGATTATTTATTAAGCTGAATCTCAGCGATAAAAGTGATGAAAAACCTTTTAAATCATAGAAGATAGTTGATTTTATGCTCTACTTGACTCTTCTAATGGATTGTTTGTTCCGCTGCAGTTAAACTTGATGTTTATTATATTTTATCAGTTTAACACTGTTGAAAGCTAACGATAAATTATTCTGCATTATCTTAGTCATAATATTTCTTACTGGGCTAGTTGAGCTCACTCTTTTTCTTTCATTGTTCTCTTTAGGAAATGAGAACGTAGCTGTGACTAGTCGGGGAACGGAGTGACGGTCCAGATGATAGCATTAGTAGTCCTCACTATTCTATGAAATAATGTGATAATAAATGTATTGAGGACTCCATTTAAGTTGAATACTGTCTAGAAGACAATATTCATATTAAAACTCTCAGTTTATGTTTTGTTGTATTTTACACGACAGTTGTATTTTACACGACAGTTGTATTATTAAGTTGTATTTGAATTTTGTATCATGTATTTGGCGACTCAAGATGAATGATGTATACCTATTTTGGGGGCGTCACAACCTCATGCCTGGTAAATAACCCTTCGTATTCAATTGTTATTAAATTGTGGAAATGATCTATCTACGCGGACTACCGCATGACAGGTGAAAATCCATTTGCAGTTTCGTATATTATTTCTTATCATACTCTTAAATCTAAACTTACTATGATAAGTATTGCTTCTATAATTCCTAAAATTAGTGGAATATCCTTCAGTTTTGTGCTTCATCAAGTATCGTTTCATTGGAATATTGATCTGAACTTTCTTATTAAATATCAATATTTTCACTCGGGGTACTATTCACGGGTTACTATTCACTCGAATATTATTCACCCGAGGATTTGAATTACTTTTCATATCGAGTTACTATTCACGGGTTAGTATTCACTCGAGTACTATTCATTCGGGTACTAATCACTCGGGTATTCGAGGCATTTTTCATGCCGGGGTACTATTCCCGAAGTATTATTCACGACAAAAATTGATTTCTTTTCTGTCCAAGATTAGTTTTGATACATGAATATTATTCTTAAATTTTACTCCACAAAGCAGTATCATGTTGACAATTTTGATATTTTTAAGCTCTGGATAAATTTAAAGTCTTTAATATTTATCATTGATCTCGTTTGATTGAATTCTTATATCATTGTCATCATCCTTATGTTTATATTGTGATAAAGGTCATCTGTGGCTTACGTGCATAGATGTACTATTGATTGGTATGATTATGACCAGAGATTATTCGGTATAATCATGATCGTAATGTTACAAATGATGTGGTAAAAGTCTTCATTGTCCCGTAGTGCATTGATGGAAAGTTCTTGGTATAATCATAGCCATTGATGAAAACACGAATATCATTGGCCCGTAGTGCATGGATAATTCGTGGTCGTGATACTAATGAATATCCTTGGCCGTAGTGCAGGAATGATTCGATGATGTGGATTAATTATTAAGCTGAGTCTCGCGATAAAATTGATGATAAACTTTTTAAATCATAGAAGATAGTAGATATCATGCTCTACTTGACTCTTCTAATGGATTGCTTGTTCCGCTACAGTTAAACTTGATGTTTATTGTATTTTATAAGTTTAACACTGTTGAAGGCTAACGATAATTTATTCTGCATTATCTTAGCCATAATATTTCTTACTGGGTTAGTTGAGCTCAGCCTTTTGCTTTCATTGTTCTCTTCAGGAAATGAAAACGTAGCTAGAACTAGTCGGGGAACAGAGTGACGGTCCGAGATGGTGGCTATAGTAGTCCTCACTATTCTATGAAATAGTGTGATAATAAAAGTAATGAGGACGTCACTTGAGTTTGAATACTGTCTATGAGACAATATTCGTGTAAAAACTCTAAGATACGCTGTTGTCGTATTGTATAAAAGAAGTTTGTATTTGATTTATGAACCATGTATTTGGCGACTCAGAATAGGTGATGTATACCTATTTTGGGGGCGTCACAGTTGGTATCAAAGCTTAGGGATATGATCCATAGCTGAGATTAAAACTAGGAGGGGAGAGACGGGAAATTCCTTCGCTAATATGACCTACCTAAGTTTATTTGTTATTTAATTGGTCGGTCAGAGTATAGGGATAATATGTGGCATGTCAATTAACCCTTATTTTGTGACAGTGTTTGAGAATGGCATCTAAAAATGTTGAGATAAGCAATGAAGCACATGAGACCGTTGAGTTACCAACGATCAATACCCAGGATAATGTGCATCAAGAAGGAAATAATCCTCGTGTAAACAATAACACCTACCAAATGACGAACGATGGTATATTTAGAAGTTTTCTAGAATTCATGCAACACCAAACGAGAGAGACTCTTGTTCAAAATGCAGGTGGAAACACTGGCAACTCATGGCTGATCACTGCTAAACAGTTAAAGGAGCTGAGACCACCGGAGTTTTTGGGAATGCCAGAACCACTCAAGGCAGAGACGTGGATAAAGTAGATCACCAAGATATTTGATATCTTGGGATGCTCCGAAGAGCAAAAGGTTCCCGTTTCCACCTTTATGTTGCGTGAAGAAGCAGATTATTGGTGGGAATCTGTAAAACGTACTCAGCTGCCACACTCAAGATGTCTTGGGAGAAGTTCCAAGAATTTTTCAATGATAAGTACTTTCCCGAAAGTATTCGTCACATGAAGGAGGTTGAATTCATCAAGCTGGAGCAAAACAATATGACAGTATCGCAGTACGAGGCTAAGTTTGCCAAGTTGTTCCAATTTACATCCCATTTGGTAGATAATGAGGAGCGTATGACGTGGATGTTCCTAAGAAGTTTGAAACCCAAAATACATCAATACCTAATTTCTCACAAACTTTGTTTATATTCCGATGTTGTGAATAGGGATCAGTTATTGGAGCGTGATAATGAGTCAGCCCAACCAAAAGACAACGACCAGCAACACGATAATAATCGTACCGGTGACAACGGCCATCGAAACAACGATAATCATCGTGGAGGAAATTATCAGGCAAGAAATGGTAACCACTTCGGTGGTAATCATGGCCAAGATAATAGGAAAGGTGAACTAGGTGAGAACAATTTTAAGAAGAGAAGGTTCAACAATGATGGAAAGACTGCAGCACCAGCACCCGTTTTTAAGGAATGAGAACGACCGTCGATTGTATGTTTTAAATGTGGAGGGGAGGGACACATCAGTCCAAACTGCATGATGCAGTTCAAAACATGTTACAATTACAGAAGAGAATGTCACCTAGCTCGATTTTGTTGTGTAGTGAAGTCAAGTCCAGCTGGGATGGTGACGCTAAAGGTTGTCCCAGATAAGTCAAAGTCGGTAGTTTAAGTGAGAGCGTTTGTCGAGGAACCCGAACGAAGTTATCATGGTTAAGTTAATCATAAACGCTTACGAAGTCTATACCTTTTTCGATACGGTTCTACCTACCCTTTTATTTCTCCTACTTGTGCTCAACGTTTAAATTTAACTCTGGAGAAATTAGACTTTCACTTATCTGTTAAAACTTTGTTAAGAGAAACTTTCGTTACATCTAAATTTTATAAATCTTGCTTAATCCAAGTTGGCACCATCACATTACCTGTTGATCTTATCTCTTTAAAGATACTTGCATTTGATGTGATTTTAGGGATTGATTGGCTAATTACTCATCCTGCCAAAATTGATTATTTTCGTAAGGTTGTTAGTTTTATATTCCTAACTAACCTATTATGTGAATTCAAGCAACCAAACCACTAAAGTCAAACACTTTTATATCAAGCCTTAAAGTCATTCGTTTATTGAAAAACGGATGTCAAGCTTTCTTAGCCCATGTCACAGATTTAAATAAAAATACGTCAGATTTGAATGATATTTCTATTGTTAATAAATTTCCTGACGTATTCCCTGAAGACTTCCTAGCCTACCCCATAGCATGAAATCAAATTTTGTATTGACCCCAGTACAAAACCCATTTCTAAAATCTCAAATATTTCTTCAACTAAAACGAACGTAGCATGCGCCAAAGACGTTAACTCGAGCTGTTAAAGATTATGATAATACCATTCAATACCATTCTAGAAAAATGAACGCGGTAGCTGACGCGTTGAGCTATAGATTCTGAGCTGATGAATGTGAAGAAGAAGGTTCAAGAAAGCGTTATTCTAAAAGCAAGAATCGACGAAGAGAGGAAATCTCAACCCTCAATTTTATTGGCCCATTTAAATCCTTGATCGAGTAGGAACTGTGGCATATAGACTCAATTTACCACCAAGTATGTCGCGTGTTCATAACATTTTTAACATATCGATGTTACGTAAATATGTGGACGACCCGAACAACATTATTGAATTAGAACTAGACGAGATAGCAGAATATTCAACGAATAAGGAGGTACCTATCAAGATCTTGGATTAGAAAGAGCATAATTTTTCTACGCTCAAAGATTATACCTCAAGTCAAAGTTTTGTGGAGAAACCACGATGTTGAGAAAATGACATGAGTGTTAGAATCTGAAATGAAATCAAGGTATCCTAACCTCTTCGACATACCAGGTACGTACGCAAATTTTGAGGGAGAAATTTCATAAGGAGGGGAGATTGTAAGACCCCGAATTTTATGAAATAAAAGTATTCAATTTTCTTATAATTATTATTCTATTTAATAAATGGTTAAATTGATAAAAGGTTAAAGTTAAGGGTGATATTTGAAAATTTTTCAAAGTAAGCAAGTTTATATAAAATATTCGTTGTGTCGGGTAATATTCGTTGTGTCGGGGAATATTCTTTTTTTCAGGGAATATCCGTACGACGACACCATCATTGGTGGACCCCACAACGGAATAACTGTCGAAGTTAGAAAATGACAAAATTATCTTTTTATAAAATAACGACGAAAGTTTTACTGTTAAAATGTTGAAATACCCGGTGGTAAAAGAACAGTAATACACGTGGTTGCATAGTAGCACATGGTATTGATTATTGATGCTTACGTGAGAAATCACTCAATTATACTCAATTATTGCTACAGTAATTGCTACATAGTATCTCATATTATTTGATTTAATTATTATCACAGTATCACCTGCATAATATTTTATATTACTAAATAAATAATTGAGACGATAAAAATATTCATATTATTATTTGCAATATTGACAATGTCTAGAAAGTTCTGTCGATGAGAGGTTTGGTCACCTAATTGCACGCCAATAGGGAGAAATCCTTATCGAAAAGCCTCCTCTTTCCTGGGAATGATCTGGTTGTTAAATATTGTGAGTTATAATATTAATGGTGAATAATTGTTAATAGATTAAAAATGTGTTTATTAAATATAAGTGATTTGTGGTAAATATTTATTCTATTTTTGATATAAATAGAGGTGTTTGTTATGAGGTATTTGTTATACGTTTGGCTTATTATTCCATGAGGAGATATGCTAATTTTTCAGACCGTTGGTTAAAGATATAATAGTAAATCAATATGGACCGCTGGTGGAAAGATATAATAGTAAATCAATATGGATCGATGGTTTAAAGTTTTAATAGTAAATTAGTATGGACCGTTATTTTAAGTTTTAATAGTAAATCAAGATGGACCTGTTAGGTTTGTAATATTCATGAACGCAATCAAATTGCAAAAATAATGCGGAAACGTGTAAAATCAGAGTTTAAAATTTTACAAACCATAAACCCGGATCACCCTTTATGCACAATTATTAATTAAACGAAAAGATAAAGAATAAAATCATACCCTTGAAGATCGAGCTTCCTCAGGTACAAGTTCACCTCCAATCCTTTTCGCGTTTAACTCGAATCCACCGGGTTTGGTTCCTTCCTTTGATCAACGTTAGCCACCCAAGTGTTTGGCCTCTAGAGGTGATCCACCAAGGAAGAAGAAAGATTCAAGAAAATGGGTATTTGACTCAAACCCTAGTTTTTCTATCTCTATAGAAAAAGGCGTACTCTCCCAACTATTGGAATTACGTATTCTAATAATACGTCAACCTCTCTCACACCCATAATAAGACTCCTCTTATTTATAGATGTGGGCAACCCATCCTTAACAATTAAGGAATTGGGTTTAATTTTAATTAATTAAACTCTTTTAATTAATTAGGCTCCTAATCTTATTAGGAATAATTAATTAACCTTTTAATTAATTAAGCTCCCTAATCTTATTAGGGATAATTAATTAAACTCTTTTAATTAATTTGCCTCCTAATCCTATTAGGATATTTGAGAGTACTTTTATTAATTAATTCCCAAACTCCTTTAGGAATTAAATAATAATAATAGTAATAATAATAATAATAAGACTCCTCTTATTAATTTATATTTAATATTTCTAAAATATTAAATAATAAATATTAAGCTATTTAATTTATTCTATCACCATAGATTAAATTAAATATACTTAACTTATTATTACGATTATGCCATTAACTTCTTAAATAATTATTCTTCCTTTTATGCCCTTTAGGTTCTCCATATTAAACCGGTTGTGAATAAATCAATTAGAACAATTCTAATCTTATTTAAATAAATAAATTAAACAAATAATTTATTTAAATAAATAATATTTATTCTACAATAGGGATAAGCCTCCCTAGCGATCAACGACTTTCCAGATAATATAGATTTCAACATTAATCATAAAAGAACCTTTGAGTAAATAGTTACCGTACAATTAAATCCTTCCACCATACAATGTCCCAATTAAATATAAGACATGGAATTTCTGTCAAGTCTTATTTTATTTAATTATATGTATTTCGACTCTTAAATGCACAACTCCAAATAATGCAAATTAGAAACTCCTTTCTAATTTCATTTTGCCTTGGCCAAGGACTACTGGGTTGTCATTTATCAAATCACATAGGACATTTCTCTTCTTTTACTAGAAGTGGTAGATTCTTTATTGATCATACATTATCTCCATATATAACTTATTATACCCAAGCATATCCTTTGATATACCCTAAGGGTCTTAAGGAATAAGTCAAAGTATAACTCATCATACACAAGATACTATGATGATCTCAAGTCTAAGGATCACTTGTACTACTATCACTACAGGAATTCCTATTGACATGCAAGTAAAACTCCATTAGGTATTCCTTAGCGAGTCACGTTCAGTGAACTTATTCTCTAATAAGCACCTACATACTTGCTTTAGTGTCTCCACACAAATGATCATGAGATCAATCATCCTCATCCAATGAGCAAGCAACGTATGTACCAATCTATCCGGATTCACTAATCCCCAATTTAGTAATCCAACGATTGGGAACTATTTTAGTTTTAAGCTTTCTAAAAATTTAGATCTCATTAGAATGATCATCATCATTATTCTAAAAGCATTGCTTAAAACTATGGGTTTATCACATATTATAAAACAGCATCATGTAGATAATTAAAAGCCTTTAAAAAATAAATACTTTTTATTAATAAATGAATAAGATTGTTTACAAAGTATATGCTTTATCATCAAACATGATTGGCTTGTGTGCATACTACTTTCAATCTCCCACTTGCACTAAAGCCAATCGTCATGGTATCTCATACTCTTCTTCTCTAAGTGACGATTATCCTGCTGTTGGATAAGCTTCAGTAAATGGATATGTAATGTTGTTCTTGTGAGTCCACTATCTCTATAGTGATTTCTCATCTTTCAATGATTCTTATAATCAAATGAAAGTGCCACAACACATGTTTGGATCTAAGATGAGACTCGGGAACTATTCCTAGTTCTGTAATGAACTTTTAATCCAAAAAATCAACTTGCAGCTTCATTTATAGCTATATACTTTGTCTTTATCACTAAACCAGCAACTCTTTGCTGTTTGGAACCTTTCCAAATCACTGCACCACCGTTCAAGGTAACGATTTACCTTAAAGTGGATTTTCTGTCGTCTTGGTCCGTCTGAAAAACTTGAGTCTATTAAGCCCTCTAGTTTTAATTCAGACCCGCCATGAATTATATCACATCCTTAGTGCTGGTTATGTACTTTAAGATGTTTTTCACTGTCTCACAGTGAACTTCTCCAGAATATGACTGATCAACATCAGGTCGCGTATATTTATTGCATACATGATTGTCACTCATGCGATCTCTCTTTTAGGAGTCTATGGGGACTATTAAGAGAGATACACTCCATGGCTCATCAACATGAGACATCTCTTGGAGTTTTCCATGCTAAACAACTTTAGCATCAAATGAATATACGTTCCTTGGGTTAAGCCGAGCATCTTTTAAATCTATCTATATAGATTTGCATCCCCAATTAAGATACTCTTCCCAAATCATTCATGGAGGAATGTTTAGACAACTTTATCTTTACTGATTGTAGCATTGGTATGTTATTCCTTATCCGTAGTATATCAACATATAATACTAGAAATATCATGACGCTCCCACTGACCCTTTTGTACACACTAGGTTCATTCTTATTTTTGATAAAATCAAACTCTTTTGATTCTTTCATCAAAATGAATGTTCCATTTTGAGAGTGTCTACAACTCTTACCTCATCGTATGTAACTGGATCATCATCTTCTATGATACTTACCTCATCATCATCATCCATGATGAATCCATACCTCCCAGGTATCTTCGGTACTATTCCAGATTTACGATTCGGTTGTGGTACAATAGGTCTATCTATAGGTTCAACTTATTTGACTTGTAGTGTTTTGTGGTTCTTGAACTTTTCAAGATGTATTATCCTCCCACTAGCCCCTTCAATGATAAACACCTTTATCTTAGAAGGCAGCATGTTTTGCAACAAACACCTTTTGCTAAGTAGGATTATAGAACATATGCCCTAAACTTACTTTAGGATGTCCCACAAATCTGTACTTGTCAAATTTTGTCCCAAGCTTATCCTCTGAAACCGTTTCACATAAGTTGGACAACCCATTATCTTAACATACTTAAGATTATGAATCCTCCTTGTCCATAACTTTTATGGAGTCTTGGGGCCGAATTTTGAGGTTACCTTTTCCGTAGATATGCAGCCATTTCTAGGACATGATCCTAGAAGGATACTGGAATTACGGTAAAATCATTATGGACCGCACCATGTAAAACAAGGTACAATTTTTCCATTCAGATACATCAATCAATTATTGCGTATCAGGATGTGTCCATTATGAGAAAACCATTATAGATGATCTATAAACTTATTGCACAAGTATTTATTCCTTGATCTAATCAAAGAATCTTAATACATTGCCAATTTGTTTCACTTCTGAATTCTTTGAACCTTTCAAATAATTGACACTTGTATTTCAGCAAATACATACATTCAACTCTTTGAATGATCATCTCCTTTTCTTATACTAATTTGTTCAATATGCAAAAATTATTTTCATGTAAGTCAAGTATACAAAATTTATTAAGTAATATTCCAGTTCTATACAAAACATTATTATTATAAATAGAAATTGTTCCTAATTATAATACCAAAGATTTCATTGTCCAACAATAAAATGGAAATAATGTTTCCAACGAGAACTGGAATACAATAACAACTTATTGACTTAATAGACTTGCCCGTAGGCATTGCTAAACTATAAGTTCCTATGGCTAATGCAGCTACCTTTGCTTCATTTCCCACACATAGGTTTACTTATATTTGTTTAGCTTTCTACTTCTGTTTGGTCCCTTCATAAATCTATATTTATGATAACCAAAGTCGATATCCAATACCCAAGTAGAACATTGACTTAAAGGAAAATTTATTTTAATCGTGAACAAACTGTATTTGTAACCGAAACTTCACTAAGCTTCTTTGGTTAGCCCTGCAAGATGCTTCTCGCAATTTCCTTCCAGTGTCCAGGCTTATTGCAGTGGAAGCAAACTCCTTTGCCATCCGTATCAGTTTTGTTCTTATTATCCTTTGTTTTTGCCCTTTCTATTTACCTTCTTAGAATCGTTCTTCTTTTCAGAAGATCATTTGGCCCCTACCAGTAAGACTTGGTCTGTCTTGGTTGGAAAGTGACTCTCAACATTTTTCAACATGTTAAGCAAATCAACGAGGCTGATATCTAGCTTGTTCATATGAAAAATTCACAACAATTGTGAAAGGAGTCCGGAAGTGAGTGCAAGATCAAATCTTGGCTCAACTCTCCATCCATGATAAAACCCGTTGTCCTAATTGATCAATCAAATTGATTATGTTAAGGACTTTTATCTATACCGTAGTGTCATCGGTCATTCTAGATCGGAAGAGCTCCTTAGATATCTGATATCTATCAGTCCTACTTTCCTCACCATCAACTACTTGATGTGCAGGAATATAATAGGAGCATCCATAGTTTCATGCTGACGCTGAAGCTTGTTACTCATGGATACGAGCATGATGCATTGAGCCAACTGTGCATCATCTTGCCACTTTCTAAAAGTAGCAATCTCTTCCTCAGAGCCATTGTCTGCAACCTTTGCAGGGATAGGCGTATTAAGGACATAAGATAACTTTTCAGCTGTGAGAACTATTCTCAATTACCTTAACCAATCCGTTTAATACGGTCCGGTTAAATTTAGCATCTAATATGCTACGCAGTGATAGTAATTTAGACATTGTAAAATTCTGTAAATGAATTTGTAATTAACAACATTTTAACATACATTCTTTAATTAATTACCAAAATAATTTAGGTCTTGTTTTAAATTGGTATCTCCCACTATTTTCTTCAAACTATATTACCCTCACTTATATAGTTCGGGAAAATCTAATTAAAGATTTTCTAGTGAGAATAAGGATCTCATTTCAAATGTATATAGCCTTATGTGTGCACAACAAACTATATATAAATAAATAGGTAGACAACTCTTGTCAATTACATCAACTATGTAACTCCTTGTATTTTGCCTCTTAAATCATAATGGTCAAGTGTGTGCACATCCGAACTAAAATGATTTAAGTTAAGTCAGACCCAACATTTCCATATAAGTAAAGAGAAAACTACAGCCCTTATGTGTGCACAACAAAGCAGTAATGTTCAATTCCTTATAAACATCATATGTAATAAAAACAACATCTTAAATATTTAATACTCGCCTTGTGTGTGCACAAAAAACTCATATTAAATATTTAATACTCTATTGTTTCTATCATGCTAGAAGGCGACGTTCGATATTCCAAATATCTTTGAACGTTACAACTTAATATAAAATATTTGAGGGGTTTGTTATTAATTTGTCTCATCTTGTTTAGCGCGCATGCACATATATTTATAAAATACGCGTCATATTAATAAACATGCGAAGCATGTTTGCATAATATATAATATATATATAGTATAAGCATGCACACATAGAATACTATATTCTACCCGGATTGATTATGGACTTTTATTCTAGTTTGGTTCACTAGAGCCACCAAGTGAACCAAAAGATCAAACCCTAGGGGTGCAAGAATTAATATTTAAATATAACTATTACATTTAAACTCGGGCTCCATTACAAACGAGTCTTCTAGCGTTCCTTGCTCCTTGATCTCCAATTCTTCAAAATAATTCTTACTATTCCTATTACAAAACTATTTAAAAAAAATAGAAACCTTGATCAGCAGTCAAGGGGAAATACATAGGAGAGAGATAGAATTTACATTAAGAAAAATTAGAGAAGACGAGGTACGCAGACCCCATTTAATAAAACCCATACATTCAAGCATCCAACTAAAATAAATTCCAATCAAATTGGTCAATAGTTCATAATCAATCCCATTTATTATCATACACATCACCATATGCATCAATAAATAACATTCATCTCATGAATAATAAGCATTCAATATATATATTGATATCATTTAATGGGCAAATTTTGTTAGTATAAAATCTAATTTGAATCAAAATAAACTCCTTTATTTTAATCCAAATATAAATCAAAATAAAATTATTTTAATTTAATTTATCCAATTTTGAATAAAATAAACTATTTTATTTTAATCAAAATCTTTAATCAAAATAAACTCCTTTATTTTAATTAATTATGGAATCCAATTCCATGTAAAAAAATAACTCCTTTATCAAAGGAAACACGGATTATTTTCCTATTCGCAAATAAACTCTTTTATTTTGAATAATATGAAATCTTATTTCATATCTAAATAAACTCCTTTATTTAAGGAAATTAGGATTCTCTTTCCTATTCACAAATAAACTCTTTTATTTTGAATAATATAAAATCTTATTTCATATCTAAATAAACTCCTTTATTTAAGGAAAGATGGATTCACTTTCCTATTCACAAATAAACTCTTTATTTTAGGAAACATGAAATTCAATTTCAACTCCAATTAGTTATCATGGAATCCAATTCCAACTCTAATTAGTTAGCATGAAATATAATTTTAAAATTAAAATAAATCTTTTATTTTAAAATTAAAATAAACTTTTATTTTAATTATAAAATAAATAAGAATAATATATATATATATATATATATAATGAAATCATGAAACCGTGTGTTCAGTGTTATGAAAAACAAAGTCACGTGGAAACATGATCCCTTCCACGTTATCACTTGCCACGTTATTATATAAATCATATCAAATATGTAATATAAAATAACATATGAATCAGGCAAGCTATATGTAAACATGCACTCCTTGAATCGTAAATCACGAAATAACCATGCAACCTTTTTGAAGGAATCTCCTGCATCTCCTTTTAAACTTAAATAACCACAGAAATCACGAAATGCAAAATGCAGGATTCGCAAATTTTGATTTTGTTTTATATATATATATATATATATACAACAAAATTATGCCCATTTAAATTGTTCTAAACACATATCAATATACATATCAAATTAAACAATTAATAATTCGCATAAAGGTTTGGCTCTGATGCCACTGTTAGGTTTGTAATATTCATGAACGCAATCAAATTGCAAAAATAATGCCGAAACGTGTAAAATCAGAGTTTAAAATTTTACAAACCATAAATCTGGATCACCCTTTATGCACAATTATTAATTAAACGAAAAGATAAAGAATAAAATCATACCCTTGAAGATCGAGCTTCCTCAGGTACAAGTTCACCTCCAATCCTTTTCGCGTTTAACTCGAATCCACCGGGTTTGGTTCCTTCCTTTGATCAACGTTAGCCACCCAAGTGTTTGGCCTCTAGAGGTGATCCACCAAGGAAGAAGAAAGATTCAAGAAAATGGGTATTTGGCTCAAACCCTAGTTTTTCTATCTCTATAGAAAAAGGCGTACTCTCCCAACTATTGAAATTACGTATTCTAATAATACGTCAACCTCTCTCACACCCATAATAAGACTCCTCTTATTTATAGATGTGGGCAACCCATCCTTAACAATTAAGGAATTGGGTTTAATTTTAATTAATTAAACTCTTTTAATTAATTAGGCTCCTAATCTTATTAGGAATAATTAATTAACCTTTTAATTAATTAAGCTCCCTAATCTTATTAGGGATAATTAATTAAACTCTTTTAATTAATTTGCCTCCTAATCCTATTAGGATATTTGAGAGTACTTTTATTAATTAATTCCCAAACTCCTTTAGGAATTAAATAATAATAATAGTAATAATAATAATAAGACTCCTCTTATTAATTTATATTTAATATTTCTAAAATATTAAATAATAAATATTAAGCTATTTAATTTATTCTATTACCATAGATTAAATTAAATATACTTAACTTATTATTACGATTATGCCATTAACTTCTTAAATAATTATTCTTACTTTTATGGTGTGACCCTTTAGGTTCTCCATATTAAACCGGTTGTGAATAAATCAATTAGAACAATTCTAATCTTATTTAAATAAATAAATTAAACAAATAATTTATTTAAATAAATAATATTTATTCTACAATAGGGATAAGCCTCCCTAGCGATCAACGACTTTCCAGATAATATAGATTTCAACATTAATCATAAAAGAACCTTTGAGTAAATAGTTACCGTACAATTCAATCCTTCCACCATACAATGTCCCAATTAAATATAAGACATGGAATTTCTGTCAAGTCTTATTTTATTTAATTATATGTATTTCGACTCTTAAATGCACAACTCCAAATAATGCAAATTAGAAACTCCTTTCTAATTTCATTTTGCCTTGGCCAAGGACTACTGGGTTGTCATTTATCGAATCACATAGGACATTTCTCTTCTTTTACTAGAAGTGGTAGATTCTTTATTGATCATACATTATCTCCATATATAACTTATTATACCCAAGCATATCCTTTGATATACACTAAGGGTCTTAAGGAATAAGTCAAAGTATAACTCATCATACACAAGATACTATGATGATCTCAAGTCTAAGGATCACTTGTACTATTATCACTACAGGAATTCCTATTGACATGCAAATAAAACTCCATTAGGTATTCCTTAGCGAGTCACGTTCAGTGAACTTATTCTCTAATAAGCACCTACATACTTGCTTTAGTGTCTCCACACAAATGATCATGAGATCAATCATCCTCATCCAATGAGCAAGCAACGTATGTACCAATCTATCCGGATTCACTAATCCCCAATTTAGTAATCCAACGATTGGGAACTATTTTAGTTTTAAGCTTTCTAAGAATTTAGATCACATTAGAATGATCATCATCATTATTCTAAAAGCATTGCTTAAAACTATGGGTTTATCACATATTATAAAACAGCATCATGTAGATAATTAAAAGCCTTTAATAAATAAATACTTTTTATTAATAAATGAATAAGATTGTTTACAAAGTATATGCTTTATCATCAAACATGATTGGCTTGTGTGCATACTACTTTCAGGACCGTCCGTTTAAAAGTGAATTAATCTGGGCCGTTCATGAATTAGTTACTAGTCAATCTTTTTTCCTATAAATAAAAGCTCATTCCTTCATTATTTTTTACGAATTCACTGAAATTCTAGAGAGAGAAATTATAGAGAGCAAGAAGAAAAGTATTCTGCTACTACCCTACTTCAGTAATCATTCTTCTATTAAGCTAAGGGGTGTTATTTATTTCATATTCGCTTACGATATTATTTTTCGTATTCGTAAGGAATATTATCTTCGTTCAATATTCGTAAGGGGTATTATTTCTTTCGTATTTATGAAGAGAGTTATTTTCTTTCAATACTCGTAAGTGTTGTTATTTCATTCTTTATTATTATGTGGGAATAACCTGTCTACGCGGACTACCGCATGCATGGTAAAATCTTTTGTTATTCCATTCTTTATTATTATATGGGAATAACCTGTCTGCGCGGACTACCGCATGCATAGTGAAATCTTTTGTTATTCCATTTTTTTATTATTTTGTGGGAATAACCTGTCTACGCGGACTAGCGCATGCCTGGTGAATAACCATTCGTATTCAATCGTTATTAAATTGTAGAAATAATTTGTCTACGCGGACTACTGCATGACAGGTGAAAATCCATTTGCAGTTTTGTATATTATTTCTTTTTATATTTTTAAATCTAAACTTAATATGGTAAGTATTGCTTCTATAATTCCTGAAATTAGTGGAATATCCTTGAGTTTTGCGCTTCATCCAGTATCATTTCAATGGAATATTGATCTGAACTTTCTTATTAAATATCAATATTTTCACCCGGGATACTATTCACGGGTTACTATTCACTCGATTACTATTCACTCGAATATTATTCACCCGAGGATTCGGGGTACTTTTCATATCGAGTTACTATTCACGGGTTACTATTCACTCAAGTACTATTCACTCGGGTATTTGGGGAATTTTTCATGCCGGGGTACTATTCTCGAAGTATTATTCATGGGATACTATTCACAACAAAAATTGATTTCTTTTCTGTCCAAGATTATTTTTGATACATGAATATTATTCTTGAATTTTACTCCACAAAGGAGTATCATGTTGACAATTTGGATATTTTTAAGCTCTGGATAAATTTATATCTTTAATATTTATACATTATCTCGTTTGTTTGAATTCTTATATCATTGTCATCATCCTCGTGTTTATATTGCGATAAAGGTCATATGTAGCTTACGTGCATAGATGTACTATTCATTGGTATAATTATGACCAAGGGATTATTCGGTATAATCATGACCGTAATGTTACAAATGATGTGGTAAAAGTCTTAATTGGCCCGTAGTGCATTTATGGACAGTTGTTGGTATATTTATGACCATTGATGAAAACACGAATATCCTTGCCTCGTAGTGCATGGATAATTCGTGGTCGTGATACTTATGAATATCATTGGGCGCCGTAGTGCAGGAATGATTCGATGATGTGGATTAATTATTAAGATGAGTCTCAGCGATAAAATTGATGATAAACTTTTTAAATCATAGAAGATAGTAAATATCATGCTCTACTTGACTCTTCTAATGGATTGCTTATTCCGCTGCAGTTAAACTTGATGTTTATTGTATTTTATCAGTTTAACACTGTTGAAAGCTAAAGATAATTTATTCTTCATTATCTTAGTCATAATATTTCTTAATGGGCTAGTTGAGCTCACCCTTTTGCTTTCATTGTTCTCTTCAGGAAATGAGAACATAGCCGAGACTAGTCGGGGAACAGAGTGACGGTCCGAGATGGTGGCTATAGTAGTCCTCACTATTCTATGAAATAGTGTGATAATAAATGTAATGAGGACTTCATTTGAGTTTGAATACTGTCTATGAGATAATATTCGTATAAAAAATTTAAGCTACGCTGTTATCGTATTGTATAAAAGAAGTTTGTATTTGATTTATGTACCATGTATTTGGCGACTCAGAATGGGTGATGTATACCTATTTTGGGGGCGTCACAAGGACTTCTACTCTTAATTGGATTCTGGTGGACATTACATCTATAAATACAACAATAAACAAGGATTTGGAGATATAACACAATTACATATGACACAAATAAATAATTTGTACTATCCATATTATTTTCCACCTAAATTCTTGTGTCCATATTTTATATCACTTACAATGATGTGTGTATGTTTTTCTATGTGTATTTCATGAGTTTGATTTCACAAGAATACAATCAACTACTCCATCAACCGTTAGCGCTGTTTTGACCTGTTATTTTGGTGATTTCGTCAGGCGGAGTTAACAGATGGCTTTGACCAACTAACTCGAGCAACTTCTTATAAATATCAATTTAATTGTTAAATAAATGATTTATTTAAGAGTAAGCATTTTCTTTTATTGTTTAGTGTAAAAAAACTACCATTACAATCACTTCAAAAATAAAAAAGAGTTCAATTATTCTACCATAGATTAAAAGGACAATATATGAGTCCGGGGACTAAATAAGTTCGACACGAGCTCAAGTTGAATTCAAACTTGAACATACTCTTTTACCCGTTTAGTTAAACAAATTGAGTTCGAACAATATGATATTTGGTAATTCATTTAGGCCCGACTTATTTAACATTTAATTAATTATCTTTTCTTATATATAATTATAAGTATACACTTTAAACCTTGAAATTTTTTATTTTTTATAATTTAGACTCTAATTTTTCAACTTTAAGATATTAAAACTTAATGTCTCTAAATTTCTATAAATTAAAGTATTTTTGGGCTATCAGATTAAATATTTCTTATTGGAATAAGTCACGTAACTCAAAATGAAAGGGAAATTAAGTCTTTTAAGAATATATCACGTTTAAATTGGCTCCAATTTTTTCTCCTTTTTCTTTTTATCACATATTGATCACGTACCTGCAATTTTATGTATTTTCAAAGATATTTAAAGCTTTTTTTATCTATGTGGGCAATTAAATTTTTTAAGGGTATATATATATCGTTTATATTGGCTCCAATTTTTTATATTTTTTTATTCATCACACAATAACCACATTTTACAATTTTCTTTGCTTCCAAAGATATTTAAAGGTAAAATTACCCCAAATACTCTTATTCGGATCAATTATTACATGTCGGTGGTCGAAATGTCTAATTTATAAATAAAATTAAGACAGTAAGGTCCAATATCTTAAAATTGAAACATTAAGGTTTAAGTTATAAAAAATTTAAAAGTTTAAAGTTTATTTTTAAAAGCCTTTCTTTTTTAAAATACTCATAAATGAGAGAGAGCATTTTAGAAAGAAAATACAACCTCGTCTAAACATACTCAACTTAATTTTAGTCTCAAATGGAAGAGTATCAAGGATTTAAAGGCAAGTAGAGGTCCATAAAGTCTTTGTTCCACTTCATTTTACAAGGTCCAATTTCTATCTTCTTACTTTTAATTTTGAAATGAATTGAACTTGTTGAATGCTTGATTATGGTGTAAAGAGGTTGATTTGAGGATTTAAATCCTTATCTCCATTTTAATTTAAATTCGAATGACTGGTATGTGATTTTCATGTCACGTGAATCATGTGAACCTATATTTGAATTTTGATGGCCATGTAATGCTAGATTTGTTTGAATATCATTGTTGTGGAATTTTGATTATGTATGATGTGAGTCTAGGTGAATCTAGAGTTTGTCAGTCATTGTCCATAAAAATTAAAATTAACCAATGATGAACTTGAGTTCAAAAGTTATAGTATAATGATTTATTGGGATTAGGGTCATCTGACCATGATGGACCTTTCAATATGGATTGTAAATGGTTATTAGTACTTCTAAATTATCTATGGGTCTTAAAATCGTTTGACTAGCTTTTTACCCCTTAAGGTAGAGTTTAAGGCCCAAATAATAAATTGTTAGTTTATTTTTGGGTCATTTATATAAGTATACAATATTTAGAAAGTAATTACAAAAAAGTGCATCAACCAAATAATTATAAAAAAGTGTAATTAGGAGTCATTACAAAAAATAGTACAATTCACATTAATAAGGAAACCTAAAATCAAGGATAAATAATTGTCATAATTAATAATTCAAATTCAAATATTTGGATCTAACAACAAAAATAAATTCAAATTCAAAATAATAATTCAAATTTAAATATTCAAATTCAAATCTTCATCTCTCTCACATACACTTTGAAATAATAGTCTGTCGCTACACCGCACATACTCCGCCGTTATACCGCCGCGAATCTCCGTTGTCCAAAACGCCAATGAGAATAAGAAGAAGATTCGCCCTACAAGAAATTTAAAAATAAATAGATGTAACTTTTAATGTTCTGAAAAAAAATTTATAACTATTTTGTTACTCATAAATAATAAAATGGTTACCTTTGTATGAATGATTGGCTACCAACTGCATCACATTCAAACGAAATTGATAACTTAATAAAATTGAATTGATTACCTTGGTCTGAAGGTTTGGCTACCAACTGTACTATGAAAAAACTGCAGGTGTGGATGTGAATTAGTTACTTTGGTATGAAGGTTTTGTTACCTTGGTACGAAAGTTTATTTACCTTGATCTGAAGATTTGGTAACCAACTATACTAAGAAAAAATGAAAAACTACCGCCGGTAGAGGAGGAGTAGTAGGAGGCTGAGGTGAGTAATTAATGAACAGAAGATAGACCCACCAAATGGGGGAAGCTTGCATTAATTAAGCCGTGGATCCAACCAAAAATACAAACACTAATCACAAAATGATTGGGTTGTTGGTTTGTTATACAACAATCATAAACAGGATTGTCACAATCTTCTTTGAAGCCAGCATCCGGAGGTTCACCCTCATACAATGCCCCCTCATGAACTTCACTGCTGCCCCAACTAATGAAATAAGCCAAGCACCAAGCAGGACCTTCATGACTAGTTTCCCTATGATTAAAAGGCCAAGACTCTTGTTCAGTCAATTGAAAAAAGTGACAAGCAGCTATGCAATCTATTCAATCTCATCATTGGAGATTGGTCGCTTCATCCAGTCTCCCTTGTATTTTATATCAATTCACCTGCTGCTGCCCACCATTCTAGGCCTAAATATATCATCACGTGGATGCTGATTTTCTCTTGCCTCTGCACTGATAAGCAGAGTCTTCACAGGGAGGGAAGGGAGAGAATCATAAGTAGATAGAGATGAGAGTTGGGCGCTTTTATTTTTTATTTTCTCTTCTTCTTCTTTAACAATGGTCGTGGTCGGTTATGGATGCCAGTTATGGATGATTATGGAAAGTAGTTCGACGGAGGGGATAGAAGGGAGGAGAGAGGAGAGAGAAAGTGCTGAATTGCATCCTATTAAAACACTCAACTAAATTAAAGGGATAAGAATGCACTAATTTTGTAAATAAAATATTGAATATGCACTAGTTTGTAAATATTTTATGTATGCACTTTTGTTGTAATTATTTTTAAAAATGTTATAGAAAATGTAATTGTTCCTTTATTGTTTGTATCAAGTCTAATGGGATGGCTTTCTTGCCCCAAGTTAGACCATAACCAATTTACTTACTCTGATTAAAGTAAAATAATTTTTGAAAATCGAAGACTATAAAATTGAGCAAATTCAAATAGTAAAAATTAAATACTTGGAAGAACTTTTAGAAATTCACAAAATACATCTTTTGAATGATTAAATATAAAACTTGATTTTCTTTATAAATATGAAAACTATCATACTTTGAATGACTTTTCAAACATAAAAGAATTTTAAGAAATCAAACTTGAAATTCTTTTTAAAACTCTCACTAAAACTATCATTATTACTCCCTCCGTCCCATAGTTATAGACTGATTTTTTATTTTGAGATGTCCCAATATACAGGCTACTTACTATTTATAAAATTTAGTTGGTTCATTGTTTTACTTTTATGCACTTATAATAAATATTCAACCATTACTCTTTTTTTGAAAAAATAACATTCAATGTCATTATTTTTATCACCACGTTTAATGTTGTTATATTCTCTTTGGTTAAAGTTCCATGGTTATGAATTTGAATCGTCAGTACACGTCAAACAATGAAGTTGAGAGTTCCAGTGTGATAAATAAGGAGTAATTAACTTATTTATTAATTTCATATTAAGGGGTATATTTGGAAAATTTATGTTAAAAATTGCCACTTAACTAATTTTCTTAAACTATGTGTCAAAAGAAATCAGCCTATAACTATGGGACGGAGGGAGTATCTTTTATATATATATTAGCAATAGTCTCGTGCCTCCGGCACTATGAACGGTGAAATTTATCCCAAACTTTGGACAGCCCATATGATTTATTAAAATGAGCGGGAAATTCAAAATCATTTGTATTTTTTTATATAGATATATATAGAGAGAGTCAGCTTCTTATACATACCACCCGCATGCAGGTGGGTACAAAAAAATCTAAATGGTTGTCAATTAATTATTGTTTTCATGTTGAGTGAGGTAATATATATATATATATATATATATATATAAAGAATGAGGATCAGGTCCGGACTCCCGAACCTGACTAAAATACGGACCTTTATTTTTATTTTATTTATTTTTTTAAAAAAAACAACTATAAAAAAGTTTAATATTTTATGGAACTTGAATTTTTTTATAATACAGTGTTTTGGGTGTGATTTCGATACATATAACAAAACAGGTCTGTACAGGGGGGGAAATTCAAGTTCCATAAAATATTAAACTTTTTTTTATATTTGTTTTAAAAAAAAGCAATAAATAAAAAAATTCGTATTTTAACAAAATCCGGGAGTCCGGACCTGATATATATATATATATATATAGATATATATATATATATATATATATATATATATATATATATATATATATATATATATATAGAGAGAGAGAGAGAGAGATCAATTATGTGAGGATAAATTATGCATAAATCATACAGGGGATAAATCATGCATAAATTATAGCTAATCACACGAATCGAAATCTCGCGAAATCGCAGCAGGACTAGAGATTTGGTTCAGAAGAGGATAGAACTAGAGAGTTTGTTCCAAAATATAATGCAAATCAAAGTAATGAGAACTAAATAAGAAGCAAAAATACCTGGTCAATCGCAGCAGGAGGGAGGGTTGAACTCTAAATCGCAGTTTGGTTTTCGAAATCGCAGCAGGAGGGTTTGGTTTAGGAACTCGAAATCGCAGCAGGAGGGATGGTTGCAGGAGGGAGGGTTTGGTTTTCGAAATCGCACCAGGAGGGAGGGTTTTGTTTAGGAATTGAGGGTGCTCGTACGTTAGCGGACTGAAAAGATAATGAGACTTGGGGCAATTTGGTCAGAAATTATTATTTTATGTGTCCGCTAGTTGAACTAGCAGATGGCGTGTTTGTCTTTTTTAATCCCAGCCATTAATTTATGTAATGGAAGGTTATGATGCTATTTCCCCAATTTTTATTCATAGAAAATATTTGCTATGGATCATTTCCCTATATATATAGAGAGAGAGGGGGGGAAGAGTATCTCAAACGGACTGTTCGTAAACGAACAGTCCTAGCTGGCTTTTTAAATTAAATAAATGGACCCATTTAAGATATTCACTAAAAACAAATGTTAAGTATGCAAACAAAACTTATCAGTCATTCCAGGCATTCTCTCTTCCCTCTCCATACCACGTATTCTCTTCTCCCTCTGCATACCAGCGAAAAACAATCCAGCGATTGAAGAGTCATTCCGCCCATCCCTCTCAGGTTCGACGTCCTCCTAAATCCGTGGATCTCGATTTCAAATAATACTTTTCCTCTCTATTCAGATTTGGGTTTAAAAGAAAAAAAGAAAAAGAGGAATCTAGATTTAAACCTAGATATAAATAACTAAATCAGTGTATAAATTTTGCCAATGTATATATAGAACTTAATTTCTCTAAAGGTTGCAAAGAAAAAAGTCCTAATTTTGGATTAATTGTTTTTTTTTCTTCTTTAATAAACAGAACAATTAATATTAGGGCATTTGGTGCAATTAATGTGACGGAATTAAGTCCATTAATATTTGTTGAGTATAAAATTGTTATTTGCATCGGAAGAGCCTTCTTCTTCTGAAATAAATAAATAAAGAAGAAGGCTCTGCTCTGAGATGTAAAAATATTAAAATACTTTTTCTATATATGCGTTCATATCTGTAATTAGTCTGGTTATCGGTAAACATGATTAGATTATCAATTGCAGCACTGCAATTGTCAGAGTTATTTTTGAGTTCTTTGGTGCATATGTTATATGTGTTTTACATATTCAGCACGACTATGGCTGGTGATCTCTCACAAACCTTAAATGAATGGTTTTACATTTCTAATTTGGATATTAAATTTAAAGGGGTCAAAGATGAGGAGCCGAAAACTTTAACATCTGCTGATAATTAGCAGAGAAACAGTGAGGTGTTTAGCATGTCTGATTTAGTACACATATGTACATCATTTTTTAAATGAGGACTTTTAATACTTGAGTATCTTTTTCCTGTGTGAATAATTTTTTGCATAATTTTGTATATTTACATATTGTTGAAATGGACATTGTGGATTTAGATTTGGTAAAATATGCTTAATACTATAAGGAATTTTCAGATTGTATATGGAAATCAGAAAGTACAGAAGAGTTTGACTCTAGGTGGTTGGGTCTTATTCTCATAAGTGGGTTGAATGAGAATAATAAATGGCTAAAGTCAATGTTTGAAATTCACTAAAGATGGGTGCCTGTATATGTTAATCATGTTTTCTCAGTCGGTATATGCCAAGTAGCCAACAAGCTGAGGGCACTCATGCATTCTTTAAGAGATATGTTAACAAAAGAAATTCATTGGTGGATTTTATGATTCAGTTTGGTAGGGGTCTTTAACACCAACGTCATGAAGAATTAAAGGCCGACAATAAAGACATAAATGAAAAGCCTAAGGTGAAAATGCTCCACTATTTTTTGTTACAAATGGTTGATATTGACACATGTGAATTATTTTATAATTTTCAAGATGAGTTGTGGGGGAGCTTCTTGATTATAGATTCCAGCTTATTGGAGATTATTATAATCATTGTGTGTATAATATTAAAAAATGATGATAAGTATAAAATGAGGGAGATTGTTTATGAAAAAGACTTGGATTATGCTTAATGTAGTTGTAAAAAATTTGAGAGCGTTGGAATTCCTTGTAGGCATCTTTTAGCTTATTTGAACAAGTTTCATGATCTAGAGAAACTTTCAAATAAGTACATGTTAGGAGAATGCATATTATGATTTGATGTTTTAATGCACATGCTCATAATTATTTGTAAAGTCCTTCAATGAATATATATACAAGGACTTAGTGATAGATCAAATTTGTTAGGTTGATCTAAGATCTTAGCGTGTATCATTCTGTAATGGAATGTATAGATAAAAATATCAAAGCTGTTAAGTTGATTTTGAGATGTAATAGATAGGCTTCGAAGAAATCGTAGTGTATCATCTGATCAACACTGCAGAAGTTAAGGTAGAAACGTAAAGCTTTGAAGATCGTAGTGTGCCTGCCTTGAAGGGACTCTTCGAAAATCGTAAAGTGATCCCAATGTTTGTCGAGCCAACTCCACGATCATAGTGTGATGAAGGAAACATGGAGTTTACAAGTCAATGATCGTAGTGTGCTCTTGGGATCGTAGAGTTAACAACATGAGCAAATGAAGATCATAGTGTGCAAAGGTCTAAGGGAAATCGTAGTGCTCTCGACTGATAGCATCATAGTGTGCAAAGAAGTCAAGACTCTATGATCTGAATCGTAGAGTACCATGATCCAAATCGTAGAGCATCATATGTCTCATGTCAGAAAACGTCGAGCCTCATGATTTGTGTAAAGGTAGATTTCAACATATGAGGAATGGATTCTAGACGTTGCAGTACTCATTAGTCCCAAAGTATATGAAATATCCTTAGTATGCAACAAAGAAGCGTATTGAAGAAGTTAAGGATAATACAATGGGTAAGAGGGACAAAACACCTTTTCAGGTGGTAGGTGAGAAAGCAGTCTGCAGCGTCAGTGGGCCAGAATGCAGAATTCAAAAGATGTGCAGAAATGTCTCTATCACAGTACAGAAAGTTCAGACTCATTCAATGCCTCAACGGATGGATCCAGAGGATAGTTTTCAAGGTCACATATATACAGATCAGACAGATGAGAGAGAACTAAGCAAGCATTGAACAAACAACGTGAACATCTCTCTCAATCTCAACTCTACGATCTTAGATATTGCAAAGCTTGCTCAGCTACTCAGTTCTTTAGAACAAATGCTTACATAGCAACTTAGTAGCAACCATCAAGAACTTAACATTATCAACCAACTAAAGAAGTGTACCAAGTCTGCTGGACTTGAAGAGTTCGTAGTGAACTGTAAGAAAGCCAAGTCTACTGGACTTGAAGAGTTCAAGAGTGAACTAAGAAGTTCCTAGACTGTTGGTCTAGAAGGAATCTGTGTGATTCAGAAGTTGTAATAGACATCCTTAGTGGATATCATACTCGTTGAGTAGAAGAGTGAACTAGGAGCTTTAAGTGCTCTTAACCACTTAAAAACGACTTTGTCATTTACATTCATACCATAACTGCTATATCTGTTATAACTGCCATAACTGCCTCACCCTCATTACTCCATTGCTTGGTAAAGAAGATTAAAACAAACACTTATTCTGCTAAGTTTTAATCATTATCAAAGAACAAGTTTAAAATGGAAAGATTTTTAAATATCTATTAACCCCTCCCCCTTCTAGATAACTATTGTGCCAACTAGGAACTAACAATTGGTATCAGATCAGGTTCTATTTTACAGCGTACAAGCTTTAGTAGATTAAATGGCACTCGTACCAAGTGAATCCAGGACCGGGGGAGGAAGCAAGCCACCAATGTGCAACAAGGATAAATTTGTTGACTGGAAAGTCAGGATGCAAGCTTACATGCACTCAATAGATGAAGATCTATTTGAGACCATTCTTAATAGGCCCTATATACCAACAAAGCTTGCACCAACCACTGACGATCCAAACATAATACAAATCAAAGTTAAAGAAGAATGGTCAGACACAGAGAAGAGAGCTGTCCAACTTGACAAAAAGGCTAATAACATCTTATTCCAATCCTTAGAGGACGATCTGTTTGAAAATGTTGTAAATAGCAAAACAGCTAAGGAAGTTTGGGAAGCACTGCTGATCATGCACGAAGGAACTGAAGAAGTAAGAGAGAACAAACAGTCTCTCCTGACACAGCAGTACGAAATGTTCGCTCATGTGCAAGGAGAAAATGTGACTGCCACCTATGAAAGAATCAACGTTCTACTCAACTCTCTACGAGCGTATGGGAAGATCTATCCTAACAAAGACCTAACCATAAAGTTCATGAGAGCTCTACTGAGCAGGTGGGATGCCAAGACCACAATAATAAGAGAATCAAAGAATCTTAATGAGATGACAGTTAAACAGCTATATGGCAATCTCCTGACCTACGAACTGGAGCTGACCCAACGTGTTGAAACCTTATCAGAAGGAAGAAGGAAAGACAAGGGTGTTGCTCTCAAGGCTAATGAAGGTACATCAAAGGTCAACACTGAGATTGACTCTGATTATGATGAAGACGATGATGAAGACTTCGCTATGCTGGTAAAGAGACTAAGAAGGTTCATGCGACAAGGCAGAATCAGCAAGCCAAAGAAGGTCAGCAATTACAGCAGCTAGGAGAAAATGAATGACCTATGCTACAACTACAAAAAGCCTGGCCATTTCATCGCCAACTGCAACAAACCTATTAAATAAGAACTAAAGAAGAAAACACATGCAAAGAAGGAATACAAAGGAAACAAGAGGCCTCAGAAAAGAGACAAAGGCCTGGTAGCTGGAGGATCGTGGAGTGATTTAGATAATGACTCAAATGCTAACTCCGGAGATGAAGAAGAGCCACAAATGGCCAATCTGTGTCTAATGACCAAACATGCAAAGAACAACCAAAATCTCAACATACGTGATGTAAGTCTCGATGAGGTATTTGATTTCAACTCTCCTGATGTAGATATAAGTGATTTAAGAACTGATTTGCATGGCATAACCACTGATCTAAATCAATAAATGAAGTGGTTTAGAGTTTTGTCTAAAGATCATTCACTTCTTCAAGAGGAGAAAAAGAAAGTTCAAGAAGAGCTTGAAACAGCCCTTCTATGCACTAATCTTCTTTCCAAGCTTGAGGCTGAGAATGAAACTTTAAAACAGACAAACACACTTAATGCACAAAGAGAGTCTAAGCTAACCTCTAGAATTAAGGACCTAGAGAAGACTATCTCTACATGGAACAAATCCTCATCATCTATGGACTGCCTGCTCTCTAGTCAGAGAAGCACGTTCGACAAAACAGGTTTAGGCTTTGGGGAATCCATCTCTGAGTCATGTGTGGAAAAGACAATGGAAACTAGCACTAGTAATGCCTCAAGTTTTGGTAGAGGCATTGCCATTGTGAAATCCTCACAGTTGGAAGAGCCAGTTCAACCTCGTTCTACTGTTTCTAGTTATACTCAGAGAAGTAAAGGATCTCACGCTGGACTGGGCTTCATAAAGGAGAAGAGTAACCCAACCTCTACTCACCAACCTCAAAAAATCGTAGAGTCAAGCAAGACCAACTCTACGAATCAACTGGGAAGGTACAGTAGAGGTAAGGCACACTCATCATTATTTATGAAACCTAAGGACACGTGGAAGAAAGAGAACCAGTTTAACAAAAGGCTAACTAAGGAACCACACGAGTCCAAGTGGAAGATGAATCATCATACACACACGGGCATGCATCATAATAGATGTTTCATATGCAATAAATATGGTCATAGGGCTACAAAATATTATTATAACTCCATGCATGTGTGACCCAAGATTAGACAGATTTGGATCCCAAAAGGCACTAACAATGAAGGACCCATGCAAATATGGGTAACAAAATGAAGATTCAAATGTTTTGACAGGAAATGAGCTCCACGGCCTCAACATGGTATCTGGACAGTGGATGCTCGAGGCATATGACAGGGAACAAAGCTCTACTATCTAACTACATAGAAAAGGAGGGTCCCCCAGCCATCTTTGGAGATAATGGCTCGGGTAAGACAAGAGGATATGGCTCTGCTGGCAATGGTGCAGTATCTTTCAGCAAAGTAGCCTATGTGGAAGGTCTTCAACACAACCTTCTAAGTATCAGCCAACTCTGCGATAAGGGTCATCAAGTGACATTCCTCAACAACCAATGTCAAGTCAGATATTTGAAGACATCTGTTGTAAAGCTAACCAGGACAAGAGAAGGAAATGTTTAAACAGTGGATCTTGGTCAACTAAGCTCAGATGAGATAATATGTTTTCTGGAAAAAGCATCTGAAGAAATGAGCTGGCTATGGCATAGACGGTTGTCTCACTTAAACTTCAAAAGCATGTCCAAACTGGCATCAAAAGACCTAGTAGCTGGCCTACCCAAGTTCAACTTCATAAAGGAAAGGCCATGCAATGCCTGTCAGCATGGAATGCAAATCAGAAGCTCATTAGCAAAAATGCCAACTCTATTGACAAGCCCCTACAGTTACTCCACATGGATCTCTTTGGGCCAATCCCAACAACTATTCTTGGAGGAAAAAGATACTCTCTAGTCATAGTCGACGACTACACCAGATTCACATGTGTATTCTTCCTAACCTCAAAGGATGAAACAAGCTCCAAATTAATCAAGATGTTTAGACTGGTAATGAACGAGAAAGGAGAGAAAATCAAGGCCATAAGGAGTGATCATGGAAGAGAATTCGATTTCTCAGAAATAGACAAGTTCTGCTCAGACAATGGCATCAGTTACAACTTCTCAGCTCCACGAACTCCTCAAAAAATGGAGTTACTGAAAGAAAGAACAGAACTCTGATAGAGGCTGGAAGGACTCTACTGGCAGTAGCTCGCCTGCCTGAATACTTTTGGGCAGAAGCTGTCAACACTGCATGCTACACGCAGAACAGATCATTAATTCACTCTACGATCAAGAAGACGCCCTACGAACTGTGGAAAGGAAGGAAGCCAAGTGTCAGCTACTTCCATGTCTTTGGTTGTTCATGCTATATTCTCAACAATGGAAAGCAGTATCTGACAAAATTCCAGCCCAAGTCAGACGAAGGGATCTTTCTTGGATATGCCACAGACAACAAGGCTTACAGTGTGTTCAACAAGAAGAAACTGAATGTTGAAGTCTCAATACACATCATCTTTGATGAAACTAACTTAGAAAAAATAGTGCCTCAAGACACTACGACCGATAGTGCAGACACTACGAATGAAGTTGTTGAGCTCAACACTACGATCGTAGTGCCAGATAGTGAAATCGTAGAGCATGAGAATGTGATCGTAGAGAGATCCATGCAAGACAGTGAGCCTCCACTCCAAAAAGAAGAGATAGACCTTGAAGAATTAAGACAGGAAAGCATCAGGACAGATGTCTTAATCGGCAACAGATGGGCAAGAGATCACACTCAGGATCTAATCATTGGAGATCCGAGTGCTAGAGTCAAAACAAGAGGTGACACTCAGAATGAATGTTTTTATCTAAGCTTCCTGTCACAAATAGAGCCAAAGAAGATAGAGGATGCTATGGAAGACTCCAGTTGGATAGAAGCCATGCAGGAAGAACCCAACCAATTTGAATGAAGTAAAGTATGAAGATTGGTACCAAGACCAAAGAGTCATCATATAATAGGAACTAAGTGGGTCTTCAGAAATAAAATGGATTAAGATGAGGTCATAAATAGAAACAAGGCAAGATTAGTGGCGAAGGGCTATTCTCAAGAAGAAGGTATCGACTATGATGAGACATTTGCACCTATTGCCAACTGGAAACCATCAGAATCTTTCTTGTTTTTGCTGCCCACATGAAGTTCAAAGTCTTTCAGATTGATATCAAGAGTGCATTTCTAAATGGAGAACTCCAAGAAGAAGTCTATGTAGAGCAACCTCCAGGTTTCATCAATCCATCTCTTTCCAATTATGTCTATAGATTGGATAAAGCTTTATATGGTCTTAAACAAGCACCTAGAGCATGGTATGAAACACTGACTAATTTCTTAATCAAAAATAGGTTCACTAGAGGTAGAGTAGATACCACATTGTTTCTTAGAAAGCATAAAGATAAAGTCTTACTAGTTCAAATATATGTTAATGATATTATCTTTGGTTCTACTAACGAAAAGTTATGCAAGAGATTCTCTAAGATAATGCAGAGCAAGTTTGAAATGAGCATGATGGGTGAGCTGAACTTCTTCCTTGGACTGTAAGTAAAGCAGACTGAAGAAGGAATTTTTATAAATCAAGCCAAGTACATCAAAGACTTACTAAAAAAGTATGGCATGGAATCAGCCTCTCCCATGAAAACACTAATTGCTCCTGCAACCAAGCTAGACAAGGATGAGAAAGGTAAAAGTATTAATATAACTCAATACAGAGGTATGATAGGCTCTCTTTTATACCTAACTGCCAGTAGACCAGACATAATGTTTGCAACATGCATATGTGCTAGATTTCAGGCTAACCCTAAAGAGTCACATTTATCTGCTGTAAAGAGGATCTTCAGGTATCTCAAGGGTACACCTTACTTGGGGCTTTGGTATCCCAAGGAATCCTCATTTGAACTAACAGGATATACAAATGCTGATTTTGTAGGATGCAAAATAGATAGAAAGAGTACCAGTGGCACTTGTCAACTGCTAGGAAATAGACTTGTGTCCTGGTTTAGCAAAAAGTAAAACTCAGTATCTACTTTAACTGCAGAAGCTGAATATATTGCTGCTGGCAGCTGTTGTGCTCAAATCCTATGGATGAGAAATCAGCTAGCTGACTATGGGTTCGATTTCAAATCTATTCCCATACACTGTGATAACACAAGTGCCATATCAATAACTCATAATCCTGTCATGCATTCTAGAACTAAGCATATAGAAATAAGGTATCACTTCATTAGAGATCATGTGCAAAATGGAACTATATCTTTATAATATATCCCTACTGAAAATCAACTTACTGATATTTTTACAAAACCTCTAGATGAATCCAGATTTAATAAGTTAATAAGTGAGCTAGGCATGCTAAATCTATAACCATGAAATATACGCTCTAGATTGTGCTAATCATGACAGATATAACGGCTGAACTCAAAATCATAGACATGATCAAGGAAAGTTCACGATCGTAGAGCTGAAAAGAAAACTATCTCAACGATCGTAGCAAAGACTTAACTATCGTAGTGCAGACTCAACGATGACACAAGCCCCATCCACAAAGCAAAAATGTATCATGTGATGACAAGCTTCATAACAGAGCAATCTCTCTAAGAGGTGGCTCAAGAACAAACCTAACCCTTGAATCTCTCCAAGAGGTTGGCCCTTCCTGAGTTACCTTAAAAAGAATGCTTAGTCAAAAACTCATCACAAGGATCCGGTCAGACTCAACGATCGTAGGACAGACTCAACGAATGATTAATCAGACTCGACGTTCGTAGGACAGACTCAACGAATGCTGGAAAGACTCGACGATCGCAGGACAGACTAAACGAACATAATACTACCTCAACAATTGTAGTCTTCCTAAGGACGCCTCAATTCTGAAGGAGCCAAGGGCAAATTAGTACATTCCTGCAGAGTCAAAATTGTAGAGCCAAACAAAAATCGACACCTATCCCACCAAGAGAAAAAGAAGAGAGGGAAGTTACAAGTACAAGTTGAAATTACATTTTTGAAACTGAAGTCCAAAAGATTATCTCTCTTTAATTCTCTCTCTCTCTCTCTCAAAGTAAAAGCCCTAAATCAGCAGAAAGCTCAGACGTATCTCACTTCCAACTACAGAATCAATGGCTACTTCAAATGTGGTATCCAGCTACAGACTCTAATTTGACGAATTCAAAAGAGCTCCACCAAAATTTCACAAGACCCTAGCGCTGCTGAAGAAAGCGGGTCTCGAGGAGGCTCTGAGCACAGATACCCTTATCTATCCCAAGCTAGTGAAAGAGTTCTACAAAAATGGTGTGTTTGAAAATGGCACCATCACAACAAGAGTAAGGGAAGTAGAAATTAGACTAAAGGCAGAAGACTTCAATCTGGCCCTAGGTTTCAAGAATGAAGGGCACCCATTCTTAGACAGCATAGACTTCCAAGAGGGACTAAGAAAAATGCATCACAAGAAAAACCCCTCTGTGAAAGGGTACAAAAAGAAGGAGTTCCCACAAAGGTACAAATTTTTGGCTGACATTATTGGGAAATGCATCTGCTGTAAGAGTTCAGGTCATAACTCGGTGAATGAAGCTCAACTTAAGCTCATGACGGCCATGTTTTATGGTATACAACTCAACTATGGAGCTGTATTGCTCGAGTGGATCGGTAAGTGGATCGTCAACTCGAAGAAATCAAAAAGCCCTTAGAAGATGCTATATGGGCGTTTCTTAAGTATCATTCTGCAATCTGCACTGGGTGACAAAATTGGGGAAGAAAAGGGAGAAGCCATAAACCCGAATCGAAGAATGACCTAGCAGTTGTTTGAAAACTGGAAGAGAAACCCTTTTGAGTATGTACGAATGATGACTGAGTCCAGTGGAAGAACTGGGGAACTAAAGGACGCAGGCTTTCTAGGAAACATGTCTGTTGTCAAGGAAGTTGAAGAAGAAGAAGAACAAGCTAACAAGGAAGAACCCTCTGTCCTTACCAGAAAAAGCAAGGGCAAGAGGAAGGTAAGGGCTAGACAGATAGAAGAGCCTCAAGGATCTACAACTGATATTGTAAAGTCCCCGAACCCGGATACTTGAAACCCGAACTCGGTACTTCACGATACCATTTCTATGAGCGGAATACTACTAATAATAATAACAATAATATAAAACATAAACTTAAATTATAATTACATCAGAGTCTTTCTCCCAAGTACGTAACCTTTAATCATTCATTACATGTCATAACATATATAAATATATATATCATAGTCTTCATAATCTAAAACTATTACAAACAGTAGCATATAAAGTCATTCAACAACTTTTCCTTTTCCTTTGTTCTTGACAGATCCTTCTAGTCCTTCACACTTAGCTGAAAACATTTAAATTAAGCAAGGATGAGTATTTGATTGCCCAGCAAGTATTATATATATATATATAGACTGAAAGAATTTAAATGTTTTCTTTATAATATTCTTCTACAACTAGTCAGTAGTTGTGAAGTAATCTGTACCAATAATAATAACATAACAACCCTCTTTCAAATTTTTGAAACTACGTATTGACTATACATGGGGTTTCTGTGACATACTATGAACATTGTTTTTCATTTTCGAAAAGGTTTGAACAGAAATTCATCTGTAAACCGTCATGACTTACGGGCACGGAGGGTGATCAGCCCTATTGTACCCTGTATTGATCAATACTACATGTATAAGAACGATGTTATCGTTCACTCTGTCCGCCTTGGGCGCATAAAAATTTTCCCATTATCGGGATGTTCATACCTGTCGGGTTTTTATAACAAAGGTCTTATCTTATTTAACAATAATATAATTCAACATATATGTATATCAAAGGTGTATCAACATGCGATTGAATACAATGATTATCCAAGTGGGGACACTTGTATAATCATTTCTAGAAATTAACGAACAGAATATATATATTCGAATTATCATATACTAACATGTTGATAATCAAAGGGTGTATATAATATAAGTTTAACAATCTGTATAATAATAACAATAATTCTGAACTTCTCACTTCTGTCCATTGTATAAAGAAAATGCAAAGTTAGGATACTTGCCTGATGCGCTGCTTACACTTTGCAACTTAGTTTTATCTTTTATGAAATCACCTAACATTAATCAGATTATTTTACTGATTAGTACAACATATCATACACATAACACTGCCTATTGCAGTCAGCACATTTCCTATTCACATTAGCACACATGTTCAACAGTCGTTGACTCATAATCAAACATCAACACCTTCCTAATCACATTGTCATACAACCTTAATAACCATTGAATCACTAATAAACAATTAACTAACCAATTTGTCTAAGTCCAGATCAATTTCTGATCTATGTCGGTCTACCGACAGCTTTATCGGTTAAATATCGAGTCTAAGACTCTAATCCGTAGTTCAATATCCATTTGGATAACTTAAACATCAGTCGCACTATTTTTCATGGCCTTATAATAATTAAATAATTATTATCATTTATTATAATTTTTGAAATATCAGAATCATTATGAAATGATTTAAATATTAAACAATTCTATTATCATTAATATTTAATTAATATTAAACTATTAATGAAACCATTGCCAAAATATTAAAGTTATGTATATTAACTCAAAATATTTTTAAAGTATTTATAATACCCTTAAATGTTTTTTAAAACATTTAAAATCATCATTAAATAATTACCATTAATATTT
The DNA here is from genome assembly GCA_020205505.1 of Panax japonicus. Classification (NCBI taxonomy): domain Eukaryota; kingdom Viridiplantae; phylum Streptophyta; class Magnoliopsida; order Apiales; family Araliaceae; genus Panax; species Panax japonicus. The sequence continues at coordinate 54,378,087 of CM035101.1, read as the reverse complement.
AAATATTAATGAACTATTTATCCAAATATTAAAAGTCAATAATTATAACTTAAAATATTTTTAAATCATTAATATCCTTTTTAAAATGATTTTTAAATAAATAAAACCATTTTTAAACTATTTATTTAATATAATTATTAAATAAATTTAATATCATTAATAATAATTTAATAATCATTAATATTAAATTATTAAAGAAATTATCCTTTAAATATTAAAAGTTATATTTTATAACTTAAAATATCTTTAAACACTTTATTTTTATTTAAAATGATTATTATAATAATAAAATCATTTTTAAACTAAATTATTTAATATAATTATTAAATAACTTTATTATCATTAATCATAATTAATTAATGAAATTTACCTTTAAATATTAAAAGTTATATTTTATAACTTAAAATATTTTTAAATACCTTATTATTATTTAAAATGATTTTTAATATAATAAAATCATTTCTAATTCATTTATTTAATTCATTTAATAAATAACTTAATTATCATTAATATTTAATTTTTTTAATGAAAATTATCACATAATATTAAAAGTTATCAAAAATAACTTAAATTATTTTCTTATACCATAATATAATTTTAAATGATTTTTCAAATATTAAAATCATTTTTAAATAATTTATTTAATATTATAATTAAATAAATTAAATACTTGTAATGTTCTAAAAATATTAAATATTTATGAAATATATTTAAAATAATTAAAAACTAATTTTCAGAATTTAAAATAATTTTTAATAATTTATTTTGTATTTTTAATAATTAAAAACTATTTTTTTATTTTTTTATTAATTTCCAAAAATTATTAATAAAACTGTCGCTAAAGGGCTATAACGACACTTTCTGTCGCTATAGGTGTTCTTGAGGATTTCCAGAAACATAAACCAGTGTGCTAGGGGGGTGGTTTGACCATAAATAACTTTCTGTACAAAATGTTTCTAGGAGATCTAACACATAAATCTTGTAGTACTCATATAACACTACAATTACCAACAAACATCATGAATTAACAACAACAGATCTGGGAGATATAAGCCTCCAAACTATCTAACAACACTGTTCTTCACGAAAAACAGTTCGAGGTGCCTACTTTGGACCTCTATAACTTGCAATCCGTGTAACGTTTTTGTGATCTATCACTTCCAGTGTGTATAAATCATGTAGTACTACAACTATAACACTTAACATACATATAACAACAACTTATCTAACAGGAAATAGCCGGTCAAAGTTCACCACAGAAATTGTTCATAAAAATTATGGGTTCGGTAATTTCACAGTTTTGGTCAACGGGTTTTGACCATGAATAACTCCCGATATATAAGAGATATGTACTTGATTCTTTTTGCACCTTAAAGATCATATTACATACTACATATAACAACTTACAAACACCAAAAATACTAAATAATCACAGAGATATAAGGCCTGACATTTGCCTAAAAATAACAGATTTCGGTTTTTTTTAAAAGTTGGAAAAACTTTGATTTTGAGCACTTTGATGTTATGGGTCATGAATCTAACAAACCAGAACATTAATAAACTCCTTATTACACATATTTAACAAATCAATTGCATCAATTAACATTAAATCAAAGGATTTCTAAAATTAGGGTTTTTATACCTTTATACCTTGATTTTGATTTCTTAGCTTCCAAGTTGTTTGTGATTGGATTATGGTGAACATGGGGCTTGATAAAGGGACTGATTTAGCAACAAATTTCGTTGGTTTGAGAGAAAATGAGAGTTGGTTGAGTATTGAATAAAAATTGGCTAGCAAAATCACTTTTTCTTTCTCTAAAATCTATTTATAGACCACTAAGGTGCATGAATTGGCTGAGTTATGCTTGTTGCTGTCATTAAAGAGCATGTGGAGTTGTTGAGAGTTATTGAACCACCTCCCCTAATTGTCAAAACCTAAGTTTGTAGCTTCAATAATGCAAGAGGGGCATTTTTGTCATTTCCTTAAATTTCTAGAAAATTGTTTTAGGGTTTAGGGTTTAGACATTTTAGTGTTTAGGGTTTAACATTTAACCCTTAAAGATTTAGCAACTAGGATTTCAAAAATTTCCAAATTTAGGATTTAGCAATTAGGGTTTATTACAAAAATAATAATATAAAATAACTAAATTTTAGTTTCTAAAATTAGACAATTTAGGTTTGTTAATTAGATTAATATTCTAATTACTTTATACCATAACATTAGGGTTTAGATCATATAATTATTGTTGACTTTGCTAATTTAGCAATTAGGGTTTACTCTTTCGGTAATTAGGGTTACCAAATTACAATTAGGGTTCTAATTACTAAATTAGGGTTTAATAATTTAGGGTTTCTAAATTTAATAATTGTAATCATAATACTTGTGAATTAATTACATTAATACAATAACCAACAATCTCAAACTCTAATTTTAAATTAGGGTTACTAATTATAGTAATTAGGATTTCCAGAATTTTAATTAGGGTTTACCTAATTAATATATTTAATACATGACATAATTAATATTATACACTTATAAAATAATCTTATACTCTAATTTGGATCTCAAATTAGGGTTTAACATCATTACTAGGATTTGGTCAAAAATACACCGTAATTGACCAACCATTATCAATACGGTAATACCGTACATATTCATAGCACTGAAAAATCAAAATATAATTAATATTATATTATTATTCTAATACCTTGACAATAATCCAAAATTAGGGTTTGGATTCCATATCTGATTATTCTTTCATATTTAACTTTAATAATTAAGGTAAAATAATTAACTTAATAATCTGTACAAAATTCATATAATAAAATAATTATTATATTTATTCAAAAAAAAATCACTTCATAATATATGATTATATATTCATGGAAAATAATTAATAAAAACATTTCTATTTTAAAATTAATTATTATAAAAATATACTTTATAATAATCAATAATTCTAGAATAAATTTACTTGTAAATATTCATGTAATAAATATATTTTTATTTACCACATAAATACATATACACATAATCTTGTACAAATCCTCATCCTTAAATAATAAAAAAAAATTTATACGCAAAATTTCTTATTTATTTATATAGAAAATATTGGGTTGTCACAGATATTCCTGTAGAGTCCTCTGATATAGAGACTTTGAGGATGCTAAGAAGGAAACAGCAGCAAGATGAAGCTGATGAGGATCAAGCCACCATATCACAGATCCTAAAGAAGAACAAAGCTGACCATAAGTCCGAAAGGCCATCAATCTCCTCTATCGTAGAGTCTCTACTGTTCACAGAGGCCAGACCAAATATGGCATGCAAGGAAGGAGATGTCTCAAGTATAGTTTTTATTGAACATGACAAAGCTAAGATTCAATAGAGTCCTAAAGTTGTGGCTAAACCCAGAAAATCAAGAAGAAAGCTAGTCAAGAACTACATTCTTGAAAATGAAAAGGTGCTGAAAAAGGAAGCAAAGAGTGTGGATGGGTAAAGATGGATATAGAAGCTATCTGTGCAATCAAATATTTTCTTACCTACCCATGATGGCATACCATCAAGCTCAAATCCTGAACTCATGGGATCATATGTTCTGGAGCTTCAAAGAGTATCCAGCCATCTCAGTTCTGGCTCATGGATTCCCAAGGAAAGTCAACTTTGCCAAGAAGCTGCTTACTGACCATTCTTCATCCAAGGATAAACTTGAGGTACTGACTATCCCTGATCTCTTCAAAGTTAATCACTTGTCATCATCTTCATTCAGTCAATTCTATGAATTTCCTCGATGGTTGGAAGTGATTCTTCACCCACTCAATCAATTTCCAGTTGCAGAATCCCAAAATTCTATAACTGAAGAACCAAATGAAGTCAACCTTACTTTGCTCCCACAAACTACCAACTCTACGATTCTAGACTCTAGACCCATCCTAGAGTCCCAAATAGAGATCGTAGAGACACTTGTACCAAAAATCCAAACCCAAGCCCCTCCATCCGATATACCATCCTCCTCATCAAATGACTACTTTAGTCTTGATCTTGCTCTCTACAACCTGAAAGATCAATCCCAACAAATAATCCCTCCAATCAACAATCCTCAAGCGAATGATACTCTCCCAAACCTGCCTATAAAGGATGAATTGAAAGAAACCTCTGAGAAAATGGTCAAGTCTATAGAAGCAAGTCTGGAATCTAACTCCGATCTCATTAATATCCGGCTGAATCAAATGATCACAGCTGCAAATAATTTCCCTGGCACTTTGAATACTGAGCTTACAAATAAGCTGAGAGAATTTATTCAAGAAATTCTTAAGAGCATGAAGGACAGAGATGAGATTCACTTCCAGATTGCTTCCAAGCAAAGAGAGGTTGTTCTTGAAATGCAGAAACATCAAGAAACTCAAAATAAACTTATGCTGGAGAATATCATCAACTTAAAAGCTTCTGTTTACGACTTCCAGATATCTTATGTCTATCAGGAAAAACAGAATGACATAGTTCTAACAGCCCTCCGAAACAAAGAAGCAAGATCTGACAAACAGATCAAGGAAAGTAGAGAGGACATTGCTCAGATACAAAGCCAACTAAACGAGCTTGTCCAAGGTGTTAATCGACTGTCTGCAGATATTCGAACCCTTGATGCTGACATAAAGGGGGAGAATACAGGGAAATGAGTTTAGGGAGGACATGGATGTCAAGGTAAAGGCAGAGGAGGTCATGGAACTCAAGAAAGGGGAAGAGGACAAGTTCATGCTCAAGCATCATGAAGCCCTCCTACTAGACAAATCAACCATCAGACTCAACGATCTGATCAGCATGGAATTTTAACTGCTATACCTTTAAGACGTCGGGAGTCAACTCCCAGCTCACAAGATGTGTCTACTGTACGCATTAGAATGCCAACTGGAGATCATGCATTCATGTACAGGCATAAAGAAAATCCAAGACTAAGTCCAAGCGAGCTGGAAGAGTTAGCCAGAAACGGGGAAACCTGCAGAAAAAGAAGGGCTGAGGAGTATGCCAACCCACCTCCACCAAAGAGGTTAAAGAAATAGAGATAAGTTGAAACTTTAAATTCCTATTGATGTAATGCCAAAATGTAATATCTCCTGATCATCAATAAATTCATGCTAATTCTTTAGAAATTTTAGCTGCTCACTGAAATACTAAGTCATGTTTAAATTTCCTGCAAATGCATCTAGTCACTAATAATCATGACAACAAATCTCCTTGGTTATGTCAACATCAAATAGGGGGAGATTGTTGGGAGAATGCATATTATAATTTGATATTTTAATGCACATACTCATGATTATTTGTAAAGTCCTGCACTGAATATATATACAAGGACTTAATGATAGATCAAAATTGTTAGGTTGATCTAAGATCTTAACGTGTATCATTCTGTAATAGAATGTATAGATAGAAAGATCAAAGCTGTTAGGTTGATCTTGAGATGTAATAGATAGGCTTCGAAGAAATCGTAGTGTATCATCTGATCAACACTGCAGAAGTCAAGGCAGAAACGTAGAGCTTCGAAGATCGTAGTGTGTCTGCCTTGAAGGGACTCTTCGGAAATCGTAGAGTGATCCCAATGTTTGTCGAGCCAACTCCTCGATCGTAGTGTGATGAAGGAAACATGGAGTTTACAAGTCAACGATCGTAGTGTGCTCTCGGGATCGTAGAGTCAACAACTCGAGCAAGTGAAGATCGTAGTGTGCAAAGGTCTAAGAGAAATCGTAGTGCTCTCGACTGATAGCATCGTAGTGTGCAAAGAAGTCAAGACGTTATGATCTGAATAGTAGAGTACCACAATCCAAATCGTAGAGCATCATATGTCTCATGTCAGAAAACGTCGAGCCTCATGATTTGTGTAAAAGTAGATTTCAACATATGAGGAATAGATTCTAGACGTTGCAGTACTCATCAGTCCCAGAGTATATGAAATATCCTTAGTATGCAACAAAGAAGCGTATTGAAGAAGTTAAGGATAGTACCATGGGTAAGAGGGACAAAACACCTTTTCAGGTGGTAGGTGAGAAAGCAATCTGCAGCGTCAGTGGGCCAGAATGCAGAATTCAGAAGATGGACATAAATGTCTCTATCACAGTACATAAAGTTCAGAAGCATTCAATGCCTCAACGGATGGATCCAACGGATAGTTTTCAAGATCACATATATACAGATCAGACAGATGAGATAGAACTAAGCAAGCATTGAACAAACAACGTGAACATCTCTCTCAAGCTCAACTCTACGATCTGAGATATTGTAAAGCTTGCTCAGCTATTCAGTTCTTTAGAACAAGTGCTTACATAGCAACTGAGTAGCAACCATCAAGAACTCAACATTATCAACCAACTGAAGAAATGTACCAAGTCTGCTGGACTTGAAGAGGTCATAGTGAATTGTAAGAAAGTCAAGTCTGCTGGACTTGAAGAGTTCAAGTGTGAACTAAGAAGTTCCTAGACTGCTGGTCTAGAAGGAATCTGTGTGATTCAGAAGTTGTAACAGACATCCTTAGGGGATATCCTACCCGTTGAGTAGAAGAGTAGACTAGGAGTTTTAAGTGCTCTGAACCACTTAAAAATGACTGTCATTTACATTCATACCATAACTGCTATATCTGTTATAAATGCCATAACTGCCTCACCCTCATTACTCCATTGCTTGATAAAGAAGATTAAAACAAACACTTATTCCGCTAAGTTTTAATCATTATCAAAGCACAAGTTTAAAACGAAAAGATTTTTAAATATCTATTCAACCCCCCCTTCTAGATAACTATTGTGCCAACTAGGAACTAACAATACATATTAACGAGATGGACTCAATCTGCAAAATGTGGAAATGTTAGAGATGGTGCAGGAATGGAGATAAATAATGACAAATTATATCTCACGTTGCGGAGTCAAATGGTTCAAGAATCTTTGGAAATTGTTGATAAGGCACTTGTAACTGTGGAAGGAACTAAGATATATATGGATGCTTTGAGTAATGCACTTGAGAAAATGAATATATTGAATAATGGTGATAAAAGTGTAGGAGTTTCTGGCAAAAAAATTGGTCTTGATATACTTAGTTCAAGAAATTGAGTTCAACATATGTACCTATGCTTCAAAAATCGAGTCAAATGAGGGCAAAGGGGTGCGGAAAAAGGCTCAAATGAGGAAAAGAAAGAGCATTAGGGAGGCCAAAAAACAAAAACCGAGAATGTGTCGTGGATGTGGAAAAATTGGACAAGCACATGATCAAAGAAATTGTCCAATGCTTCAACTCAAGTAATAAATCTTTTTATTTCTGTTTTTATCATTTTAATTTGATTTTGGCAAAATTATGAATATATTTTTAATTTATTGTGATTTTATTGAATTTTTTGTAGGTCGTTCGTATGCTTTGAAAATTCCAATTCAAATGCAAGTGAAGACGATGGCGAAAATTATTCATCTACTTGATTGACTACTATTTTTATTTTTTTGACTATGTAATGACTATTGAAGTTGTGTATAGTTAACCCAAGGTTGCTAATTCACTAGAATTATGTTTTATTGGCCAAATGTAATGGCTATTGACTATTTTTATTTTTATTTTACTATGTAATGGCTATTGAAGTTATGTTTTATTGGCCATTTTATTTTATTTTTTATTTTTTTTCGATGTTATGTAGAGAGAAAAGAGAATACCTGATATGGAGAGGGAAGAGAGAAGACAGAATAATTGATAAGTTTTGTTTGGATACTTAAGTTTTGTTTTTTAGTGAGGAGAGAATACCTGGTATGTCTTGTTTGACTTTGATAATGATTGTCAGGTTAGACTGTTCGTAAACGAAGAGTCCGTTTGAGAGCTTTATTCTATCTATATATATAATTCTATTTTGGAAAGACCTTAGAATGACTTCATTGATTTTAAAGGCAATGATGGACTTTATTTCTTAAATTGAATCTTTTATGAAAACTTTTTTCTTAAAATTAAAAGACATTGGAATGACTTTATAAAACCAAAAGGTTCCAAATTAAACCCATTAGCATAAAATGAACTCACTCGTGACTCATATTTGTATTACACAAAACATAAATCAGAATGACACAAATCACCTAGGCACGAAACACCTAGAAAACACAAAAGCAACTTTTTAAAAAACTTAAGATAAGATTTGAAAAGCGGGACCAGTGATTTATGGAAGTCGGAGGTGTCTAACATTTTTCTTTCGCTTGCAAGTCTCTAAACTCTAAAAATCTCAATTACAAACCAATTTAATAGAACTATATTTTAAATAAGTCTTTTTTATTTAAAATTCACAAGTCTCTAAACTCTAAAAATCTCAATTACAAACCAATTTAATAGAACTATATTTTAAATAAGTCTTTTTTATTTAAAATTCAAAATTCGAATGAATTGATACATTTATTTAAATTTATACCAATTGACTATTCTGCTTAATTAGACCAAATTAAAATCAAACTTTCCATTGAATATTAAAAGCCGTTTTTCATAAAAGCTCACTTAAATCACACAACTTTCTTTCAAACACATTTATTGAGATTTTTCGTGAAAAAATATAGGCGTCACGCGTCAACATGCAATACATGAATTATATTCTAGACGCATAATTTTTTATATATAATTTGTACACATAATATTATTCTAAATTTATTATTCAACCCCAAAAGAAATGGTCAAATTTCAGTTCACCCTCTCCCGCCAGCTATAAGTATATAACAGTCCTTGATTATTGAAAAACTTTCTATATTTGGTGACCCCAAATCCCAATAATTAACTACTCCAGCAAAAGGTGTTTCCACCACCTCAATTCACAGATAATTTGGGTCAACAGCCAGCTCTCATTCTCTCTCTAATGTAATCTCTCCCCGTTCAAATTCACCGGTAAATTCCGCCAAAACCCTAAATTTCAGTGTTCTTCACTTTTATGTATATATAATTCGACCCAATTCCTCCGATCGAATATATATTGTGCAAAATAGGGGAATCGATTGATTGATTGGAGGGAGATTGAGAGATGGCGATTCTGTATGTGTTGGTGGCGCGTGGATCTGTGGTTTTGGCGGAATTTACCGGTACATCGACTAATGCCAGCGCGATTTCTCGGCAAATTCTGGAGAAAATTCCAGGCGATAATGATATGAACGTTTCGTATTCTCAAGATCGCTACATTTTCCACGTCAAGAGGACAGATGGGCTCACTGTTCTGTGTATGGCAGATGAAAACGCCGGAAGTAAGTTCCTGTTTTTTAACCCATCTCTGTTTTTATTTTTGTGTTATTCTTTTGATTCTTTGTTTTAATTAATTTGTTGTGGATCTGTAATTTGGAGTCCTTGTATTATATTCGTATCAATTTTTTTTTGTTTTTTTAGCTTGATATGGTGATTTTAGTTTTGATTAGTTTTTTAGGATTTGAATAAGGAACTGGAATTAACCTGTTTGTGAATGATTTATAGGCATGTATTATTTTTGGTTTAAATAAACAACTCTTTATTTCTACTATTTGCTAGAAATATGTTACTTTGTGAGCTACAAATTCCCTCAGATGATGGGCAACAATTTGGCGCAATGAGTATTACTTGGAAGCAAACACAAAAGCAGAAGGATCTAAAAGGTGTAATCATATGTTGGTGGGCATTCATGCTGTGTTTTAGTGACCAGAAACTACCTCCCTTCCACAAACACAGTCCCGTTTTTACTTTTTAAAGCCAAATTACTGCTAAAATTTATGATTAATGCGACTCATAAATTTTGAAAATAACAAATTTGGAAACTATTAGTACTTTCTAGGAATAGTATTATTTTTTGTAAAACTGAGGGAGTAGTATCAACACTCTCCCACCCTCTTGTGACATGTGTGAGTGCAAGCTTGTGGGGATATTAAATGTTCTTGTGGAAATAACACTCTTGTGGAAATAGCACTCCCCCAAGGCTCTGTTTGGAACTTAGAAAAAATGCAGAGGAAAGGAATGGAAAGAAACAAAAATAAAAACATTGAAAAAAATCTATCTCAACAAAGATAATCTAACCATCTATACTTCTAAAAAATTTAATATTTGGAAACACTGTTATTTTTGTGTAAAACAAATAAAATAAAATGCTCCAATAAAACTTTAGATGTCATTTCCTTTTCCTTTCCTTTTCCATCCTTCTCAAACGGAGGCTGAAGGAAATTGCAACTGCTGAAATATATTTAGCTGCCCATGTGAATATATTGGATTTTATGCTAATGTTTATAAAGTATTTACTTATACATATGCTATATATATATATATTTATAATTATGTAGATATACAAAAACACAAGATATTTGTAAGTTGTTACTATATATAAACTGAATATAAATCATCTTCCTACCTAACAAAATCCCCTATTCAATGTACTTAGTTGTGACCTATAAAGAATTATAAACGGTTCTTCCGGATTCCTGAATCAGACTTCAGGTCTATAATATTGCACCATTTCAGAAATTGATGCCTTTGCTAGCCCTTTCTTTTGATCTATCCGAGTCTTTTTCTCCATTTGACTATTGAAGTTAATGTAATAACTTTTTAGAGGTATGTTGACCTCATTTGGATTGATTATTTCTCTACAGGTGTATAGGCCATTGTATTTTAATGTATGAATGTATGCTTATTAGTTGGAAGAATCAGTTGTGCATTGCAGTTTGTTGTTACCTTGTCGAATCTATTTGTTTGTCCCTTTAATCTTTTTGTGAAGTTTCTGTCTGACTAATTGACAATCTGAGCAGATGGATAGCAGAGTAAACTATATGGGAGTTTGGATTTACACCTATAGTAGGCTCTTGAGACGGTCTACCATCTAGCGTAATAGCTTAACCCATCCATATGATACCGAAATGATACTTCATCAGTCACATGGTCAAACTGTCAGTTTTTTTTCCTTGAAATAATTATTATTACTAAGCTGGGTGAGGGTGACATAGAACTTGACCACAACCCTACAAGAGTAGGCCCATATAGGCTATTGGAGATATCTTCAACAAGATAATAGTTTCTCAACAGAGACCTTAAATGGTTTTGAGCCTTGCACCTCCCTGTTAGACTGTTAGTGGATGAGTGGTACCACTAGAGTTATAGCTCGTTAGTGAAAATTGTCAGTTCTTCAAATCTAACTCAATGAAGGAAATAGAATTAAGGCCGGACGTCAATTAACAACTACCGAGTTAACCTTTGAACTTGCCATTTTTAATTATTTGATATGTTCCAACTTGCCAGAATTTAGTCATGTTTTTGTTGCTTAGGACAAAAGATTAACAGAAAATTTAATCTGCAGAGCTGTAAATAAGTGAAGAATTCAAAGATATTCTTTTAACAAAAACGTGTTGCCCATGTGAATGCGTTGGTTTTTTGTTTTAGTGCTTAAAATACCCTTCTCTGGCTCCCTTGCTTGTTTACTTTGCTCTGGGCTGGATTGTATATGTATGTGTGAGAGAGACAAGGAAACACATCTATGAATAGAAAGGATGGTTTTTTCTGCTCTACCAGTTTTGTTCTGCTATATATGATAGTTCAACATAAACTAGAATGGATTGGACACGGTATTTTGAAGAGTCCTACACAGGTACTCCTCAATTTTGCCAATTTTTTACACTAAAATGAAGTGTCAGGTGTCGGTCATGGTTACAATAGGGCAAAGTGAAGAGTCCATGTAACATATATGATAGTATAAATTTTATAAACTTCTCAAATATCAAAATTTCAAAGGGAAACATACCTAAACAAATACTCGCATTGACGAAAATAAATAGGAAAAAATGCCTTGGGATTTTAATTTCTATGTCTATTTTCATGTTGAACTGTTCTACAAGATTACAATTCAAATAATTTCTTATCCGTTCATAAATTCTTTCAACTTGTATTTTATTTGTTACTCACCTGACTCTTGCTTCTAAAGATTATTCGCCCTACGGGACATAAATTTGTACTCTATTTTGGATTATTTCTCCAGGGAGAATTCCTTTTGCATTTCTTGAAGACATTCATCAGAGATTTGTGAGGACTTATGGTCGAGCAGTTTTATCAGCCCAGGCTTATGCCATGAATGAAGAATTTTCAAGGGTTCTAAGCCAACAAATGGAATATTACTCGAGTGATCCCAATGCAGATAGGATAAACCGACTAAAAGGGGAAATGAGTCAGGTGAGTTTGTTACGTAATATCATTTAGCTACTTATAACAAGAGTATATACTTAGAATTAAAATTCATATATTTCATCAGTCTTAAGGTTCTAAGAGCTAATCAAACTCCATCCATCTAAAGTTGCTTCCTGTAAAATTCTGTATGAATTCTGTGGCTTTTAATTTGGGGCCATTGGCTCATTAGTTCCAGCTGAAGTTACCATTCCTGTGATGGTTGTGCTCAACAATTGTTATTGGTTAATTGCAATGTATGATTCATATTAAGGTGCCATTGTTATTTGTTTGAATAAACAAAATGATGGGTAATATCCCATGGTATCTATATGCTCAGTCTTGAGGTATTATTAATCACTTCATTTACATTTTGGCATTTTACATGTCTTAACTTGTTTTGTCTTCAACAGTGTACATCTTCATGATTTTTATAATTATAGAGTTCATGAAACTAACGTAGGGTTTAGGAATAATAAAAATATTGCTAGTTAACATTTCTATGAACAGGTGCGGAATGTCATGATTGAGAATATTGATAAAGTTCTAGAGAGAGGTGACCGCTTGGAGTTGCTGGTTGATAAAACTGCGAATTTACAAGGAAATACTTTTCGTTTCAGAAAGCAAGCTCGCCGATTCAGAAGCACTGTATGGTGGAGAAATGTCAAGCTCACGTATGTTCTCTGGCTTAAACTTCTTCAATTTTTGATTATTTTCATCAAAATAAATAGATGGATTTTGAATACCTTTTACTTTTTTAGGAAGTATTGTTATTTGAAAGCTTTTCATTTGCTTGTTTAGTTGTTTTTTCTTTTGAGGGGCAGAAAGGACATATAGCTGGAGGTGCAAACTCTACGTGAAATTTCTTAGGTTTTTAGTTTCTATCAATTTATTGGGAAAATATTAATTGGAATTTGTTATCTGATTTAAAAATCTAGCTTAATTAGAAATGGGAAAAAGAAAAAAAAAGATTTGCGTCACGGACAATTTTAACATCAGCGAATAAAAAAGTTTTAAACAACAAAGGCCAGTAGTGTACAGTTCGCAATGAGCTGGGAAATAATGAATTCTTCATGATGCCAACTAAAGCAATCATTGTTAGTTGTAACTATGCTCCGAATTTTTTTAGATAAAAGAAGGTTTTATTGAGAAATAGAGAAGAACTAAAACTTGAAAGCAAAAAAAAGTAGTGGCAAAACATCCCGAAGTTAGTCAAGAACCACCCACCATTCCCTGTATAAATGCGTGGCGAAGAAACTTCTCGGAAATCTCCCAATTCATATGAATATAACAAAATATCATTTACTATCGATATAGACCATTCAAACTGATCCACATAAAGAAAAAGAAAAAAGAAAGTAGAAAGAAAGAAAGAAAGAAAATAAATCTTTTTATAGACCACGGAGTTTGTAAAGAGTAACATGTTTCTCACATTAACATAATCTTTGCATCCATCTAGGTTGATACTAATACTGATAAACCTGTTTTGACCCTCCCATTGTAGTTCTAAAAGATGTGAGCATTCTTAATGTACACATTCCTATCCTATTAGCCGTCCCAGAATTTCAAATTTATTATTTAATATCCTTCTGCAATTTCCCACTTCTTTTGTGAAGACAACTTTAATCTTTACTTGATCGTCCCTCAGTTCCACAAAGAAAGTCCTATTTGAAAATTTGCAAATATTAAGGATTTTTTTGTTCCATGTTTACTCTGAAAAACAAGTTGGTAATTTAGTAGTGTTGCGATGATTATGTAATTATGACGTCAAACTTGAGAACATTGTGTCATTTTTTATTATTGCCAATAAAAAGAGGATTCTTTTTGTGGATTATTTTTTTGGAAAATAGAAAGCTTTTTTTGGAATAGAGGGAATATTTTGCGTATCAAAAACATTTATTTTGTGCTAAAACTCTTCGTGTATGGGTATTATGAAATATTTGGGTATTATGAAATATTTGGGTTTCGTGTGATTGCATGACTGTAAAAACTGAAAAGGACTGAGCAGCCTACTAACCTAATGAACGACTCTTTTGCAGGTTTGCGCTGATTATCCTTCTCCTAGTGATTGTTTATATAGTAATGGCATTTGTTTGCCACGGGATTACACTTCCTTCTTGTTTTTAAGCTGCTGCTGCTGCTGCTGCTGCTGCTGCTGCTTTTTCCTCGTCTTCTCATCTGTGGAATGTATGGGTGATTCTTTTGGTGCTCTCTTGGAGGTGAATTGGCAAAGCCTCAGTTTTACAAGACTGGAATTTTTCTTTTATCCCAAGTTGAAACTTACTATTGGTAGCTTTGTGTGTTTCTTGAAACCATGGCTTGAGCCCTGAAGGATTAATATCTATAAAGGATTAATTCTTTGAGCAAGACATTTCTAAGTTGTGTTTATTTATTTATTTACTTATTTGTTTTTGGTTCTGTAATTTAAATTGGTTTTTTGTGTATTTGTTTACTTCTTCCTCCTAAGTGAAATCAATTTGGCTGCATACATTTATGGATTAATTACATATTTTAGTACATTTTTAAAAATAATTACAATAATGATGCATCCATAAAATAATTACAAAAGTAATACACTTTCTCATATTTATTTACAATATTAGTGCAATTAGAATTCCTTAATTTAGAGGATTAATATTAGTGGGTTAACATGACAAATCAATTTCTTAATTTAGGGGATTAGTATTGGTGCAATTCGGTTAATACTTTTATGTAACGAGGGTAGAAGAACGATTATTATGTTGATCTCTTTCCTTCACACGAAAACATCAATTATGGACAGTGCCAGTTACATAAAACAGGGAAAGGAAAGGCTATAAGCATTGTAGCGTGGGGAAGTATGAAGTATCACATAGCAAATTAGCAAAACCTATGAAGAGAATGAGTAAAAGGAGAGACTTCATCAATTTACTGCATTCTTGGATAGGTGGATGATCCCAGTCGGTAGAATTTGAAGTACGTATGTCAGGGATGTCAAGGGAAACAAGAGGAGGAAACAAGAGGAGGAAACTTCATGATATGGTAACTACGGACACTTATTAAGGTGCTTGAGGTTAATGGTGATCAAATTCTCTTCTTTAGCCAATTTTGTATCAAAATACCCATCCCTTGCAAAATTTCCTTCCTTAAATTCATCTTCCTCCTTTTGATTGGCTGGAAATGAAATTTAATTGGCAAATTGTTTGTCAGTTCTGTAATTGGATTATGTGGAGCTGCATTTGGAAGTACAGGCGGTGGTGGTGGTGACATATTCGTCCCAATGCTTACCTTGATTATTGGATTTAATCCAAAATCAACAACTGATAGAAGAGATTGGTAACTAAACCTTCACACTAAGGTAACCAAACCTTCATACCAAGGTAACCAATCCACATCCACACCTGCAGTTTTTTTCATAGTACCGTTGGTAGCCAAACATTCATACCAAGATAACAAATTCAGTGTTATTAGGTTACCAATTTATTTTGAATGTGATGCAGTTGGTAGCCAAACTTTCATGCAGTGGGTAGCCAAACCTTCATACCAATGTAACCAATTCAGTTTTATTAAGTTACCAATTTATTTTGAATGTAATTCAAACCTTCATGCAGTTGGTTGCCAAACTTTCAGACCAAGGTAACCAATTCATACTGCAGGTGTGAAGGTAGATTGGTTATCTTAGTATAAAGGTTTGGTTACTTTGGTACGAATGTTTGGTTATCAACATTACATTACACATCACTCTCTTATCTCTCTATTTTCTATGCAGTGTTTTTATTTTCCTTTGGACATGAAATTAGAATTGGAATTTCTAGACATGAAGAAATTGTGAAAAATCAAATATCCACCTCCTTTCTCTATCCCATCGACCATTTTGTGGTTGACTTTTGCTCTGTCTCACCGGTGAAGGGAGAGGAGGAAGATGACGTTGCCAAACCTTCAGACCAAGGTAACCAATTCAGTTTTATTAAGTTACCAATTTAGTTTGAATGTGATACAGTTGGTAGCCAACTATTCATACAAAGGTAACCATTTTAGTTTTTGTGGGTAACCAAATAGTCATAAATTTTTTTTGAGAACAGTAAGAGTTACATCTATTTATTTTTAAACTTTTTGGAGGGCGAATCTTCTTCTTCTTCTCATTAGCGTTTTGGACAACGGAGATTCGCGGCGGAGTAGCGGAGGATAGGGCAACCTGTGAAGAAGGAGATTCGCGGCAGAGTAGCGGAGGAGAGGGCTACTGTGAGGGGGATGAAGATTTGAATTTGAATTATTATTTTGAATTTGAATTTGTTTTTATTATTAGATCCCAGATATTTGAATTTGAATTATTAATTATGGCAATTATTTCTCCTTGATTTTAAGTTTTCTTATTAATGTGAATTGCGTTATTTTTGTAATTATTTTATGGATGCACTAATAGTGTAATTACTTTCTAATTGTTGTATATTAGTGTTAATGACCCTATTTTATTCGCTGGTAGATTTGATTCGTCTACAACTAATGAAAGGTTTTAGATGTCCATCAACCAATTTGAGTTTGAAAGAGTCTCGGTGTGTATTGAAATTTAGACATATCAATATTTGGGTAATATTATAATGTTGACCAATTTTATTTTATATATCGTTAAAATATGAATAATATTATGTGCATAAAGTGCACAAACATATATATTGTTACCAATGAAAATGTGTAAAACATCTAATTCTATGTCTCATTTTCTATTTTCTCTCATTTTTTATACTGTTTGTGCACAATTTTTGTGTATAGTTTATGTCTCTAATATTACTTTTAAAATATTATCAATTATAATTATCTTGGTAATTCGTAACAAAAAAGTAAAGATATACTCCTTCCGTTTCAAATTATAAAACTAATACTGACTTTTTAATTTTTTTTCAAATACTTTTAAATTTAAAATTGACATGAATTTATGTAATTTATATTAATAATATCATAAAATTATTACTTAAAAAGTACTATTAGTTATAAGATTAATTAGTTTTAAAATTTAAATAAATCATATCAATTTTAAATTTAAAAATATATCAAATTAACTCATAAAAAGTCAATATTAATTTTATAATCGAATAGGATGGAGTATCATTTTCAATTTGAAATGTTTGACCTTTCTATGCTTTCAATTTTAAGGGGTTAGTGTTTTGGTCATTGAACTAAGGGTAAACATTGTGATTACTGAATTTTTTTTGTTACAAACATTTTCATACTCAAAAAAGTTTACAAAAATGATCATTGCTTAACATTCTGTTCAAAAAAATGAACGGAAATGCTGATTAAACTAACAGTTAACATGTGTTAATTATGTGGCAGATGTCATGGATCGAGTTAATTGATATTTTGGTCATTATACTAGGGGTCAATTTTTATTTTAGTTACTCAAACTTTTTTTTTTTACATTCACGTTATCGAATTACCAAAAATATTACAAATTAGTGATTTTATTACAAATATTACAACATATATGAAGAGAAAGTACATCATAGCTAATTTAAATCCATAATTTTTTTAAAATCATATTTAATTTAGAACCTTCTAAACACCAAATCAAACTGCAAAATAAAGGAGAAAATTGGCCCAATAAACCCCTCAGATCTACCGAATACTACAAAAATCGATTTAATAAAAACTATTTCACTATCATTTCAAAGTGAAACAAGTAACATAAGACACCGCGCTATTGTCAATTTGTCGCTCTTATTTTCTCTATTTTTTTCTTTTCCGTTGAGTATACAGAGATATAAGAGGGATCTATTTTCTAAACTTGATTTTCGACGAGAGATTGTAGTTCCAACTTGGTCCACGGTGAGAGAAAGAGTTGATGTATATAAGGTGTAGAACACCATTTTTTACGATAAGTCCGCCGTTCGTGGTTAGAAGAGAAAGATGACCTTTGATTTTTCATTGTTTTTGTTTCTTTAAATTATGTTCCTTTTTTCTTTAAAACTTTAATTATCTTCTTATAATATTATGGCGTATTAAAATAATTAGTCTGACTTTATCTTTTTTCTTTTCTTCTAGATGAGCATTTTATTTTATTTTTACAAACTGATCCACACATGCTACCTCATTAAAATACTCCATATACATATGTCAAATGTTTGCCAAGTAAGCTTTTTCGTAAAAAATTTGGATGAAAAATTATAAAATCACTAATTTATGATATTTTTAGTACGTCAATAACGAGAATGTAACAAAAAAAATTTCAATAACCAAAATGAAAATCAACTCCTAATATAATGTCCAAAACATCAATTAACCAAGTTTTTAAGTTGAGTTTTCCAAGACACACTACTCAGTTGATTTTGATGTATCGAATTTTAACCAATTGTGTTGCGGAATAATATATATATATATATATATATATATATATATATATATATATATATATATATATATATATATATATATATATAGACAACGGATCCAGTACGGGATCCCGGACTGGTCCAAAATCCGGACCCCAATTTTTTTTTGTAGAACAACTAAAAAAAAATTTTTATGGAACTGAAATTTTTCCATAATACAGTGTTTTGGGTGTGTTTTTAATACTTACACCAACCAATGTATGTACAGTCTGCCTAGACTGTACAGAAATGTTTTGGTATAGGCATCCAAATCATGCTCAAAACACTGTATTATGTAAACATTCTAATTCCATAAATTTTTTTAGTTGTTTCAAAAAAAAAGCAAAAAAAAAAGGTCCAAATTTTAATAGAGTCCGGGATTCCGGACTATATATATAAACACACACACACACACACACACACACACACACACACACACACGCGCGCGCGCGCGCGCGCGTGGAATTGTGCATGTTAAGTCTACAAATTTAAAGTATGTTATGTATTGCAATAAATTTAAATTGAATTATAATTGTGAATCTTATCAGTTGATGAGTGCATATTATTCATTTATTTTGATTTCTTTATGTTTAATTTTATTGTATGTTTTATGTGTATATGAGCTTATTAAGATGATTAACGATTTCAGGAAAAATTGGAGCTAAAATGAGAAAAAATGGAAAACTGTAGGGTTTTTAGCACTAAGTTGGATGAATGGTCTTGACTTGAGACTTAGATTTTATTGTATAGCTCTTCCTTAGCTTTTCGGAACATCTTGAATTGTCTCAATCAGATTTCATATGAAAAAGTTATGATCTTTTTACTAAACGGACGTTGAACCTCAAAGTTTGGAAGTTATAATTTACACATCAGTCATTTGTAGTCTGATTTTGACCTTGATGCAGCCCAAATCTGTCAATTCGCAAAGAATGAAAGTTGTAGATATCATTGAGAACTTCGATTGGATAGGTAGTAGGCCCCGTAATTCCTCATGGATCAAAGGTTTTGGTCATTTTACCAAAAGACGTCGTAGTAGGAAATAGAAATTAGCCCCAGCGAATTTGAGCGGGAAATTTTGGAAATCTTGAATTTTTGGAAAGTTTCCAAAAACATATTTTGACAGATTTCTACATGAAATTGGATTGATATTTCTATTAGATTTAGGATATCTTTAGACTCAGATTTATTTCCAAATTGGATTATATTTCCTTATAAAAACTAGTTATGATTTGTAATTCCGTTTAGGATTTGGATTTTTAATTCTCACAGAATTTAGGACTTTGTCTAGCACTAGAAATAGAGGATGATAGTCAGAGTTTTATTCATTCAATCATCTACTACATTCCCTCATCTACAACATTGGAGAATTTAAGACATGAGCTAAGTTTTTTTTTATTTAGTTCTAAGGGATGTTGAACCTTATTTATAATTAATGTTTAATTAAGTATTCATTATTTATTCCTTCTCACATGAAATTCATTCTTGATAATCTAATTTAATTTATGAATGCTATTTGGCTTAACTGATTTGATTTCTGTAAGATTGAGTTGGTTAACGAATATCATATTGCTAGATCATGGAATAATATTACGTGTAATTGATATTGTTTCTAATAACAAGTAATAATTAGTACTACCTGATTTTGACAAGCTTTTGAGTATTGTATGATTATCAGAAGACAAGTTAAACAATCCGAGCTTATGTGTTTGTTGCTTGAAATAGTCTAATTCTCTAGTTCTTAATGCTGCTGTTATATTATATCTAGAGAGTTTGTTCTAGGTTATATAATTGTTAGAATCTTGTGAAGAGCTTGTTTCATTGAGTGACAATCTAAGGGGAGTTTCGGGTAGCAGAGCTTGTTGTTACCTAGGGCTATTAGTTTCATTGAAAGGTAAATAATGTTACATTTTATTAATCTATTGTTGTAAAAAAGGTGATACTGAACTGAAGAACTGAAGCTTTTTATTCATTGTTTATTCTTGTTAATTTAGTTAATTAATTAAAAATTCCATTTCCATTAGAAATCATAGGATAAATATAAAATAATTCACTCTCTATGGGATCGATCCTTGCTTACTACTGTGCTAATTGTTTGAATTTGTAAAGTGAAACTGAGGTTAATTTAGGAGTGTAAATGACAGCTCCCAATTTTTGGCGTCGTTGTCGGGGAATGTTATTTATTTTTGTTTATTCTTTGTTTTCGTTTCTTTTTATTATTTTCTTTTTCTTTTTCTTTTTCTTTTATAAATTAATCCTCTCACTCTATTGACCTAAATTTTGTTCAAGAGATAGAGAAAACTGCATATATAGAAGCAACTCTTGTTCCATCACTTGAAGAGGAAAATATGGTGGTGCCAAACAAAACTAGGACTTTGAAAGAACTGGCTACTCTCGATCTTGATCAATCATCATTTTGTATTGAGTATCCTACTTTAGATGTTGCTTTTGAACTTAACTCTAGAGTAATTCATCTTTTGCCTACTTTTCGTGGTCTTACAAGTGAAAAGTCATATAAGCATCTAAAGGAGTTCCATGTGGTGTGTTCCAAAATGAAAACACAAGGAGTGACAGATGAGCAGATCAAGCGTAGACTTTTTTCATTCTCATTAGTAGATTTGGCTAAAAACTAGTTATACTATCTACCTTCGGGATCAATACAATCATGGACTGATATGCAAAGGCTATTCTTGGAAAGGTACTTTCCTGCATTAAGAGTCGCCCACCTAAGGAATGAGATATGTGGAATCAGGCAGTTCAATGGAGAAACTCTCTATGAGTATTGGGAAAGGTTCAAGAAGTTGTGTTCCAGCTGTCCACCTCACGAAATTGATGACCATCACTTGATCCAGTACTTCTATGAGGGGTTGCTACCAATGGAAATAAGCATGATTGATGCAGCAAGTGGAGGAGCACTGGTAGACAAGACTCCAGAAGCTGCAATGAACTTAATTACAAACATGACAGCCAACTCACAATAGTATGGTACTAGGATGACTCATACATCACAAAGGGTAAAGGAAGTGAGCACTTGTAATCTTGAGCAACATATTTCTAAATTAACTTCTATAGTTCAACAAATGGCTGCAAGGAATACGCAAGGTTTTCAGCAAGCTCAACCTCAGTACCACACAGAACACCAAGAAGTACATGTCAATTTTGGGACATCTATGGAGGATATGTTCAAGGCATTCATGAACCAAACACAACAATTCATAAATCAGACACAACAGTTTCAGCAGGAGACAAGAACACCTGTTCAAGATCTAAGGGACCAGGTTGGTCAGCTTGCAACCACAGTAGAAAGATCACTTTCTGAAACTATTGAAAATATAAGTGCCATAACATTGAGATGTGGTGCAGAGGATCAGCAACAAGGAAAGTCAATACAAAACAAGTTAGACAATAGTGAAACAAACAGCAGTGCTGTACTCAAGCATAAATATCCACCTCTTTCAGCTTATGAACCAAAACTACCTTTTCCCCAAGTTCTAACAAGGAATTGGAAAGTTGGAAAGAATTCAACGTGGTATACAGAGTCTAATGATAAATTCCTAGAAGAAATGGCGAATAAGGAACAAGAACTTAAAGATGATAAGGAGTTCACTAGTGGAAACCATTTGAAAGTTCTTGAGACTACTGCTAAATTTGAAGAAGAAATCAGGTATTCAAAGTCTGAAAAGGATGAACAAGAGGTAGAGATGGAAGAATTAATAATTCCTGCAGATTTTTATAAGGAGGACATAGATGATGATACTTTCCTTGTACCAGCAACAACATAGAATGATAAACACCATGGGACCTTACACATGGAATTGGACGACGCACATGTCATTTTCGGCATATATAAAGTTAAGAGGTATCTTGGTAATGTTAATTCTATTTTTACTATTGATGTTTTTGAATCTATAGTGCAGGAATCTCTTGAGCAAATATCCAAGATGGATTTGAGGGCCGGAATGGAGCAGAATCAGGATCATGTAGTAAAGGATGTTCCTATTAAATTGAAACTGTTACCATTCCACTTGAAGTACACAAGTCCAATTACATAGGTTGAGAATGATGATGTCAAGCCAATGACATTAAAAAAGGGCAGCTACTTGGGAGGCAACCCAAGATCTCATGTTTGATTTTTCTATCCCTTTATTTTTTAGTTTTTTAGCTAATAATATTTTCTTCTTTGCATGATTTTTTTACATTGGGGATAATGTAAGGCTTGAGTGTGGGGGGAAGATTTAGGTTTTTATTTTATTAGGGGATATTGGTATGATTTTGATGGGGAATTTGAAAAAATAGCGCTTTTGAATTTTTTTGAAAATTTTGGTTTCATGATTCTATTTGGCTATGTGTTAAAAAGATTAAAGCCAATGATTGAAAGTCGATGCTAAAATTCAGATTCTGCTTGATGCTTAATTAGTTGATGAATGATGAAAATTAAGCCATGATCCATAGTAATTGATTTAAATTAAATTTATGATACATGAGTACTTGAATATGAGAAGCATGTTTATTTGGCTAAGTTATTTATGAAGTTGTCTATGTGCACTGATTTCATGACTTAGAAGTGTTTAACTTTCTTATGTTGTTGCAGAACCATGTGAATAAAATAATGAAAAAAAAGAAAAAAAGAGAAGGAAAAAATGAAAATTCAAAATCTGCTTTGTTGGGAGAGTGCATATTTTGATTTGATGTTTAAGTATGAATGCTCATGATTATATGTAAAGTCCTTCAAGGAATATATGTACAAGGAATTAGTTATAGATCAAAGTTGTTAGGTTGATCTAAACTCTTAATTTATACAATTCTGTAAATGAATGTATAGATAAAGAGATCAAAGCTGTTAGGTTGATCTTGAGATGTAATTGATAGGCTTCGAAGAGATCGTATTGTATCAAGCTGATCAAGATTGCAGAAGCCAAGGCAGAAACGTAGAGCATTGAGGATCGTAGTGTGCCTGCCTTGAAGGGCCTCTTCGAAAATCGTAGAGTGGTCCCAACATTTGTCGAGCCAACTCAACGATCAAAGTGTGCTCTCGGAAACGTAGAGCTTGCAAAGAAAGCAAGTGAAGATTGTAGTGTGCAAGTCTTTAAGAGAAATCGTAGTGCTCTTATTTGATAGAATCAGACCAAGCACCAAGGTGACAAGACACCACGATCTGGATCGTTGAGTATCATCTGCCTTGTGTCAGAATCATCGAGCCCCACCTTTTTGTTTGAAGATATATCTCCAACGAATGTGGAATGGGTTTTAAACGTTAAAGTACCCACCAGTCCCAAAGGCATAAAAGATATCCTTAGTATGCAACAAAGAAGCGTATTGAAGAAGCTAAGGAAAGTACCATTCGTAAGAGGAAAATACCTTTTCAGGTGTTAGGTGAGAAAGCAGTCTGCTATGTCAGTGGGCCAGAATGCAATTCAGAAGATGTGCAGAAAAGTCTCCATCAAAGTATAGAAATGTCAAACGCATTTAATGATTCAACGGATGGATCCAACGGATAGATTTCAAGATCACATATATGCAAATAACCGGTGATATAAAGGAATCAGGGATTCCAGGAAATATGTCAGTCGTCAAAGAGACTGAAGAAGAAGAGGAAGAAACCAACAAGGGAGAACCCACTGCCCTCATCAGAAAAAGCATGGGAAAGAGGAGGCTAAAGACTAGGATGGTAGAAGAACCTCAAGGGTCTACCACTGATATACCTATAGAGTCCTCTAATATTGAGACTCTGAGAATCCTAAGGAGAAAAGAATAGCTGGGGCAGATGAAGATAGAGCTACCATATCACAGCTGCTGAAGAAGAAAAAAATCAGTCACAAGTCCAAGAGGCCATCTGTGTCTTTGATCGTAGAGTCTTTACTGATCGTAGAAACCAGACTGAACACCTCAAGCAAGGAAGCTGCTGTAACAGATGGTCTAATTGATCAACAGTATAGAGCTGAAGCTGAAGGAAGTCTTGAGGCTGTGGCTCAGCTTAGAAAACCAAGACAAAAATTGGTTAAGAAGTATATCCTTGTCAATGAAGGAGTTCTCAAGAAGGAAGAAAAGAGGACGGCTGCTAAAAAGGAACTATCCAAAGAAAGCCAAAAAGATATAGCTCAAGCTGAGGGGGAGACACCTGAAGTTTTCACCTTAGGAAATACTCAAGCTAAGGGGGAAATACCTGAATTTCTCATGATAGAAAATGCTCCAGCTGAGGGGGAGCCATTAGTCTTGCAGATGGACGATCATGTTGAGGGGGAGCCTCATGATATCCCCATTACAGAAGAAGCTGCTCATGCAGAAAATGAGGGAGAGACTGAGCAAGAAAGTCAAAAGGAAGTCATTGACATAGTGGATTCCACAAAAGGAGATGGAGAAGAAGAGGAAGACAAAGATGATGAGGAACTTGAGATCACAGGCGTGGGCCGTGATGAGTATAGGAGTTATCTTTACAATCAGTTGTTCTCCTATCTCCCCATGATGCCCTATCATCAAGCTCAAATTCTAAACTCTTGGAGTCACATGTTTTGGAGCTCCAAAGAATATCCAACCATCTTTGTGCTAGCTCATGGATTTCCAGGAAGCTTCAACTTTTCCAAGAAGCTGATAACAAATGGTCCCTCCTCAAGGATGGTGCATGAGGTATTATCTATCCCAATCGTATTCAGAGTTAATCACTATCCATTGTCTTTCTTCAGCCAGTTTTATGAATTTCCAAGCTGGTTGGAAGTAGTTTTAAATCCACCAAGTCAATCCCTAGTTACAGAATCCTAAAATTCTATAAATGATGAACTAAATGTGCCAAACTTCATATTGATCCCAACTTCCATCAACTCTACGATTGATGACTCTAGCCCCATTGTAGAGTCCCAAGCTCAAATCATAGAGCCACCCTCTTCAGACACCCAAATAAAGTCCCCTCCATCAGATATTCCCTCCTCATCCACCAAAGAATACTTCAACCTTGATCTTACCCTCTACTCCTTGCAAGATCAATACAGGAAAACATCCCCTCCTTTAAACAACCCATAACTCATTGAACTACTTTCAGATCTACCCACCAAAGCTGAGTTGACAGAAGTGTCCAAGAAAGTGATCAAGGACATCGATGAGAGCCTTGAAGCTCACTCAGAACTCATTCATCTCCGACTGACAAAAATGATCAGTGCTACAAATAATCTCCCAAGCACCCTAAACGCTGAGCTTACAAAGAAGCTGAAGGAGATCATCAAGGAAATGATTAAGAGCATAAAGGACAGGGATGACATTCACTTTCAAGCAGCTAAAAGACACAGAGATGTTATTCTTGCCTTACAAACAGCTCAAAACGCCCAACATAATCTTATGTTGGAGAATATTATCAATTTGAAAACTGCCGTCAAAGAATTTCAACAATCATATGTAAACCAAGGACAACAAACTGACAATGTTCTAGTTGTCCTCAAAAACAGGGAAGCTCAATCTGAAGCTTTGATCAAGGAAAATCGTGAGGACGTTGCTCAAACCCAAAGCCAACTCAACGAGCTCGTCAAAGGAGTGACTCAGCTATCCGAAGATATTAGAACCCTTGATGATGACATAAAAGGGGAGAATAAATGGAAAGGAGTACAAGGCAAGGGCAGAAGACAACTTCAAAGTCAATCTTCAAGGAGTCCTCCTACAAGGCAACTTCACCAACAGACTCCACGATCCAGCGATCAGACTCAATGACCTGATTATCAGGAAATTTAAATGGCTCAACTAATAAGGAGTATATGGCCAGCTACCAGCTCACAAAATGTCACCACCACAGGCCTTAGAATGCCAACTAGAGATCCTTCATTCATGAATAGGCATGATCAAAATCCTAGGCTAAGCCCTAGTGAGCTGAAAGATCTAGCCAGGTGGGACGAAGTAAGCACGAAAAGAAGGGCTGAGGAGTATGCCAATCCTCCTCGCAAAAAATCAAAGAAATAGAGATAAGTGAAAGTTTAAATTCTTATTGATGTAAATCTAAATTGTAATATTATTCCAATATCAATAAATTCATGCTTATTCTCTAGAAATTTTAGCTGCTCACTGAAATACTAAGTTATATTTACTTTCCTACAAATACATCTAAAAACTAATAATCATGACAACAAATCTCCTTGGTTATGTCAACATCAAATAGGGGGAGATTGTTGGGAGAATGCATATTTTGATTTGCTGTTTAAGTATGAATGCTCATGATTATAATGAAAGTCCTTCAAGGAATATATGTACAAGGACTTAGTGATAGATCAAAGTTGTTAGGCTGATCTGAACTCTTAATGTGTACAATTCTGTAAATGAATGTATAGATAAAGAGATCAAAGTTGTTAGGTTGATCTTGAGATGTAATAGATAGGCTTCGAAGAGATCGTAGTGTATCAAGCTGATCAAGATTGAAGAAGCCAAGGCATAAACGTAGAGCATCGAGGATCGTAGTGTGCCTGCCTTGAAAGGCCTCTTCAGAAATCATAGAGTGGTCCCAACGTTTGCCGAGCCAACTCAACGATCGAAGTGTGCTCTCAGAAATGTAGATCTTGCAAAGCAAGCAAGTGAAGATCGTAGTGTGTAAATCTTTAAGAGAAATCACAGTGCTCTTATTTGATAGAATCAGACCAAGCACCAAGGTGACAAGACGCCACGGTCTGGATCGTAGAGTATCATCTACCTTGTGTCAGAATCATCGAGCCCCACCTTTTTGTTTGAAGATATATCTCCAACGAATATGGAATGGGTTTTAAATGTTGAAGTACTCACAAGTCCCAAAGGCATAAAAGATATCCTTAGTATGCAACAAAGAAGCGTATTGAAGAAGCTAAGGAAAGTACCATTCGTAAGAGGAAGATACCTTTTCAGTTGTTAGGTGAGAAAGCAGTCTGCTGTGTCAGTGGGCCAGAATGAAATTCAGAAGACGTGCAGAAAAGTCTCCATCAATGTACAGAAATGTCAAACGCATTTAATGCTTCGACGGATGGATCCAACAGATATATTTCAAGATAACATATATGCAAAACATATGCAGATGTGAGAAGCAAGCAAGCATTTAACAAAACACACAAGAACACTCAATGCTCAACTCTACGATCTGAGAAAAAGAAAAGCTTGCTCAGCTAATCAGTTCTTTCGAACAAGTGCTTAACAATAATTGAGTAACAACAATCAAGAACTCAACAACTACCAATCAACTGAAGTAAGAGTTCCAAGTCAGAAGGACTTGAAGAGTTTTAAGTGAGCTGTGAAGAGTCAAGTCTGATTGACTTGAAGAATTCAAGAGTGAACTAAGAAGTTCCTAGACTGCTGGTCTAGAAGGAATCTGTATGATTCAGAAAATGTAAAAGACATCCTTAATGGATTCCCTACTCGAGGAGTAGAAGAGTGAACTAGGAGCTTTAAGTGCTCTGAACCACTTAAAATGACTGTATCTATTATATTCTTGCTATAACTGCCATATCTGCTATAACTGCCTCACTCTCATTAACTCATTATCTTAAGGGAGATTAAAACAAATATTAATTCCGTTGAGTTTTAATCATTATCAACTAACAAGTTAAAAACAAAAAGATTTTTAAAATATCTATTCAACCCCCCTTCTAGATAACTATTGTGCCTCCGGGAACTAACAATTACTTAAATGTCCATTGTACAAAATAATTGGATATCCAAGCCTCGGGAAGCATCAATATTCACGCTAAAAAGTGTGATGGATAAAAGTAGCTTGACTAGTTAACTTTTGTGGCCTTTATTACTTGAATAAGTAAACCCTAGGGGTGTCTCTACACCCAACACCCTAAGATCATCTGGTTTGGGAATCGTTGGTGGAAAGTTCTATCGACGTTGGGATTTTTATTTGTTCCTTTTCTGTTCTTGTCTTTTGGTGTTCTCATATTAGGTGAGATTTGTTTGAAAGAACAAGTTATGAAAAGGTCCGACATGTATATGTTGATGATTGGACTGTAAGAGTTGCCAGTTGGTATTTTTAAATGGTTGCAACAACTCAACCGAGAAAAGGTTTGCACATTGACCTAGTGATGTGACACTATTTAACTGGTTTGTGAAACTCATATTCGTTAGGGTCCGGAGGCTTAATTATGTGGAGGGAAGGTGTTAGGCACACTTTGACATCCGTGGTAACACGGTGACCACCATTTTTCAATAAAAACCTTTATCTGAATGTGTGTGTGTGTGTAGATTAATGTGCAATTATCTGGAATTAGTGCTATGCCTCATTTGCACCTATATACAAAGGGTTTGAATTTTGTATAAAAGTTCAGTTTTAACAAGATATAGCAGTGATGTTTTATAAAAGAGGTTTTTCAAACACTTATGCTCAATAGTAATTGAGGCCTTTGATACTTCCATTTTATTACGTGTTCGTCTTGATTGCTTTTATTTTCGAGATGCGAAGCATCTTCGAGAAAGTAAGATACATAGAAGTGCTGAACTCTTAGTGGGCATGAGAGCCGTCTAAGGAAATTCAAACACCGAGAATAATTTACAAGCTGGTCACAACTGAAAATGCCAATCACGGGAACTGAATCTAGATTCAAGAGACTGAATTTGTGATCACATGATTTCTAGGATCACATATACTGTAAACAATTATATATATATATATATACATATATATATATAGGGAGAAGGTTCAAAAATGCCCCTAACATTTTCCCCGATGTCTACCGAGCACCCTATACTTGTTTTTTTCCAAAAATACCTTCAACGCTATATTTTTTGGGTCACCCGTGCCCTTGGATCGAACGGAGTTGCCACATATACTAACGTTGCTCATACGTGGCCTTATTTTACTGACTTGGACTCAAGCAAAGTCAAAACAAACCCTTCCGCCTCCTCTTCATCATCTTCTCCACCGCATCACTGTCGAGCTCCACCGCAAACTCTTGGCGGCTCTATCATTCGATTCAGACTTTGTCTTGGCATTCCACCTTCAACTCCAAGAAGCCATGACCGCTTCTCTATCTGTCCAACCTTCCGCCTCTTCTTCATCATCTCTTCCACCAACTCAACTCCCATTCACTCTTCCCAACCTCATCGAAGTCCAAAAATCTGAACAGGAACTCTGTGGTTGGGCATGCATCGATTCGGTGTCAAAAAAATCGTTGAACGACATTCATCGCTCGATTCACGAGCGTAAAGTTGCCAGAGATATTATACAGATACCGGACGACGAGTGGAAATTATATGGAGATAACTTTGAGCGACCGTACGGTGAGGGTTCTTCATCGAGGGCTATTAATTCTGAACTGTTTAGGGTTTATTTTAAGGGTTTGTTGGGCGAAGAAAAGTTTAGGGATAGGAAAGGTATTTTGGTTCCGTAATTTGCTGGGATTGGAGTGGCAATTTGCAATGTGAGCGATGGATTGCTCTTTGAGATGAGGAAGCCGGTGGCAGTTAGCGGGGAGTGGATGAACAACCCTTTCTCATCTCTATGACTAAAAAACAAAATGGCAGGATTAGGGTTTTGCCTCTCATTCTCTCCTATTTCTCCTACTTCTCTACGGCAAAAGATGTCTACTAGGGCTTTATGCACGATTAAGGACCTTTGCCCCTTTTGAAAAATGAACAGAGGCTTTCTCTGCGTATGAGAAAGGGTTTGTTTTGACTTTATTTGAGTCCAAGTCAGCAAAATAAGGCCACGTATGAGCAACGTTAGTCTATGTGGCAACTCAGTTCGATCCAGGGGCACAGATGACCCAAAAAATATAACGTTGAAGGTATTTTTGGAGAAAAAAGTATAGGGTGCTCGGTAGAAATCGGGGAAAATGTCAGGGGCATTTTTGAACCATTTCCCTATATATATATATGAACAATCAACTACCACGAAATAAACTCCAGGCGGGACAGAAAATGTAAATATATAATGACAATCAACCACCACGAAATAAACTCTAGGCGGGACTAAATGTGAATATATATATATATATATATATATATATATATAAGTATTTATATATATATAAAATAGTAAACGCTCCGAATATGAATCTAGGCTCAATCAAACAGAGTTTGATGATAACAATATATATAAGTATTTATATATATAAAAGCAGTAAACGCTTCGAATATTATATTCAGACTCAATCGAGATAACTCGATAATAACATATATATAAGTATATATATATATATATATATATATATATATATATATATATATATATATATATATATATATATATATATATATATATAAGCAATAAAAGCCACAGACCGACGGTCCGGGCATACACACACAACACGACTCTCAACGTGAATAACTATGTGCACACAAAAGTGGAGAAGGGCTTTAAGAAATGTGAGAAGGCTTACAGTGGGCTACCAAAGAAGACTTCAAATAGCTTTAAAGAATGAACACTCGATTTCCACCGGTATAATGTAGTAATATATAAGCTCACAAGTGTTTGAAATGAGAAAGTACTCAGTTTATAGTGTGCACAGAGAAAAATGGACATGGCTTCCTTGTTTTTCTCTTACAAATGGCCACCCAAAACCTTATATTTATAGAGGGGAGCCACAGGTGTACCTGTGGCAACCGCATATATACCTGCAGCTACCCAGGATGCCTCGAGCTTTGTCGGCCCGTCGTCTCGAAGTACGTGCACTCGTGCAATGCGTTGTCTGCTCGAACCTTCATAACTTTCAATCCGGGCATTCGATGGAGGCATATAATACCTTTTCAGAATGTTGTTGTTGAGAGGTACACAATGACATGGGATAAGTGGTTGTACAAAGTCAGGAAGATAGGTCCATGTCCAGGTCTTCAAGTCTTCAAATTCTATTTGGTGTGCTGTCTTGTGTAGTAGTCACTCGAGATTGGAGCTATGGTTCTTGTAGGACACTTCTGTGTAGTATGTGGGTTGAAATGTTGTTGAGATGGCGTGAATGTGGGATCAAGGTGGCAAAATGATGATTTTGCCCTTCACCGAGGTTATCTCCGGTCCTGGGCTGATTTAGCAGTTGTTGCTCAGGGTTATCTCTAAGATTGGGCTGCTACAAGTGCTGAATGTCCTCAGGGTTATCTCTGAGGTGTGCCTATCTCCCGGGGTTATCTCCGAGTTTGGGACTGAGTGCCTCGGGGCTATCACCGAGGTTGAAGCTGATTGTTGGGGATTGAAACGAGCATTTCCAGGGTTATTTACGGAACATCAACTGCATTCCTCGGGGTTCTCTTTGAGGTTGAAACTAAAACTCCTGGGGTTGTCTTCGGGTTTGGAACTGAGTATCTCGAGGTTGTCTCTGAGATGGAAAAGACTGCTCTGGTGTTATCTCCGGAACTAGAATTGCATTCCTTGGGGTTGTCTCCGAGGTTGAAACTGAAACTCCCGGGGTTGTCTCCGTGGTTGGAACTGAGTATCTTGGGGTTATCAGAGATGGAACTAATTTCTACGGTGTTATCTCTAGAACTGGAATTGCATTCCTCGGGGTTGTCTTTGAGGTTGAAATTGAAACTCCCAGGGTTGTTTTCGGGGTTGAAACTGAGTATCTCGAGGTTGTCTCCGAGATGGAACTGATTTGACTTCCAGGGTTATCTCTGGAACACGATTTTGCCCTCCTGCAAAGTTAGTAACAGGAATATAAAATTTTGAGTATCTACAGATGCCCCTCTTTATCATATTCATGCAATGTGATGGCATGGATAGGATAAAGAATACTAGACACTTGAAATATAACAAGATATTCATGATGTAATATACTGTATCATGATGCAAATGTATGATGAATGTGGTTTGTTGGACCGTTTTCCAACGGGATGTGATGACTGTTTGCTCCCATGAGTTCTGTTGGGTACTGGAGTTATCACAGATAAATCTAATGAACTGCTTGGATGTGTACTCCAAAGCTCTCAAGTACTTTCAGGATGTTGACGTTGGGGTTATCACCAAAGTCCTTAATCCTTGGTACAGACTTTCCACCATAGATATTTCTCTTATGTATAAGAGACTCTAGGGGATTATGTTTTGTCTGAGGAAGATGTGTATAACATATTCCATCATCGGTCCTCCCCGTTGAGGATGTTTTTCCTGGTTTGAATCGCCAAGTCTTTCCAGTGGTTTATCGGAGTTACTGCCAACAGTCTGTGTTATCAGGGTTGCCTGACCCTCGCTGAAATGTGCATCAACATATACCACCATCGGACCATCTCTGACACTTCATTGAGTTTAATTGCCAATGGCTATAATCATCAGATAACTTCTGATGCTTCATTGGGTTTACTTGCCAACGACTGGTGATGTCAAGGCTGCTTGGCTTTCATTGAAGTGAGATCATCGGATGGCTTCCGACGCTTCGCTGGATTTACTTGCCAACAGATGAAGACTGTCAAGGTTACTTGACCTTCGTTGAAATGTGCATCAACGGCTGATGTCATGAAGTTCCTACTGGGGAGAGGTTCTTTTGAGTTGCGACCCTGATCCGACGACATTGGATCTTTGTGAGGTATTGTCGATTGTAGTTGACAATAGTTGTGATCATTGGTGTTGTGTACCCCGTGTTCGGGCGAATACCAATGAGTGACATGTAGACCCACAGTTTTGTCTTGAAAACCAGGATTTCAGGCTGTTCCGCTCAATTGCGTAGCATCGTGTTTCCTGATTTAACTGTTTCAACTTGTAAGACCTCCTTTGCAACTCAGAGTAGAATGAGCTGGAGGGATGGGACCCACATAGGGTAGTCGTATGTGTATTTTAGTCTTCTTGCCTTTCACAAGTCACTTTCACATTACGCCACATAGAGAATCCGAGAGTTCTTCTTCAGATCTGCTGAGTTCGGGTCGCTTTCTGTGAAATCCGTCACCGTACAAGTGTTTCACACTATCCTGGTAATGTATGCATGTCTTCTTTTCCAATTTTATCCATTGAAAAATGAGTTATCACATGAAATGCTTCTAAACACATAGTAGTGAATATGCATGCTCATATGACTTGATAAAAAATATTCAATATAGTAAATGTTAGTATTAAACCATGATGAACATAATGATGTGAAAATTTGTGACTTTTGAAATAGTCAAATTGGCACCTTTTTTCCCGCTATTTCTTATCCTATTTGAGGACAAATGAGCAAAGGTGGTAAAGTAAAGTAATCCTGGTAATTAGGCTATCCTTATGGTTTATGACTTTGACATTTGTATGCATATAGGATGTTTATGACAGTGGGTAGGTGTGCTAGTGAATGGCCACCTAGTCATGCCTATGTGCATGTGGATAGTCCTTTTTTACAAAGGAGACTCTGGCAACATTTTCTATGAGCCTAACCATTGTGTAGACATGCATTTTTAACTTTACTGTAGGAGTATGTTAAATTAATGCATGCAAGCATGTAGTCAGAAAATGCATTTGAAAAGCTCCAGGTTAGAATTTACCACACCCTTTCTGAGGTGATTTGGAGACCTGTGTCCAGATATTATGGATTCAGATCAGCCGTGAAACAACCCGGGTCAAATCCCGAGTCCGGAACAAATCTTGGGTCAAATCCCAAGTCCGAATCGAATCCATCCAAATAAGGCCTCAAACCACTGGCCTAATAGTATCTTCTTGGGTTATCTAGCCCACCACAGGCTCCCAAAAGGTCATGACTTGAAGGTACTATTGGTAGTAACTTTATTTCCTTATATGCAGATAAATTTTCCCCTATCTTTCGATGTGGGACTGGGGTGTTACAAACTCCCCCACTTAAATTTCTGACGTCCCCGTCAGAATCCGATCACACACACGGCCCAAAGATATTTGCCTCTCTAGCCATTGTGGGATAATACCGGCTGGCTTCGTGTCCCCACCTCCGGACCTTCATCTCTCCATTGTGGGATAATACCACCAGCCTTCGTGTCCCCACCTCCGAAAACCCGATCGGATGACCCGACCCGAGCTTTCGAGAGTCGGCTCTGATACCATATGAAACAACGCGGGTCAAATCCCGAGTCCGGAACAAATCTTGGGTCAAATCCCAAGTCCGAATCAAATCCATCCAAATAAGGCCTCAAACCACTGGCCCAATAGTATCTTCTTGGGTTATCTAGCCCACCACAGGCTCCCAAAAGGTCATGACATGAAGGTACTATTGGTAGTAACTTTATTTCCTTATATGCAGACAAATTTTCCCCCTATCTTTTGATGTGGGACTGGGGTGTTACAAGCCGAGTAGTTCCCACAGGACAACTTCAGGTGTGCGGAGGAGGGCTTCTGAAGTGCCTCGACCCCGTTCAGTCAGACAGCCTTGTCGGTTGGTAGAGGCGGTGATTCATCTTGTCTGGGTTGATGTACCAAATGTTGAGGATGAGGAAGAGGATGTACCAGTTGCGGATCCAACTCCTGCTGCTCATCCTCCCCGCAGGGATCTTTTAGACATTAATGTGACGATTCTAGATCTTCTAGGTGATTTGAGTCGCCACCCCTCAGTTTACTTGTAGGCAAATGAGGTAAAAGATGGGTTTGATCTTCCTTTTTCCTATTGATGAGGAGCCATGATTTTGATGTTGATCTGCGTTTGTGGTGCAGGTTCCCGTCTTTACGCAGCCTCGATGGAACTAGTTTAACATACATTCTCAATATCAGGTTTTGCATCTAGATTATCGAGAGATTGTGCATGGTTGGGGCTTCGGGGCGTTCTTTTCCATTCTTCCCCACCTTTGTCCCCGGGGTTACCTCAGGGCATTGTCTGAGCGCTGGTTTCACCAGAATCGCTCTCTCCATTTATTATACTAAGAGGTGATGATGATGCCAATGGAGTGGTGGTTTATTACTGGTATGGAGTTTGGAGGGGTACCAGTGCCTTGTACGACGAATATTACCCCGACTGCCATCAGATCCTTGCTAGGGGTCCCGACTGAGGCGCTCAAGGGCAGGACCATTTGTACAGGTTCTTTGAGCGTAGATGCTATGAGTGGGATATTTAGTGAGCCCATGCCTGCTGATGTGAGAGTTAGGGATCGAATTCTTCGACGATTGTTCCTGGTTATTATCAGGGGTTATTTCATAGCAGACAACTCTTCCAAGGTGTCATTCTCTTTAATTAGCGCCACTCGGGAGGTGGACCGTATTGGAGAGTATGACTAGGGATCCTATACCTTTGCCTATTTTCTCAGGGGAATGTGCATGCGTTTGCAGGGCTTGATAGAGGCTTGGCTATGATTTTACCCGTTTTTGCTGGTGAGTATTTCTCTTTTGATTTCCCATTTATAGGTTAAGAGTTTTGATTGATAGTAGATGTTTGCCTTTGTGTTGGCAGTTTTAAGCCTATGAGAGGCTTCCATGTTTGCGTCCTATTAGTGTGTTAGGTTTAGATACCTATCCACGAGGATGAAGATGGCATCACTCCACGTTGGCGGAGGTTCTTGTAGCTAAGGGTTTTACCCATTATCGCTTATAGTTGGATTTGTTAAAACCTGATGCCATCACTTGGGTTCCCTACTCTGGGGATCAATTGACCATCAATTTTGAGGATGGATACCCAACTGGTGTCGAGTATGTGATATCCATTCACCGGATTCCTCTATTCACAGATGGAGGATGAGAGCTCTATTTAGGAGAGCGTGCTATTAGGAGCACCACAAGAGAGATTCATGTACTGAACTTACCTCCTGCCAGGCGTTATTGGCCTGTGTTGCAGTCGTCTGTCAGTGATATCCCGTTGATGGGCGTTGATGGATTTACTTTGTCAGAGGGTCCATTTACTCAAGAGGCATTATACCATTGGTTGTCCCCTCGTACCATCGGAGCCCAGACCCGTACCACTTAGTTTATAGGGGATATGGTTCCTGGATCCGTGATGATGATAGATTGGATGGCCTATGTCCGAGATCTGACTCATTTAACATAGATTGCCAATTTGACCCGACAGTTGGACCGAACATATTTTTTCATCTGACATTTGGGCAAAGATCCTTCAGAGGCAGATACTTTTGATCCTTCCAGCTCGGGGGTTGGCCCTTCAGATGACCCAAATGGCTTTGTCGGTGCAGACCCTCCCTTGTATAGGCCTGACATCCTTCTTGGTGGAGATCTAGTGACTCAGAAGGAGTTACATCAGGTGGATATAATTGATGATGTAGACATCAACACCATTGACTTCTTCTGATGTATTTTCTCGCTATATCTTTTGATAGGCCTCTATGAAATACTGGGTGGCTGTGCCCCATTCTCGTTATATCTTTTGATAGGCCTCTATTAGTTGTAGGGCGTTTGTTCCCCATTTCCCTGTATTTTTCAGTTGTACAGAGATGATGTATTTAGACGATGATGTACTTAGGAATGTATGTACTATTATCCTTTCCCTACATCATATTGCCATCTATTATTTGTCATTCATGTATTATGTCATGCATATGTATGTCCAGAGATATTCAGCATTAACCCATGGATGGTCTTATGATACGACCCACACAGATGTCTTCCTCGACAGTTAGCCATATTGATCACACCCCACAAGTATTGGTGGCCTCATGCTTGAGATCTTGGTATGATAGTGTATCCCATTCAGATAGGGTGATTGTAGATCAACTGTTGCAGCATTCTATAACCCTCTTGATGTTTCAGGTTCCATTGGGCTTTGTAGATGGCATGCTAGAGCATTGGGTACCGTAGTGGCAGGTTTTCCGGTTTGAGACCCAGGAGTTGACTCCCACCTTAAAGGAGTATGAGCGGTTGATGGCTTTGCTATTGGATAGGCCTTGCACTCATATGGCTGTCAGAGATATGTGCTGATAGTTGATAACCCTCATCGAGTTGAGGCATAGAGTTATACATGATGAGATTACATCCGGTCATGTAGTGTCCCAATATTTTCTAATAGACAGATTTGGCTCAGTGGACAGCTATGCACATCACTTCGGGGATTTCACCACATCGAAGGATCAGTGGCGTGTTGCCAGAGTAGACGTACTCATTATGTGTGTAGTGGCTTATTTGTACATGCCACTATACATGGATCATCTTAACAACGGTGTTGTTAGGGCAGTGAGAGCTCTCAGGGAGGGTCATACCATTGTACTGATGATTGTGACAGAGACACTGAGGTCGACCACATATTTCCATACCCATTCTGCAGGGGTATTTACAGGCAGCGCGGTCTTGCTGCATGTGTGGTTTATAACACACCTGAGACCGATTGGCACCCTCCGACGGCATGAGTACTATTTTTCCCATGAGATAGCCATGTCTTACTCCTTTCAGTTGGTGGAGTGTATAGACGCTGCATCTTGGTCGGTGTTCTTAGCAGGGAACGAGGATCCATTTGACATTTTATCGTGTACATGGCTCATCTCTCCCTACAGCTTCATTACTCATGCACCGGGTATGGATTATCTCCCTCTGGCTAGTTTGAGGGGCATGACCATATATCACCCACTGGCTGTGATGTCACAGTTTGACCAGTTCTAGGATGCTCATCCTTTTGAGGGGGTATTAGGTTAGTGTTTGTCATCTCAATATTTGTCAGCAGAGGATAGATCCAAGGTGTATGCCTATTAGGATCAGCGTGAGAGTGCTGAGTTTACTGTTAGCCATCCGGGCCATTCTATAGAGTATTCTGCATGGATATAGGCAGAGATCACATCGGCAGCGGTTGTATCCACAGTTCTGGGTATTGATTCAGATGGTGGAGAGCCCATGGAGGACATTGATTCTCGCATCGAGGAGGAGCTATTCGCCGGGTTGCCAGTAACTTTTGTAGATTCCCCCAGTATAACTGCTACTATGATTCAACATTCAGCAAAGTATTTAGAGCATAATCTTCATCTGATGACCTTTAAGAGAGATCATGCTAGGGCCTTGATATTGACAGCCATGGCTGGGAGAGATGCCACTCTGTTAGAGAGAGATAATGCTTTAGCTCATTGAGACACCGCTATTGTTGAGAGGGATGATGCCATATCATCTAGAGATGCAGTGATTGTTGAGCGGGATAGCGCTATATCTGCTTGAGATATCGCTGTTACAGATAGTACTGTAGTGTGGTCCCTTATTATTAGCATCATTGCAGATATGAGCACATATATTGATGAGCATAGTGTCACCATGCAGTTGGCTATGGATCTATTGGCTCGTGTAGAGATCCTTGGGCAAGAGATTACATCGTTACCTCCTTCTTTTGAGAGGGATACCATGTTGGACTTGATAGCCTGCATATATACTGATTTATAGATGGACTTGTATTTTCCTGAACGTACTAGCTTTGCCATTTTTGTTATGTACAGTACATATTGTATATATCAAACAACATTATATATGGCAGGGAAATATATGTTGATTCACTAACCTTTTAGTTGTGCCTTGTTACTTGCTTGATATTTGCCTGTTTCTCTAGGGCTTGTGATCTTGATTAATTCTGAACTCCTCCTTGATGGACGGATATTGAGATGTCTTAGGATCTTTCAGAATAGATCGTTGATTTGTGTGTATTCCCTACCATCTTTGGTGTCTTGGGACTGGTTTATGAAGATGTAGAGAAGAGTGTGTCTTTCCTCTTTGAGGTTGACCACACCACAGATGGACACCGATACTCATTTGTATGGGGAGCCCAGTTAGTTCCATCTCTTATGGATTGGTATTTCTCTTTGAGGATTCAACCACAGCTTAGATGGTCGTCGATTCTCCCATTTATGTGGGGAGGTCAGGTAGTTCCATCCCTTTGGTTTGAAGCCGATGAAGTGTGATGGATTGAAGGATGATCCCAGTACCATTGATAAGTTTATTTTGTTTTGGTAGGGGGTAAGACCGAACCATGAATGGATGCCTACGTAATCCTGTTGAAGATGAGATCAGGTCCGCGTAGTTCAAACTTAGTTTAAAGGTTCAACGATGTATGTGGGAAAGTGGTGTAAAGATGTTTTTGTTTTTGTTTTTGCTGTGGTGAGACTGGACCATAAAAATGGCTGCCTACGTACTCCCGTGTATTGAGGAGATCAGGTCGACATAGTTCGCCCCTTGTACATGACGAATTGAAGATGAAAAGTTTGATCCCATGTACATGATAAACTGGAAGTGTGAAAGGTTTAATCCCTGGTGGAATAACCTGAAGTGAGTAATGTTTAATACTTGATGGGATAAACTGAAGGTGTGAAAGGGTTAGAAAACCTGCGGGGAGTGAAGGATCTGGTGATCCGAAACTAGGTTGCTGGTTGAAAAGGGTGATTGTCTGTAATGGGGCTAATGGGTGTGAAGAAGGTTGTATGTAGTAAAAGGTTTGGAAAACCTGAATTGATTGGGGATTTGGTGATCAAAAACCAGGATGTTTGCTTGATGGTAACTTCAAACATAGTACTGTTTCATGGTGTCTGAGTTAATGAGTTGCATAAATTCATCTCCATCCATCTCCTGTAATCTAAGAGCGCCTCCTGTCAATACCTCCTTGACAAAAAATGGGCCTTCCCAGTTTGGGCCAAATTTTCCTTTGGACTGATCTTGGTTGACAAGAACCTTCTTTAAGACCAGGTTATGTTGTTTGAATTGCCGTAGCCGGACTTTTCTGTTATAGGATCTGGCGATCCTTTATTGGTATAATTCACCATGGAAGATGGCAGCGGTTCACCTTTCGTCTATTAGAGACAATTGATTATACCTATCGTGTAACCATTGGCCTTCATCCAATTGAGCGTCTATCAACACTTGAGGGATTCCATTTCCACCTCTATGGGGAGCACTTCTTCCATCCCATAGGTTAATGAGTAGGGGGTTACCCCTGTGGAAATGCGCATTGATGTTCTGTAGGCTAATAGAGTTAGAGGCAATAAGTCTGGACATCCTTTGTGATTGGCAGACATCTTTTGCATGATCTTTTTGATATTCTTATTAGCCTCTTAAATAGAACCATTCATCTTTGGATGATAGATGACATAGTTGAGTGGTTTGATGTGGAATTTACTGCATAACTCCTGCATCATTTCATTGTTGAGGTTCTTAGCATTTTCTGATATAATTACATCTGGTTGTCCATATCGACAAATGACATTATTTCTGATGAAAGCAATGATAACTTCTTTTTTAACCCTGGGGAAGGAGGCTGCTTCTACCCACTTGGTGAAGTAGTCGATCATGGTGATGATAAACCGATGCCAATTACTGGCTTTGGGCTCGATGGGCCCTGATCACGTCTATTCCCCACATTGAGAAAGGCCAGGGCAAAGTCATATTGTGGAGATCCCTTGGAGGGGCGTGGATAACATTCCTATAAATTTGGCATTGGAAACATCTCTTGACATGATCATCATAGTCAGCCTCGAGAGAGAGCCAGTAATGCCATGTTCTTAAGATCTTCTTGACAAGTAGGGGGCCGCTTATGTGTGGGCACTATAAGAAAAAGGTTTATCAGCAACCGCCTATCCGAGACCGCATTCGGTCGCTGATAGCTATCAGCGACCGAGTGCGGTTGGTGATAGTCGTCGCACAAAATCTGGCCGCTGGGATGCACATCAGCGACCACTACTAGCGACCGATATATCTACGACCGATATGAGCGACCGAAATGACAAATTCGGTCGCTAAGCTCAGTCAGCATGGTCCAGGGCCAAATATGAGTCAGCATGGTCATTGTTAGGCCTTTTTCTTGTAGTGGGGCCACATACTCCACCATGGATTTCATCCATGAGCCTCTGAGCTTGGTCCTTGTCTAGAAATCTGAGGAGACCTAGTCCTGCATCTCTTTTGTAGAGTGCGTCTCCTCTCAGGTAAAATTTCATAGCTATTTGATGAATCCGCTTTCTTTCAGCATGACTCACCTCAGCGAGTATAGATCCATCTTGCAGGTATTCCTTGATATGTTGATACCAAGGGTGTTAGATGGGAGGTAGCTCATCCGATACTTCTCCAATGTAGTTCCCATAGGCTGGAGCCTTTTGTCGGGCAAATGTGATGGTTGACATGTCTTCCTTGTCAAGTATGTTGATTAAGGAGGCCAAGGTTGCTAGCGTATCCGCAAAGTCATTCCTATTCCGAGGAATGTGGAGGAATGATATTTCTTCAAACTCCAAAGCCATCTGTAGAACCTGCCGATGGTAAGGCAGCAAATGTAGCCTTTTGGTGTGATAGATTCCAGTGGTCTGTCTGATTACCAATTCGGAATCCCCAAAGACAGTTAACCGTTTGATGCTCATTGATTCGGAAAGTTTTAGCCCCATGATACAGCCTTCATACTCAGCTATGTTATTGGTGTTGGCAAACTACAATTTGACGGCGACGGGATGCTGCTCCCCCGTAATGGATACTAGAACTGCTCCAGCCCTAGAATCTTCCATGTTTACAGCTCCATCGAAATACATCTTCTATGATTGGTGTGCATTGTTCTGAGGGTATTGCTGAACTGTCATTACCCCTTCATCAGGGAAGTATGTTTCCAAGTGTTTAAAATCCGCTGAAGGTGCGGCGGCCAGTTGATCCGCAATTCCTTGACTTTTGATTGACTTTTGCATCACGTAGATGATGTCAAATTGTTGTAGGATCAACTGCTAATCTGGACAGTCGACAATTTAACATTGGTTTACTGAACACGTACTTGAGAGGATCCACGCGGGATATGAGATGGGTTGTGTGACCATGAATATAATGTTGTAATCTCATGGAAGCCCATGCTAAACCACAACAAGTTTTCTCAATCAGAGTGTACTTGTGTTTACTGCTGCTAAATCTTTTGCTGAGGTAATAGATAGCTCGCTCTTGGCCTCTATCGTCTTTCTATCCCAGCATGCAGCCCATGGCATTGTCATTGATGGATATGTATATAAACAGGGGGATATCATCCCTGGGATGTACTAAAATAGGAGCTTTGAGTAGCTGCTCTTTGATTGTAAGGAAGGCTTTCTGACACTCATCATTCCATTTCATGAGGGAGTTCTTCCTTAACAACTTGAAGATATGCTCACAGGTTGCTGTGAGTTGGGAGATGAATCTGCTGATGAAGTTGATCCTTCCCAAAAATCCTCGTATTTCCTTCTCTGTATGAGGAATGGGCATTTCCGTGATGGCTTAGATTTTGGTGGGATCCAACTCAATCCCTTTGTGGCTAACTAGGAATCCTAGCAACTTACCTGATTTGACGTCAAAGGTGCACTTGGCTGTATTTAACTTCAAGTTGTACTTACGCAACCTTTTGAAGAGCTTTCTAAGATGGTCTAGGTGGTCTTCCTCCCTTCGGGACTTGACAATGATGTCATCCACATAGATCTCTATCTCTTTGTGCATTAAATCATGAAAAAGAGCCATCATGGCTCGCTGGTAGGTAGCTCTGGCATTGATGAGGCTGAATGACAACCGTCTATAGCAAAAGGTTCCCTAAAGAGTGATGAATGCAGTTTTTTCATGATTCTCTTCAGCAACCATGATTTGATGGTACCCCACAAAATAATCAGCAAAGGAGTACATGTCATATTAAGCTGTATTGTCAATGAGTATGTGGATGAATGGCACGAGAAAGCTATCTTTGAGACAAGCTTTATTCAGATCCCTGTAATGCATGCAAACTCGCACTTTTCCTTCGGGTTTAGGCACGGGGAATATGTTGGATAGCCATTCAGGGTATGTTGACACCATGATGATGCCAGCTTGAAATTGTTTCACAATTTCTTCTTTAACTTTTAAACTCCACTCATGTTTTAATCGCCTGAGCTTCTACTTGACTGGCTTAAATCCCTCTTTTATGGGAAAGCGATGAATGACAATGTCAGTGGACAAACCGACCATGTCTTCATGAGACCATGCAAACACATCCTGGAATTGGGTCAATAAAGTAACCATGTCATTCCTTTGGTTTGGAGTGAGGTCCGTACCAATCTTGATTTGTTTGGGATTTTCTAAGGTTCTAAGGTTAAAAGAGGTGGTTTGATTAAGATTTGGCTTGTGTTTGTCTTTGACCCATTCTTTGATCTCCTGCGGTATCTCATAGTCCTCTTGTATTTCCATCAAGTTTAGGCACATCTAACTTTAGAGTCTTCAAACAAAATACTTTCACTTAATATATGAAACTGTTCAATCATACAAAGTGTTGGCATGTAATGAGAAAACAACTACTAATACTGTATATAAAAAGTAAGCCGTTATTGCTATCTACAGGGCATAGGGTGTTTCTACCCTTTTTACCCTTGTCGGCAAATGCAAGGAGTGCTGCTCCAATAGCCAAGGGTAAAGTCTTGGTGGACGACTATAATGAAGGGGCTGTTGTTGTCCTCCTTCTCCTGAATGACGATCATAATATTTGGACAATTATCGTCTGGGATATTGTTACCTCTTTTATAGTTCTAATAAAAGAGCTCTAACTCATGCAAGTATACATGGGACAACAAGTAATACAGAGTAAGTAAATTATCGATCCCACAGAGAAAGTTGTTAACTTTAGACTACTATGCATTAATTAACTCACTATATTTATATGCTATGACTATGGACTTAATTGTTGATTTGAATCAATTATAATTACCAACTAAAAATAAGAATATAAACGAATTAAATATGATGTGGAAACAATGGGATCCTAACTTCATTCAATATTTCATTCAATCGCCATATGTCATGCAAGAAGCGTTTACATATCACAAGATAATAGCTAAGGGCTTAAAAGTGAGTTATAACCATTTTTTAATGCACTATAACCAACTCACATATCATCTAC
Organism: Panax japonicus; assembly: GCA_020205505.1. Classification (NCBI taxonomy): domain Eukaryota; kingdom Viridiplantae; phylum Streptophyta; class Magnoliopsida; order Apiales; family Araliaceae; genus Panax; species Panax japonicus. The sequence goes on along the minus strand of CM035101.1, from coordinate 54,333,997 downwards.
AGATGTTAGAATCCATGTAATCACCAATAACACCACAATTACCATATTCCTATGCGCAATTGCAATCCTATTGATTTTAAGCACAACCCTTACTCTAGCTCATACGGTAAAACAGTATATTCCTATCTGTTTCACAAAATATGTAAGACTTACTCTAGCCCCATATTCGCATGCTATCATGATTTCATCCATATTCATATGTTCATTTCCAATTCCATACAAATACTAACATGAAGATTATCAGTCATTCATACATACAAACCAAACATTATAGATAACCCAATGATATGCAAAACAAATCTAACGCTTAGATGTGCAACCAAAATAAATATTAAAATCCGTTAGAATCCCATAATGGAGTTTAGTTCATGGCGGAACCAAAAGCCATTATGGGATCAAGACTAAACATGATCAATAATCAAGCAAATAAGAGTAATAGGTAGAGAACAATCAAACCCAAACGTTGAATAGTAATCAATGATTAACTATGAAAACCCCATAGAATTCCATTCAATAATAATAAAAATCCACAATGGTTAAGAACTCCAAGAAGAAGAAGAGAATAAAACGTTGCGGCTTCGTTCTCTGTTGGGATGTCCCCCCACTGTGCTAACCCTAATTCTGATATGAAAAATACGTAAAATAATGTCAAGTCTCCTCTCTGACACACGTCAGAATTGTTTTATACCAATTACACATCATCAAATTGCATAATTAAAAATAAACCAAATTACAGCATCAGTATCGCGCGCGGCTCTAGTATATCTATCTCGCGACCGCGAGACTTACAGTATGTTCAGTGCCCCCGAACATCTTAATGCGTGGTCGCGCTCTCCTGCTTCGCGGGCGCGCGGTCCTTACCTCGCGGGCGCTTGACTTGTAGAATGCTCCTTATGTCCAGCCCTGCACTGGCGCGGGCGCGCGAGTCTTCCTTTGTATTACCGCGCGACCTGTGTCCTGCAAATCCTGAGTCTGGTTTATGTTTTGCTGCTACTGTTACTTGTTCATTCTTGCTTTAACCCTCTTGCTTGCTTGATTTCCATGCCTCATTGTACCCCTATGCCATGCACATCCTTGCCTTGCGACTAGCCTTTATGCATCCGCTCATCGATACCTCAGTTTCCACCAAAATGAACCCGATTCTTGTACTTATTCACCAAAAGGAGTTTTAAGAACATGCAATATAAAATAACATGAAATGCAACTAAAACACAATGAAATGTGCTTGAGGTGGGCACGATTCGCATGGATTGATATACAATAAGTGAGTAAAAATATCACTTATCAGATATCTCTGTTTGTACTATCTGTACGGGCTATGACGCCCCCAAAATAGGTATATATCACCCATCTTGAGTCACCAAATACATGATACAAAATTCAAATACAACTTAATTATACAACAGTCGTGTAAAATACGATAAAACATAATCTAATAGTTTTTAATAAGAATATTATCATCTAGACAATATCCACACTTAATGGAGTCCTCATTACATTTATTGTCACACTATTTTATAGAATAGTGAGGACTACTAAAACAACCATCAGGGTCGTCAATCCGTTCCCCGACTCGTCCCAGCTATATTCTCATTTCCTGAAGAGAACAATGAAAGAAAGGGTGAGCTCAACTAGCCCAGTAAGAAATATTATGACTAAGATAATGTAGAATAAATTATCCTTAGCCTTCAACAGTATAACAACTGATAGAATATAATAGACAACAAGTTTTAGATCAACAACTGCAGCGGAATAAACAATCAATTAGAAGAGTTAAGTAGAGCATAAAATCTACTATCTTCTATGATTTAAAAAGTTTTTCATCAACTTGATCGCTGAGACTCAGCTTAATAAATAAAATCGAATCATCCCTTCATCACGACCATGGATATTCATGTAATCATTAATGGTCATGATTATACTAAATAATCCCTAGTCATAATCATACCAACAAGTGTCCATCAATGAACTACAGGCCAATGAGGACTTTCACCACATCATTCGTCACATTACGGTCATGATTATACCGAATAATTCCTGGTCATAATCATACCAAGTCCATCTATGCACGTAAGAAAAAGATGACTTTCATCACAATATAAGCATGAGGATGATGACAATGACATAATAATTCAATAAAACAAGTTCGAGATAAATTTTAAAGAGTTATAATTTAATTTATCCAGAAATCAATAACGTCTAAATTGTCAACATGATACTGCTTTGTGGAGTAAAATTCAAGAATGCTCAGAAGAATATTTCCATGAAAAGATACTGGATGAACCGAAAATATAAAGGATATTCTACTAATTTCATGGAGTATAGAAGCCAAAACTTTAACCAACTGAGTATAATAGAATATATGAAACTACAAATGGATTTTTGCCCGCCATGCGGTAATCCACGTAGACAGATCATTTCCACAATTTAATAAGGAATGAATACGAAGGATCATTCACCATGCATGCGGTAGTTCACATAGACATGTTATTCCAACATAATAATAAAGAATGAAATAACAGAAGAATTCATCATGCATGCAGTAGCCCGCGTAGACATATTATTTCAACATAATAATAAAGAATGGAATAACAAAAGAATTCACCAGGCATGCGGTAGTCCACACAGACAGGTTATTCCAACAGAATAATAAAGAATGAAATAATAGAAGAATTCACCAAACATGCGATAGACCGCACAGACATGTTATTCCAACAAAATAATAAAGGATGAAATAACAGAAGAATTCACCAGGTATGCGATAGACCGCATAGACATGTTATTCCAACAAAATAATAAAGAATGGAACAACAGAAGAATTCACCAGGTATGCGATAAACCGCACAGACAGGTTATTCCAACAGAATAATAAAGGATAGAATAACAACCCTTACGAGTATTGAAAGAAAATAACTCTCTTCATGAATATGAAAGAAATAATACCCCATACCTTAGAAGATACTGGATACTGGAATAGTGAGGTAGCACACTTCTCTTCTTCTTTCTCTCTATAATTTCGCTCTATAATAACTGCTCTTGTGAGACTTAGTGAATTTGTGAGAATGAAAAAAGAATGAGCTTCTATTTATAGAAAAATATAGTTTCGATAATTGCACGTTTTGGTGCTCGAAATATTACAGTATAATATCTTCCTCTTTTTCTTTATTTTTAATTTAGTCATGCAAGTATTATCAAACTTGCACCACCTCCCCTAATAGTAAATAATGTGAATTAATAGTTCATTCATGTGTCTTAATAATATAATCATGTGAAAAAACTAATTACAATATAGTACCTTCATCTATACCTCTATTTTTAATTTAGTCATGCAAGTATTATCAATCTTGCACCAACTCCCCTAATAGTAAATCATGTAAATCAATAGTACACATATGTGAACACATAGTTATAAGTATGTGAATTAATAGCAATTAATTGCTCATTTATCCGGTGAATTACCCGATTGGTCAATATAACCTCCATACATTAATTATTATCGAAATAAATGTCGATTTCCTCTAACACTAATAATTCCCATACAATGGAACTATCAATTTCATCTTTAATCAACACGAACTTATTCATCATTAATATTATAAGTCACAATAAAGAGGGGGCTTTCCGATAAGGATTTCTGCTTATTTGTACAGAATTAGGTGACCAAACCTCTCCTTGACAGAACTTCTAGACATTGTCAATATTGCAAATAATAATATGAATAACTTTGCCGTCTCAATTATTGATTTAATAATATAATATATTATACAGATGATACTGTGACAATAATTAAATAAATAATATGAGAGATATGATGCAGCAATTACTGTAGCAATAATTGAGTATAACTAAGTGACTTCTCACGTAAGCATCAATAATCAATATCGTGTGATACTATGCAACCATGCGTATTATTGTACTTTTACTACCGGGTAGTTCAATAGTTTTAACGGTAACACTTTCCCCGCTATTTTTATAAAAAGATAATTCTGTCGTTTTCTAACTACGACAATACTTCCGTTATGGGGTCCACCAATGATTGTACTGTCGTACGAATATTCCCTGTTAAAAAGAATATTTTCCGACCAATCAAATATTATATAAGCACTTGTTTACTTTAAAAAATTTGTAAATATTACCTACAACTATAACATTATATCAAATCCACACCATAATATTAAAAAATATATTTCGAGAAAATTATTCTTTATTCATAAAAGTTCTGGTGTTACAACCTCCCCTTCTTATGAAATTTCTTCCTCGAAATTAGGGTACATACCTGGTATATCGAAGAGGTGAGAATATCTTGACTTCATCATAGATTCTAACTCCTAGGTCATTTCTTCCACATCGTGGTTTCTCCACAAAACTTTGACTTGAGGTATAACCCTGGAGCGTAGAATATGATCTTTCTTATCCTTGATTTTAACAGGTAACTCTTCATACGTTAAATCTTCCTCTATCTCGTTTGGTTCTAATTCAATAATGTGGTTCGGGTCCTTCACATATTTACGTAACATAGATATTTGAAAAACGTTATGAACACGAGACATACTTGGCGGTAAGGCGAGTCTATAGGCCACAGTTCCTACTCGATCGAGGATTATAAATGGGCCAATGAATCGAGGATTGAGCTTTCCTCTATTTCTAAATCTCGTTACTCCTTTCCATGGAGCAACACGTAATAACACATGATCTCCAATATTGAATTCCATGTCCTTTTGATGAAGATCAGCATAACTCTTTTGTCGATCTTGTGAGGTTTTTATACGTTATCGGATTATTTGAATCTTTTTCATAGTCATACGTACCAAATTCGGTCCCAACAACGTTACTTTACCCACCTCATCCCAGCATACTGGAGAACGACACTTTCTTCCATACAACGCCTCAAATGGAGCCATGCCAATACTTGCTTGATAACTATTGTTGTAGGAAAACTCCATCAATGGTAAAAACTTGTCCCAACTTCCCTTGAAGTCAAGGACACAGAGTCTTAATAAATCTTCAAGAGTTTGAATGGTCCTTTCCGACTACCCGTCCATTTGAGGATGATATGCTGAACTAAATCATAAATCTGTGCCCATAGCTTTTTGCAAACTAACCCAAAATCTTGAAGTGAATCTTGGGTCTCGATCAGAAACTATGGATACTGGCATACCATGCAATCTTATAATCTCTTTTGTGTACATACGAGCAAAACGTTCAAGTGTATATGTTTCTCGTATCGATAAGAAATGAGCAGACTTGGTCAATCTATCAACAATAACCCAAATTGCATCTATACCTTGAGAAACCTTGGGAAGACCAGTAACGAAATCCATGGTAATGTGCTCCCACTTCCATTCTAAAATTTCAAGTGGTTGCAATGGACCTTTTGGCACTTGATGCTCTGCCTTTACTCGTTAACAAGTTAGACACCTTGAGATAAACCCCGTTATCTCTCTCTTCATATTGATCCACCAAAATGTATGTCGAAGATCACGATACATTTTGGTAATCCTAGGATGGATTGAAAATGGTGTGTTGTGCGCCTCCATCATGATTTTATACTTCAAGTCAGAATCATTAGGAACACAAAGTCTGGAGTTGACTTGAAGTATTTCTTGTTCATCGATTCTTGCTTCCGGAATAGTACCTTCTTGCACTTTCTTCCTCATACGCATCAGCTCCAGGTCTATAGTATGAGAAACTTTAACTTTATCAATTAAAGTCGGTTCTACTCGTATATTCGCCATCATCACATGGGTCCCTAGAGTCTTTAACTCTATCTCCATCCTTTGTAAGTCATACAAAATGGTCCTTTGCGTTGACAATATCGCACTCGTACCCGCATATGATCTTCTATTCAACGCGTCAGCTACTACGTTCGCTTTTCCAGGATGGTATTGAATGGTATGATCATAATCTTTTAATAGCTCAAGCAATCGTCGTTGCCGCATGTTGAGTTCCTTTTGAGTGAAGAAATATTTGAGGCTTTTATGATCCATATAGATCTCTACATTCTCTCCATACATGTAATGCCTCCAAATCCTAAGCGCAAAAATGACAACTGCCAACTCTAGATCATGCGTAGGATAATTCCTCCCATATTCTTTGAGTTGTCGTGAGGCATAGGCTATGACTTTCCCATGTTGCATGAGAACACATCCTAAACCTTTTCCTGAAGCATCGCTATATATGACAAATCCCTCCGAACCAACTGGTATTATCAAAACAAGTGTTGAAATGAGCCTCCTCTTGAGTTCTTGAAAACTTGTCTCACATTCCTCGCTCCAACTGAATTTTATATCTTTTTGGGTCAGCTGAGTTAATGGAGTAGCGATTCGAGAAAATCCTTCCACGAACCTCCGATAATAACCAGCTAAGCCGAGAAAGCTACGTACTTCGGTCACTGACTTAGGTTGCTCCCAGCTTTGAATTGCTTCAATCTTTGTCGGGTTAATAGATATTCCGTGATTTGATATTACGTGCCCAAGGAATAATACTTCCTCAAGCCAGAACTCGCATTTCTTTAACTTAGCATATAACTTGTTTTCACGAAGCTTTTGGAGTATCAGCCTCAAGTGTTGCTCATGATCTTCACGACTTTTGGAGTAAATGAGGATGTCATCAATAAAGACGACCACAAAGTGATCAAAATATTCCTTGAATACTCAGTTCATCATATCCATGAAGGCAGCAGGAGCATTAGTCAATCCAAAAGACATGACTAGGAATTCGTAATGCCCATAACGAGTTCTGAAAGCAGTCTTTGGAATGTCATCAGTTTTAATCTTTAACTGATGATATCCAGAATGAAGATCGACCTTTGAAAAGAATTTGGCGCCTTGTAACTGGTCAAACAGGTCACCAATGCGAGGCAACATGTACCTATTTTTGATTGTGACATGATTCAACTCCCGATAATCAATACAAAGTCACATACTTCCATCTTTTTTCTTCACGAATAGAACAGGAACACCCCAAGGAGACGTACTAGGTTGAATGAAACTGATGTCTAACAATTCCTGCAGTTGGGTTTTTAACTCCTGAAGTTCAATAGGAGCCATTCGATGTGGGGCTTTGGAAATGGGTTTTGTACCGGGTTCAAGGTCGATACAAAATTCAATTTCACGCTCTAAGGGTAGGCCAAGAAGTTCTTCAGGGAAAACGTCAGGAAATTTATTAACAATAGAAATATCATTCAAAACTGACTTATTTTTATTTAAATCCGTGACATGGGCTAAGAAAGCTTGACATCCGTTTTCAATAAACGAATAGCTTTATGGCTTGATATGACAGTAATTGATTTTAGTGGTTTGGTTGCTTGAATTTGCATAATAGGTTGGTTAGGAATATTAAAGCTAACAACCTTACGAAAATAATTGATTTTAGCATGATGAGTAGTTAACCAATCAATCCCTAAAATCACATCAAATACAAGTATTTTCAAAGAAATAAGATCAACAGGTAACGTGCGATTACCGATTTGAATCAAACAAGACTTTTAAACAGTGGATGTAATGAAGGTTTCTCCCAACAGAGTTTCAACCGATAAGTCAAAGTCTAATTTCTATGGAGTCAAATTTAAACGTTGAGCTCAAGTAGGAGAAATAAAAGAATGGGTAGAACTGATATCAAATAAGGTATATAATTTACTAGAGTTTATGATTAGCTTACATGTGATCACCTCGTTCGAATTCCTCACTTTTTGAGAGGTTACGACAAACGCACTCCCTTGAATTACCGATTTTGTCTTGTCTGGGATGGCCCTTGATGCCTCCATCCCAGCTGGACTTAACTTTGGTGCACGACAAAATCGGGCTAGGTGACCTTCTCTTCTATAATTGTAACATGCTTTGGACTGCATCACGCAGTTTGGACTGATATGTCCCTCCCCTCCACATTTGTAACATACGACCAGCGGTCGTTCTCCTTCCTTAACAACAGGTGCTGGTGCTGACGTCTTTTCATCATTGTTGAATCTCATCCTCTTGAAATGTCCACTCTTACTATCATGGCCATGATTACCACCGTAGTGATTACCATTTCTAGCATGTTGATTCCTTCCACGTTTGTTTTCACCGCTTCGATGACTGCTACCACTGGTAGTATCTCTTTGTCGGCTGCTATCTCTTGGTTGAGTTGACTCATTATCGCGCTCCAATAACTGAGCCCTATTCACAATATCTGAATACAAACATAGTTTGTGAGAAATTAGGTATTGACGTATCTCTGGTTTCAAACCTCTTAGAAACATCTGCGTCATTCTCTCCTCATTATCAACCAAGTGGGACGCAAACTGGGATAACTCGGTAAACTTAGCTTCATACGGTGACACGGTCATATTGTTTTGCTCCAGCTTAATAAACTCTACCTCCTTCATGTGATGAATACTTTCAGGATAGTACTTGACGTTAAACAGCTCTTGAAACTTCTCCCAAGACATCTTCAGTGCGATAGGTTGAGTACGCTTTATAGATTCCCACCAGTAATCTGCCTCTGCTCGTAACATGAAGGTGGCAAAGGGAACCTTTTGCTCTTCGGAGCATCCCAAGACATCAAATATCTTGGTGATCTGCTTTATCCATTTCTCTGCCTTAATTGGTTTTGGTTCTCCAAAAAACTCTGGTGGTCCTAGCTCCTTGAACTATTTAGCGGTGACCGTCAGAGAGTTGCCAGTGTTTCCACCTACATTTTGAATAGGAGCCGCTCTCGCTTGATGTTGCATGAATTGCATAAAGCCTCTGAACATCGCATCGTTCACCATTTCATCAGTGTTATTGTTTACCTGAGGATTATTGTCTTCCTGTTGCACATTATCCTGGGTATTGATCGTTGGTGATTCAATGGTGTCATGTGCTTCATTGCTTATCTCAACATTTTCTGATGCCATTTTCAAATACTGCCACAAAACAAGGGTTAATTAACATATCACATATTATCCCAATATTCTAACCGACCAATTAAATACCAAATAAACTTAGGTAGGTCATACTAGCGAAGGAATTCCCCGTCTCTCCCTCCTAGTTCTTGTCTCACATCTCAGTCAGGGATCATATCCCTAAGCTTTGATACCAACTGTGACGCCCCCAAAAAAGGTATACACCACCCATCTTGAGTCGCCAAATACATGGTCCAAAATTCAAATACAACTTAATTATACAACAGTTGTGTAAAATATGACAAAACATAATCTAAGAGTTTTTAATAAGAATATTGTCAGCTAGACAATATCCACACTCAATGGAGTTCTCATTACATTTATTGTCACAATATTTTATAGAATAGTGAGGACTACTAAAACAACCATCTAGACCGTCAATCCGTTCCCCGACTCGTCCCAGCTATATTCTCATTTCCTGAAGAGAAAAATAAAAGAAAGGGTGAGTTCAACTAGCCCAGTAAGAAATATTATGACTAAGATAATGCAGAATAAATTATACTTAGCCTTCAACAGTATAACAACTAATAGAATATAATAGACTACAAGCTTTAGATCAACAACTGCAGCGGAATAATCAATGAATTAGAATAGTTAAGTAGAGCATAAAATTTATTATCTTCTATGATTTAAAAAGTTTTTCATCAACTTGATCGTTGAGATTCAGCTTAATAAATAAAATCGAATCATCCCTGTATCACGGCCAAGGATATTCTTGTAATCATCAATGGTCATGATTATACCGAATAATCCCTAGTCATAATCATACCAACAACTGTCCATCAATGAACTATAGGCCAATGATGACTTCACCACATCATTCGTCACATTACGGTCATGATTATACCAAATAATCCCTGGTCATAATCATACCAAGTCCATCTATGCACATAAGCCAAAGATGACTTTCATCACAATATAAGCATGAGGATGATCACAATGACATAATAATTCAATAAAACGAGTTCAAGATAAATTTTAAAGATTTATAATTTAATTTATCCAGAAATCAATAACGTCCAAATTGTCAACATGATACTTCTTTGTGGAGTAAAATTCAAGAATGCTCAGAAGAATATTTCCATGAAAAGATACTGGATGAAGCGCAAATATCCAAGATATTCTACTAATTTCATGGAGTATAGAAGCCAAAACTTTAACCAACTGAGTATAATAGAATATATGAAACTGCAAATAGATTTTTGCCCGCTATGCGGTAATCCATGTAGACAGATCATTTCCACAATTTAATAAGGAATGAATACGAATGATCATTCACCATGCATGCGGTAGTCCACTTAGACATGTTATTCCAAAAGAATAATAAAGAGTGGAATAACAGAAGAATTCACCATGCATGCAGTAGCCCGCGTAGATAGGTTATTCCAACAGAATAATAAAGAATAGAATAACAAAAGAATTCACCAGGCATGCGATAGACCACACAGACATGTTATTCCAACAGAATAATAAAGGATGGAATAACATAAGAATTCACCAGGCATGTGATAGACCACATAAACAAGTTGTTCCAACATAATAATAAAGAATGGAATAACAGAAGAATTTACCAGACATGCGATAGACCGCATAAACAGGTTATTCTAACCGAATAATAAAGGATGGAATAACAGAAGAATTCACTAGGCATGCGATAGACCGCATAGACATGTTATTCCAACAGAATAATAACGAATGGAACAACAGAAGAATTCACCAGGTATGCGATAAATCGCACAGACAGGTTATTCCAACAGAATAATAAAGGATAGAATAACAACCCTTACGAGTATTGAAAGAAAATAACTATCTTCATGAATACGAAAGAAATAATACCCCATACCTTAGAAGAAACTGATTATTGGAATAGTGAGGTAGCAGATTTCTCTTCTTCTTTCTTTTTATAATTTCTCTCTATAATAATTGCTCTTGTGAGACTTAGTGAATTTGTGAGAATGAAAGAAGAATGAGCTTCTATTTATAGGAAAATATAGTTTCGATAATTGCACATTTTGGGGCTCAAAATATTACAGTATAATACCTTCCTCTTTTTCTTCATTTTTAATTTAGTCATGCAAGTATTATCAAACTTGCAGCACCTCCCCTAAGAGTAAATAACAAGAATTAATAGTTCATTCATGTGACTTAATAATATAATCATGTGAAAAAACTAATTACAGTATAATACCTTTATCTATACCTCTATTTTTAATTTAGTCATGCAAGTATTATCAATCTTACACCAACTCCCCTAATAGTAAATCATGTGAATCAATAGTACACACATGTGAACATATAGTTATAAGCATATGAATTAATAGCAATTAATTTCTCATTTATCCGGTGAATTACCCGATTAGTCAATATAACCTCCAAACATTAATTATTATCGAAATAAATGTCGATTTCCACTAACACTAATAATTCCCACACAATAGAACTATCAATTTCATCTTTAATCAACATGAACTTATTCATCATTAATATTATAACTCACAATATTTAACAACAAGGTCGTTCCCAGGAAAGAGGGGGCTTTTCGATAAGAATTTCTCCTTATTGGCGCACAATTAGGTGACCAAACCTCTCCTTGACAGAACTTCTAGACATTGTCAATATTGTAAATAATAATATGAATAATTAACTTTTCCGTCTCAATTATTGATTTAATAATATAACATATTATGCAGATGATACTGTGACAATAATTGAATCAATAATATTAGAGATATGATGCAGCAATTACTGTAGCAATAATTGAGTATAACTAAGTGACTTCTTACGTAAGCATCAATAATCAATACCTTGTGCTACTATGCAACCACGCGTATTACTATACTTTTACTACCAGTTTGTTCAACATTTTTAACGGTAACACTTTCACCATTATTTTTATAAAAAGATAATTATGTCGTTTTCTAATTACGACAATACTTCCGTTGTGGGGTCCACCAATGATTGTGCTGTCGTACTAATATTCCCTATTAAAACGAATATTCTCCGACTAATCGAATATTATATAACCACTTGCTTAGTTTGCAAAATTTGTAAATATTACCCACAACTATAACATTATATCAAATCCACACCATAATATTCAAAAATATATTTCAAGAAAATTATTCTTTATTCATAAAAGTTGGGGTCTTACATGGACTATGATGCGTATGTTTGATAAGCGCTTTGCAATGTCCTGCTTATGCCTTCGATCCTTTTCCTCCGCCTCCGAATCTGGTATCAAGACCTCTTTTCCTTTGACCGGTATCAGCTTAGGAAATAACATAGTCATCACAGGGGCAGGAACCTTTACTGAAGTCTGTATAGATTCAGCTCCTGTAGGTTGAGGCAATCGTCGTATGGGTGAAGATGAAGGAACCTGTTTGTGTTTTCTGAGGATTCCTGTGAGTGGAGCTAGAAGAATAGCTAAGTCTGGTTGTCCCTGTTTGACTGGGAACTTGAATTGGGCGCTTGATGCGCTGATGATCCTTGCCCAACCCTTGTCCAGGTTGATAACCCAAAGATATCATTTCTTGACTTGTAGACATTACCTCGACAGAAATTTTGGTTATCATAGGTGGCGCCCTAATGGGGTGGTTGTGAGTGTTGCTCACCTCCAGGGCATGGAATCTAACAGTCTCAACTTCTTAATTAAAACTGATGAGTGGTATGTCACCTTGCTCAGGACATTCTGGCTCAACATTAAAAGTGACTAGGCTGTTGTTAATGATGTATTTGAGCTGCTGGTGAAGGGTGGATGGGACGACTCCAACCATATGAAACCACAGTCTTCCCAAGAGTAGGTTGTATCCTGTAGCTATTTTGAGCACATGAAATGATACGCAGAATGTGTGTGGACCAATCTCCACAGGCAGTTCAATTTCTCTGACAAAATTTCGCCTGGATCCATCAAAAACTTTGATAATTGTATGGCTGGTTCGGATCCTATTGAGATTGATATTCATCTTTTCCAAGGTGGCGTAAGGGAAGGTGCTTAAGGATGATCCCCCATCTATCAGAACTCCTGCTACCACGTATCCGGAGGATATAACCGCTATGTGCAATAGTTTGCAATGACCCGTCCCTTTGGGAGGTATGTCATCATCAGTTAAGGATATCATATTGCTGTTAAAAATGTGATCAACTTGTTGATGGAACTTTTCTACATTCACTGATTTTGGCAAGTGGGCTTCTTCTAACACTCTCAGTAAGACATTCCTGTGATCCTTTGAGGAGAATACCAAGTCCAGTATAAAAACTTCTTGTGGAGCTTCTTTCAAGCTTAAAACCACCTTAGCTTCATGATGTCCCATAGTACGGAGGAATTCTTCAATCTTCTCTAAGGGAAATTTCCCCTTTGATTTGATGGCAGGCTTCATCACCCGTTGGGGAAGATACAATGGATTTTCTTTCGACACTGCATCAGTTATGTGGGATGGGGATCCTTCAGCCTCTCCATAATTCCATGAAACTTTCTGTAGGCTAACAACAAGATATTGTGGCCTGAATGGTAAAATGATTAGCTTTGACGCAACCACTTTCAAAGGATTCTCAATACCTTTGAGCTGAATTGATTGTATTATACGTGGTGTGGCAGCCAAATCTTCCTCAGAGGATATAACCGCTACGACTTCCTTCCACTTTGTAGGAAATGTGTTCCCACTCTCCAGTAATACAACGTCATTGTTTGTCATTTGTAAGACACCGCTGTCAATTAAGTTTTGAATAAGATGGCGAAGTGCCCAACATTCTTCAGTGCTGTGACCGCGAGAGCGAGAGTGGTATTGACATACTCCATTAAAATCAAACCGTGACGACCCCAAAATAGGTATACATCACCAATTCTGAGTCACCAAATACATAATACAGAAATAAATACAACTTCAGTAATACAATTGTCGTGCAAAATACGACAACACATATACTGTGAGTTTAAATACAAATATTGTCTAATAGACAGTATACAAACTCAAAAGGAGTCCTCATTACAATTATTGATACACTATTTTACAAAAATAGTGAGGACTACTAAAATAACTATTCTGAACCATCACTCCATACCCCGGCTAGTTCCTGCTATGTTCTCACCTCCTGAGAAGAAAAATGGAACAAAAAGGAAAAGGGTGAACTCAACTAGCCCAGTAAAGAATATTATGACTAAGATAATATACAACAAATTATCATTAGTCTTAAACAGGGAAAAATCTGATAGAATATAATAGACAACAAGTTTTAGATCAACAACTGCAGCAGAAACAACAATCCATTAGAAAAGTCAAGTAGAGAATGAATTCTACTATCTTCTAAGATTTAAAAGTCCATCATCAATATTTTATCCCTGTAACATCAATCAATATACATCTTGAATCAAATATTCATCTTTGCACTACAGGCTAAATATATTCATTTGTATACCCAGTTGGTCATGTTCATCTCAACACCTGTTCATCTTTGCACTACGGGCCAAAGATATTCATCAGTTAATCATTCATCTTTGCACCACAGGCCAAAGATATTAAGTACTATCATCATTTAGGACTGAGGATGATGAAAAATATCTTTAAAAAACGAATCCAGTGAGATAAAAGATCAAAGATTAAGGATTCATACTTTAGTTTATCCAAGTTCAAAAATACCTTATAATAATCAATTGTGGAGCAAAATTCAAGAATAAAGATTAAAACATAGATACAATCAAAGATAGTAACCGCAATAGACAACTTGGACAAAGAAAGAAAATTTCATTTTTTATGTGAATAGTGTTGTATTCGTGAATAATGTCGTATACGTGAATAGTGCCGTACACGTGAATAGTAACCCCGACATGAAAAAGGTGGAAATTCCACAATAGAATCCATACCAATATTTTGGTATAATGATATTGAAAGAATAACATCATTATGAAGAAAATAACATCCCTTACCTCAAAAGAATAGTACTTCCAGCTGAAATATCAAGTATAAGGCTGAAGGAAACTTGCACTGAATAACAACTCACAAGGTATCTAAATACTCACAAAATACGCTAGATAATATATAGAGAGAGAAAACTTATTTCTGGTGTGATTTTTAATTTTAACTAAGCACCCTATTTATAGGAAAATGCTTAGAACGCCAAAGGAGACTAAATTAATAAAATATTAATTTCCAAAATTAAAGCACGCCACTTTTGACCAGATTTTAGCACACCATAATGGGGCCCACCAAAATCAGCCAATTCCACACCAACCAAAAGTGGGGCCCACCCATGTTTTAAATAAAAACATTTATTTTTTAAAACTTTAATAATTCATAATAAATAGCCCTTTTATCAGAAAAATTCGAATCTCATTTCTATTCCATAGGAAATTAAATTCTCTACAACTTTGTAAGTTTAAGTTTTTCCAAATTCCAAACAGAAAATACCCGAAATCCACATACGGACGATTTTTAATACCTTCATTCCGACAAAATACTGATAAAATACCTCAACATTAATTCCATCATTTAAAACTACAATAAATATATCCCTCATTTATATCCACATAAAATAAATATTTCCTTATCATATAAATCAATAATTAATTATTCACAAATAATATTACAGAATCACAATAATGACAACCAGGTCGTTCCCAGGAAAGAGGAGGCTTTTCGATAAGGATTTCTCCTTATTGGCGCGCAATTATGTGACCAAACCCCTTTCCTAAACAAAATTTCTTTAGACATTGACAATAATACTATCTAACAATATTATTTAAATAATATGAATTATTGATCTGATAAGGGAGATATTGCACAATGACAATTATTGAAACAATAATAATATAAAATATCAACGCAACAATTATTGAATCAATAAAATAAAATACTAAACAATAATTACTGTAACAATTATTGAGTAGTGCCTTCTTATGTAAGAATCAATAATTCAAAAATATTGTGCAATACCGTGAGTTACTGTGCAACCACGCGTATTACTGTTTTTTAACCACTGGGTATTCCAACAGTGTTAACGGTAACAACTACGCCATTATTTATAAAAACTCACACTTGTCGTTTTCTTCATTCGACCGTTTTCCTTTATGGGGCCCACAAATGGTTGCGCTATCGTACGAATATTCCCTGATAACAAGAATATTCCACGACCAAACGAATATTCCCCGAAAATAAGGAATATTTTATAACCACTTGTTTATTTTGAAAATTTTCACATTTCACCCATAACCATAGCATTATATCAAATTAACACGTTATTATTCACAATAATTGTGACGCCCCCAAAATAGGTATACATCACACATTCTGAGTCACCAAATATATGGTACATAATACAAATACAAACTTAAATATACAACATGAGCTATGTGTTTTAATACAAATATTATCTTCTAGACAGTATTCAAACTCAAAATAAGTCCTCAATACATTTATTATCACACTATTTCACAGAATAGTGAGGACTACTAATGCAAACATCTGGACTGTCACTCTGTTCCCCGGCTAGTCCCAGTTATATTCCCATTTCCTGAAGAGAACAATGAAAGCAAAATGGTGAGCTCAACTAGCCCCGTAAGAAATATTATGACTAAGATAATGCAGAATAAGTTATCATTAGCGTTCAACAATGTTAAACTGATAGAATATAATAGACAACAAGTTTAACTGTAGTGGAACAAACAATCCATTAGAAGAGTCAAGTAGAACATAAAATCTACTATCTTCTATGATTTAAAAAGGTTTTTCATCAACTTTATCGCTGAGACTCAGCTTAATAAATAATCCACACCGTTGAATCACCCTTGCACTACGACCAATGATATTCTTTATTATCACGACCACAAATTATCTATGCACTACGGGCCAATGATATTCGTGTATTCATCAATGGTCATGATCATGCCAACAACTATCCACCAATGCACTACGGGCCAATGAGGACTTTTACCATATCATTTGTAACATTACGGTCATGATTATACCGAATAATCCCTGGTCATAATCATACCAAGCCCATCTATACACTACAGGCCACATATGACTTTCAATATAATATAAACATGAGGATGATGACAATGCTATAAGAATTCAATAAAATAAGTTTAAGGATAATTTTTTAATGATTTATAATTTAATTTATCCAGAAATCAATAACGTTCAAATTGTCAACATGATACTGCTTTGTAGAGTAAAATTCAAGAATATAATTATACCAAAAATAATTTGGACCGAAAACGAATCAATTTTTATCATGAATAGTACTTGAGTGAATAGTATCCCGTGAATAGTACTTCGGGAATAGTAACCCTGTGAATAGTTTTTCAGCATGTAAAAGTTAAAACTTATCAAGAATGCTCAGAATAATATTTCCATGAAAAGATACTAGATGAAGCGCAAATATCAAGGATATTCTACTAATTTCATGGAGTTTAAAAGCCAAAACTTTAACAAAATGAGTATAGAATTCGAAATCTGAAATAAAATAATATTAGTTACGTACTACAGAGTATGGAAGAAAATATTATTTTAAGCGAATATTGAACAAAAATAACATCCCTTACGAATATTAAGCGAAAACAATATTTATTATGAATATTAAACGAAATAATATTTATACGAATACAAAAAAATAATATCTCTTCAGAATATGAAATAAACAATACCACTTACCTTGAAAAGAAGAGCATTTCGACTTGTAGGGCGGGGATATTCTTGAAGAAAAGTTATACTATTTTCTATGCTTAAAGATTCTTAAAACTCTAAAGAAATATACTCAAGATTATAGAAGAAGAATTCTCTGATTCTTGTGTATTTTCAATTTTAACTAAACATCCTACTTATAGGAGAATGGAAAGGATACTATGCAATAAAATATTCTAATAAAATGAAAACTTTAAATAATATATATATATATATATATATATATATATATATATATATATATATATATATATAACTTGTGATTACATATCCCCTTCCCCGTGAAATCACAGTAATCTCGTGACTTAATATATATATTATATATATATATATAAATAATATATATATTTAACCCGTGTATAATCCCCCCTTTTTCCATGAATCATATATATATATATATATATATATATATATATATATATATATTATATATATTATATACTGAATAACTTTTTATCGATTATTTTAAAAAATGGGTAAATGGGGGTCCTTAAAATAAATAACTTTACATCAAATACTTCATAAAAATCTCTTCAATATTTTTAACAACATTTATTCATTATTATTATAGCTCTCAATATTAACAACCAGATTGTTCCCAGGAAAGAGGGGGCTTTCCGATAAGGATTTCTCCCTATTAGCGTGTAATTAGGTGTCCAAACCCCTTTCCTCGACAGAACTTTCTAGACATTGTTAATTATGCATATAATAATTAGAATAACTTGTTATCACAATTATTAATTTAATAATATATAAAATATTGACAATAATTGAATCAAATAATGTGAGATACTATGCAGTAATTACTGTAACAATAATTGAACAAAACTGAGTGACTTCTCACGTAAGCATCAATAATCAATACCGTGTGCTACTGTGCAACCACGCGTATTACTGTACTTTTCATCACCAAGTATTTTAACAGTTAACGGTAAAACTTCGGCCGTTACTTTTATAAAAAAATATTTCTGCCGTTTTCTAACTCTGACAATAATTTCATTGTGGGGTCCACCAATGATTGCATCGTTGTACGAATATTCCCTGTTAAAACGAATATTCCTCGACCAATCGAATATTATATAACAACTTACTTACTTTGCAAAATTTATAAATATTACCCACAACTTTAATATTAGAACAAATCAATACCATGATTATTCAAAATGATATTTATCGAAAAATTCATCTTTATTCATAAAAATTGGGGTCTTACAACCTCCCCTTCTTATGAAATTTTGCCCTCGAATTTATGGTACATACTTGGTATGACGAATAGGTGAGGATACCTTGATTTTATTTTAGAATCCAACTCTCAGGTCATTTCCTCAACATCGTGGTTTTTCCACAAAACTTTGACTTGAGGTATAACCTTGGAGCATAGAATATGTTCCTTTTTATCCAAGATTTTAACAGGAACCTCTTCATACGTTAAATCTTTCACTATTTCATCCGGTTCTAACTCAATAATGTGGTTCGGGTCTTCCACATATTTATGTAACATGGTTATGTGAAAAACATTATGAACACAAGATATACTTGGCGGTAACATGAGTCTATAAGCCACTGTTCCTACTCGGTCAGGTATTTCTAATTGGCCAATTAATCGAGGATCGAGCTTTTCTCTCTTTCCAAATCTCGTAACTCCTTTCCATGGTGCCACATGTAACAACACATACTCTCCAACATTGAATTCCACGTCTTTTCGATGAAGATCAACATAACTCTTTTGTTGATCTTGTGAGGTCTTTATACGTTGTCGGATCATTTTAATTTTTATTAGTAGTCATACGTACCAAATCCAGTCCTAACAACGTTGTTTTACCCACCTCATCCCATCATACTGGAGAACGACACTTGCGTCCATACAACGCCTCGAATGGAGCCATGCCAATACTTGCTTGATAACTGTTATTGTAGGAAAATTTCACCAATGACAAGAAATTGTCCCAACTTCCTTTGAAGTCAAGGACACTGAGTCTTAATAAATCTTCAAGAGTTTGAATAGTCCTCTCCAACTGCCCATCCATTTGAGGATGATATGTCGAACTGAATCGCAAATTTGTGCCCATAGCTTTTTGCAAACTAACCTAAAACCATGAAGTGAATCTTGGGTCTCGATCAGAAACTATGGATACTGGCATATCATGTAGTATTACAATCTCATTTATGTACATACGAGCAAGAAGTTCAAGTGTATAAGTTTCTCGTATAGGTAAGAAATGAGCAGACTTGGTCAATCTATCAACAATGACCCAAATTATATCTATGCCTGGAGAAACCTTGGGAAGACCAGTAATGAAATCCATGGTAATGTGCTCCCACTTTCATTCTAGAATTTCAAGTGGTTGCAATGGACCTTTTGGCACTTGATGCTCCGCCTTGACACGTTGACAAGTTAAACACCTTGAGATAAACTCCGCGATCTCTCTCTTCATATTGTTCCACCAATATGTATGTCGAAGATCACGATACATTTTGGTACTCCTAGGATGGATTGCAAACAGTGTGTTGTGCGCCTCCATCATGATTTTATACTTCAAGTCATAATCGTTAGGAACACAAAGTTTGGAGTTGACTCGAAGTATTCCTTCTTCATCGATTCTTGCTTCTGGGATAACATCTTCTTGTACTTTCTTCCTCATACGCATCAGCTGCAGGTCTGTAGCTTGAGCAACTTTAACTTTATCAATTAAAGTCGGTTTTACTCATATATTCGCCATCATCACATGGGTCCTTGGAGTCTTTAACTCTATCTCCATCCTTTTTAAGTCGTACAAAATGGGCCTTGTGTTGACAATATTGAACTTGTACCCGCATATGACCTTCTACTCAATGCGTCAGCTACTACGTTCGCCTTTCCAGGATGGTATTGGATGGTATGATCATAATCTTTCAATAGTTCAAGCCAACGTCACTGCTGCATGATGATTTCCTTTTGAGTGAAGAAATATTTGAGGCTTTTACGATCCATATAGATCTCCACCTTCTCTCTATACAGGTAATGCCACCAGATCATTAGTGCAAAAACAACAGTTGCCAACTCTAGATCATGAGTAGGATAATTCTTCTCATATTCTTTGAGTTATCGTGAGGCGTAGGCTATGACTTTCCCACGTTATATTAGAACACATCCTAAACCTTTGCTTAAAACATCACTATAGATGACAAAACCCTCCGAGCCAGATGGTATTGTCAGAACAAGTGTTGAAATGAGTCTCATCTTGAGTTCTTGAAAACTCTTCCCACATTCCTCGCTCCAACCGAATTTTGTATCTTTCTGAGTCAACTGAGTTAATGGAGTAGGGATTCGAGAAAATCCTTCTACGAATCTCCGATAATAACCAGCTAAGCCGAGAAAGCTACGTACTTCGGTCATTGATTTAGGTTGCTATCAGCTTTGTATTGCTTCAATCTTTATTGGGTCAACAGATATTCCATGACTTGATACTACGTGCCCAAGGAATGCTACTTCCTCAAGCCAGAACTCGCATTTCTTCAACTTGGAATAAAGCTTATTTTCACGAAGCTTTTGGAGTATCAGCCTCAAGTGTTGCTCATGATCTTCATGGCTTTTGGAATATATGAGAATGTCATCAATAAAGAGAACAACAAAATGATCCAAATATTCCCTGAATACTCGGTTCATCATATCCATGAAGGCAGTAGGAGCATTAGTCAATCCAAAGGACATGACTAGGAATTCGTAATGCTCGTACCGAGTTCTGAAAGCTGTCTTTGGAATGTCATCGGTTTTAATCTTTAACTAATGATACTAGAACGAAGATCGATCTTTGAAAAGAATTTAGCGCCTTGCAACTGGTCAAACAGGTCATCAATGCGTGGCAACGGGTACCTATTTTTGATGGCCAATAAACTAAGCAAATAAGCGTGAATCTTAATAGACAATCTCATAACAATCAATAAGATTAACAATGAAGTATATCAAAGCAAACTACACAATAAGATTCATAGTAATCTCAAAATATAGTTTAATTAATGATTGAACTAAAATCCATGATCCACAATTGAATATACATTGAAAGATACAAATAGAAGTAAAGAGAATTAGGGTTTAAGAATAGCAAATCTGCGTTTCTTCTCTTGTTTCACTTATGAACTTCCAACGATATTCAATTGCTTCAATCCCCAAATCTTATCTAATCTAGAGTTCTAATCTAATCTAATATATTAAGGAAATTAAAAAAAAAGAAAAGAGCATATGTAATGTAAAATTATCCCCAAGGGTGGAATCCCCTTTTACATACTAATATCTTTTTTATATATAAGCCCCAATTGAACCCTCCTCCAAGTTATGCTCCAATTGCACTGTTTAGTGAAAAAGTCAGTTCTGGTCAACTTCTGAAGTGGCACGGCCGCGCTGGGAGTGGCCTGGAGTTCGGCGTACCCGTACAAAAGTAGCAGATGGCATTTTTTGGTCTAGGGACTGGCGCGGCAGCGCCCAAAATACACTAGAAATCTGCGCGCCCAAGCCGTAAGTTTTCTGCTGTAGTGTCCTCTGGTAAAACGACCATAACATTTGATCCGTGAGGAGTTACGGGGCGTTCCACCTATCAAATCGAAGCTCTTGACAAGCTCTACAACTTTAATTCTTTGAAAATTGGGAAAGAAGGGACAGATAAAGGTCAAAATTGGGTTAGAAGTGAATTGCTATGAAAATGGCCATCCAAAACATTGAAGTTCAACGTTCGTTGGTACAACAGTCATAACTTTTGCATCCGAACTCCAATTGGAATTATTCAAGAAGTTCCGAAAAGCTAAGAAGAAGCTCTATAACATAATCTAAGTTCCAAGCCAAGAACATGAAATGAACACGAAAGCCCAAATGATGTCCATATTTCTTTTCCTTGCGTTTTTATACCAATAGTCGCTCAAATAGCTCCCAAGCATAAAATCTATAAAATAAACACAAAATGCATGAAAAGTAGCTAAGAAACATGAGTATAAGCAACTAATTCAAGTAACAAGTACTGGATAAGTAGGTATAAAACCTACTTATCACTTGAATGCGGGCTGATTGGAGGTAGCAGAGCTGTGAGTCTTCGTTTATTGATCAACATCTGCAATATCTCTTCCATCGGTTGGCCTAAATAGGTGAATTCCCCTTTGTTGGTTAAATCCTGATGGGATTTAGCATTTTCTCTTTTTACAATTTTATCCTCCAGTGTTTCACTTTCTGGAGTATGTGGTGGAGTATTTGTAACAAGAGGAAGGAGGCTTGCATGCTCTTGACTGAATAATTGACGTGTGACTTGGTGCTGATGGACCACCAGTTTTGCCAATTGATTAACTTGCTCGAGGAGAGCCTTCATCATCCGTTCCATTATAAACGAGAACTGTGCATAATCCCATTTGTTAACATTATCCTTACCGGTTTGGGAAGATCTACCACTGTATTGGGAAGTCTGTCCACTACTCCAATTAATCATGTTAACCTCCTCTTCTTTGTGTTGAGGAAGATGGTTGTCTTGCACATGGGGTTGGTCGGGTTTAGTCACCATGATCTCACCATTGTCCATTAAATCCTAGATTTTATGCTTCAAGGACCAGCAATCTTGAGTATCATGGCTTGGAGCTCCAGTATGATAAACACACTTCCTGTTAGTATTGAAACCCTTCCCATTCGGGTTGGCTGGTGAAAGAAGATGGGTAATTTTCTTCTAAGTTGTCAGAAGATTGAGAATGTTCTCGAGTTAGTCCCCTAAGGGTGTGAACACTCGAGTGCGTCTGACTTCTCCATCTTTTGTCAATGTAGGGTTTGAAGATTGTGCTTGAAAAGGGGAGTAGTTTCTCCTTTGAATATGCATATTTTGACTGCTTTTTTGCCCTTGTAGTATCAAGGAAACATCCTCCTCTTTCTTCTTATGGACCCTTCGAGGGTTGTTTCCATAACTTCCAGAATGGATGTGCTCAACTACAACTTTTAGAGCGGCAAGGTCATGAATCTTCCTAGATTTCAATCCCATCTCGGCCATTTCTTCGTGTTTGATCATTTCAGAGAATGGTTTGCCAATGCCAGCTAAAACTCTCTCATAGAAAGGAGCTTCTTGAATGTCTATGAAGGTCATCACCATTTCAGACTCAGTCATAGATGTAATAACTTGAGCAGCCAGACACCTCCATCTTTGGGCATACTCTTTGAAAGACTCATTACCTTGCTTCTTGACTTTGGTAATTTGGTACCGGTTAGGAGCCATCTGAGTTTGGAAACTATACTAACTGAGGAAAGCATGAGCTAGCTCCTCCCAGCTATGAATCTTGGAGTTGTCTAATCTAGTGTACCATGATCTGGTTTCTCTAGTCAGACTTTTCTAAAATAGCTAAATTCTGAGCTTTTCATCCTCGTCATAAGATCCGAGATCTCCAATAAAGACTTTTAAATGTGTGTAAGGATCTCCTAATCCATCATACTTTTCAAAATTGAGAGTCTTGAATTTCTCTGGATAATGAACCCAAGGGAAGATGCAAAGATCCGAATATAAAACACTCTCATGTGCTCCAATCTCTTTGATAGACCAAATGGTCTCTTCCATTTGTAGGACTTTCTTCCTGATATCAACGGTGTCTGGATCTTCTTTGAGATGGGTAATTTTAGGGGTTTTGTTGGTTTTGTCCAACTGAGATTCAGGTACAGGAATTTCTTTGTCCGGTCCCTGTGTTCCTCCATGTACAAAGGATTTTGTATATATATGTATTTGTGGACCATGAGTGGACTTATGTAGTTCTTTGAGTAAAATAATCAACTCTGTAATTTGGTTACTTAATCCTTCGAACTCCTCGCGAGAGAAAGAAGTAGGATAAGATATGCCAGATGTAGCCATGCTTGGCTGTAGGCTTATTGCCTTTTTTGACTTTGAGTGGGTAACATGACCAATTGTTTCCCTACAAAAAGACTTATGTAGTTTAGTTTTGGGGAATGTAGAAATGTTACATACTATGTGATGTGTCCATTTTAGGAGTATTATCCTGCAAAATGGATGTCAGCTGTCTGTATAACAAGATAACATGTCAGATAAAAGGGAATGCATGTACACATATTCCTTCATATTTTCCATTACATTGAGATTGACATGGAAATGAAATTACAAGCAATTGTAATTACAAGTAATGGGAAAGTATGAAGAGACTTCCCTCCGCGTTTGGTTTATCAGAGGCTGACTTATCTAAGGCTACTCTCACGGATTTTTGGCATGAAGGTTCCCAGATCATCGCAATTTAATCGACGGAAACTTAATCCGGTCTTTCAACTGGAGCGAATTTGGGTGGTGCCTTTCCTGAGCCTCGTTGGAATTAGTCTTCCTATGAGTCCAGTAATCAAACACCGACAGGATAGCCTCCTGGTAGAGGAACCACACAACATACGTTCACATACAACGTGTCTCACCATATGAAAATGATGACATGTGCGAAGCACTAATATCATAAACAGATATGGTGTAAAGCACTAAGTGCAATAAGTAAATTCATTCGTACACATTCATTCAAATATAAATGCAACATCCACACATATGCAGATAAAGGTTTTGAAAAGTTTGTAAATAGATGCTTAAGCTCTCTTACTGGAAATTTCCAGCGGAGTCGCCACCTGTCGACGTCAGGATTTTTATTTGTCCTTTTTCTGTTCTTGTCTTTTGGTGTTCTCATGTTAGGTGAGATTTGTTTGAAAAAATAAGTTGTGAAAAGGTCCGACATCTATATGTCGACGATTGGACTGTAAGAGTCGCCAGTTGGTATTTTTAAATGGTTGCATCAACTCAACCGAGAAAGGGTTTGCACATTGACCTAGTGATGTGACACTATTAAACTGGTCTGTGAAACCAAGATTCGTCAGGGTCCGAGGGCTTGATTATGCGGAGGGAAGGTGTTAGGCACCCCCCGACATCTGTGGTAACACGGTGACTGCCACTCTTTAATTAAAACCTTTATCTGAATGTGTGTGTATATCAATGTGCAATTATCTAGAAGTAGTGCTATGCCTCGTTTGCATCTATATACAAAGGGTTTGAATTTTGTATAAAAGTTTAGTTTTAACAAGATATAGTAGTGATGTTTTATAAAAGAGGTTTTTCAAACCCTTATGCTCAATAGTAATTAAGGCCTTTGATACTTCCATTTTATTACGTGTTCGGCTTAATTGCTTTTATTTTCGAGATGCGGAGCAACTTCGAGAAAATAAGATACATAGCAGTGCCAAACTCCTTCTGGGCATGAGAGTCGTCTAAGGAAATTCAAACACCATAAATAATTTACAAGTTGGTCACAGCTGAAAATGTCCATCCCGAGAACCGAATCTAGATTCAGGAGACTGAATCTGTGATCACATGATTCCTAGGCTCACATGATGATGGAGTATGTATGAAAGCTATAAACAGTTATATATATATAAAAACTGTGAATATATATATATATATATATATATATATATATATATATATATATATATGAACAATAAACCACCACGAAGTAAACTCCAGGCGGGACAGAAAATGTAAATATATAAAGACAATCAACTGCCACGAAGTAAACTCCTGGCGGGACTAAACCCACGCTGTCAGGCCTGGAGTTTACCATCAGATGTAAATCCAGGCTCAATCAAACAGAGTTTGATGATAACAATACATATATAAGTATATATATATATATATATATATGTAAAAGCAGTAAACGCCTCAGATATGAATCAAGGCTCAATCAAACAGAGTTTTATGATAACAATATATATATATATATAAGAAATAAAAGCCACGGACCGACGATCCGGGCATACGCACACAACACGACTCTCAACGTGAATAACCGTGTGTGCACAAAAGTGGAGAAGGGCTTTAAGAAATGTGAGAAGGCTTATAATGGGCTGCCAATGAAGACTTCAAATAGCTTTAACTGAATGAACACTTGGTTTCCACCAGTAAAATGTAGCAATATATAAGCTCACAAGTGTTTGAAATGAGAAAGCACTCAGTTTATAGTGTGTACAAAGTAAAATGGACAAGACTTCCTCACCTTTTTTCTCTTACAAATGGCCACCCCAAGCCCTCTATTTGTAGAGGGGGGGGGGGAGCCACAGGTGTACCAGCGGCAGCTGTAGATGCACCTGCGGCTGCTCGGGGTTGAATTAAGGTTAAATATTAAACCTAGACAGAAAATAAGTGTTTGGATTTGACATTTTAGGAAAGGGATTTTGTGAATTTAAAAACTTTGGTGAATGTTTACAGTGTTAAGGGTATAAGTGTATATGTTCTGTGTATATGGTCATATATGTGTACAGTATGTGGTTAAGGGTCAAGGGTTGACCAGATAAATTATATCAGTGACAAAACCTAATATTATATTAAGAACCTCGACGTTCAATTAGAAAACCATATCGACTGATAAGAAATCCTAGCACCGGTTTTGGAAACCCTAGTTTTAGTTTCAGGAATCTAAAACCCTAATTTGGGAGCTTGAAGATAAGTATAAGATTTTTATGTTATTGATTTTATATTTAATTAGGAATAGCCTTAATTAATTATTAAAAACCCTAATTGTTCAGCTGGAAATCCTAATGTACAATTATGGAACCTAATTGCTAAATTAGCAATTTTAATTAAGGAAATATTAA
The DNA here is from genome assembly GCA_020205505.1 of Panax japonicus. Taxonomy (NCBI): domain Eukaryota; kingdom Viridiplantae; phylum Streptophyta; class Magnoliopsida; order Apiales; family Araliaceae; genus Panax; species Panax japonicus. The sequence goes on along the minus strand of CM035101.1, from coordinate 54,306,780 downwards.
TCTTAATTAGCAAGCTTGAATATAATTAGAAAATTCTAATTATAATTTAGAAATCTTAATTTTTTATTTTTAAAACCTGATTAGAAAGTTTAGAAAACAAATTTATATAACATTAGGGTCAAACCCTAAGGTTTAAACCTAAGGGTTGTGACAAGTTACCAAGTTGCCATTAACTTTACAAGTCAAATGACCAAATTGCTCTTCTTGAATATTTTAATGGGATGGAGTGTAGATCTATCCCTAGTAAGTGGTTGATGACCAACCCTAGCTAGCCATGTGCTTATATCTCACAAATATCAGATTTCATTGCCACTTAGCATCAATTGTGACCATGGATTAAAAATGTAAGAGATTTAAAAGTAAGACACAACTTACTTTATTTTTCATTTGAGCCAAGTCCATTCTCTCTCTCCCATCAGAAATTTTAGAGTGAAAGTGAGTGAGAAATAAAGCCAATATCAGCCTTTAGTGCCAAGAACAAACATCAAGGTCAGAATCAAAATCAAGCTCAAAAATGAGGTATAAACCCTAAACTTGAAAATCATGTGATCATATGTTATGATTAAGTGTTTTAATATGTTGTTTGTAGTATATATTAGTGATATAGGTTGTTACTTCCTAGATCCATAACATTTAGATGCTCGAAATTGAAGTTTTTAGAAATCTAGAAAAACTGGAAATGTTGTCTGACAAGAAAATGTCAGGGCTCATAGATCTTTACATGTTAGTTGTTTGTTGTGTTTTAAGTTATAGACTTGTAGTATGTTGCAAAGGCTTTGATCTGAAACTTTATTCAAGCCCAGATAATGTGTAGATTATAAGTTATTAAGGGTCAAAGTACGTTGACTGGCTGTTTCTGGGCAGCCCTGATTTACCCAAAATGTCTGACAACGTTTTTGCAGAGCTCTGATCTTGCTATTTTTAAGTTGTTTGGCCATGTTGTTATATACTTGTAGACTGACATAAGTACTACATATCCATGCCTCTATATTACCCAGATACTTAACAGAATCAAATTTAATGTTGGTTAAACATAGGTTGACCAAACTGCTCAAAAACATTTCTGGAAAACCCAGAAATGTTCAAGAACAGTTCCTGACCACTACTTTGACCGGTCAATATCTTTTTTTATTTGTTGTTGTTACGATAATCTTATGTTATAGAGTTGTCCTTTGATATCTCGACTACAAGTGTGAATATTTAAATCACACAAATCAGATCTGGAGTGCAAGTTATAAGGATCGAAAGTAGGACCCTTTAGTTGTTCTTCATTTCTGGAAAACCCAGAAATGAAGAACATCTCTGACAACGATTTTTGAAGCTTAGATTTGGTAGTTCTGACATATGTTGGTCATGAAATCGACTGATACTTGTAGTAATACATGTATACTATACCATTAAAGTAAATACAAACCCAGATAGTATTAAGACCATATGAATTAAGCTGGTCAAACCACCTACCTCATTCACTGACATGCGTTTCTGGGTTTGGCTCAAGAAAACCTATAGCGACGGTTCTGTCACTATAGGGCCCTTTTGTGACAGTTTATTTATGGAAATTAATTATTGTAATTAATAAATAGATAAAAATAGTTTTTAATTAATAAAAATTCAAATTAAATTCCTAAAAATTATTTTAAAGCCTAAAAATTAGTTTTTTTTTATTATTTTGAATATATTTCATAAATATTTAATATTTTTGGAATAATAATGGTATTTAATTTATTTAATTATAATATTAAATAAATTAGTTAAAAATTATTTTAATTCATGAAAAATCATGAAAAATTATATTATGATATAAGAAGATATTTTAAGTTATTTTTAGTGACTTTTAATATTTTGTGAGGAGTTTCATTAATAAATTAATATAATGACAATTAATTTATTTACCAAGTGTATTAAATAAATTATGAAAAAATAGAATTAATGATTTAAAAATCATATAAAATGATTTAAAGGTTTAGAAAATATTCTAAGTTATAAAATATAACTTTTGATATTTTTTCATGAAAAATATTAATATTTTAATATTAAGAATAATTATTTATTAATGATTTTAATTACTTTAAAATCATTTAAGGATAATAGTGAAGTATTAAAAATACTTCGAGATATTATAATATTATGTTAAGGATTTTATTAATATTTAATATTAAATAAATATTAATGATAATAAAATTATGTGGTATTTAAGTCATATAAATATGATGTTAATGATTGAAAAATCATAATAAATGATAATAATTACTTGAAAATTATTATGAGCCTATGAAAATTATTTTGACTGAATAATTAATTGTCTAAGTTAACTGTGTTGCGTTTAGACAGAGTCTTATGGATAGTAGGCTTGATAGTTATCTGACTGGGCCGTCGGGATGTCAGAATTATGCCGGATTCAACTCAAACTGCAATTGTTTGACTCGATACTAGGTCTTATGTGCTGTATAGATGGATAGGATAATGTGGTAATATGTTTAGATTATTCTATATCGTGATGATATTATTCTTGTAAGACCCCAACTTTTATGTATAAAGAATAATTTTCTCGAAATATATTTTTGAATATTATGGTGTGGATTTGATATTATGTTATAGTTGTGGGTAATATTTTCAAATTTTGCAAAGTAAGCAAGTGGTTATATAATATTCGATTGGTCGGGGAATATTCGTTTTAACAGGGAATATTCGTACGACGACACAATAATTGGTGGACCCCACAATGGAATTATTGTCGTAGTTAGAAAATGACAGAATTATCTTTTTATAAAAATAACGGTGAAAGTTTTACCGTTAAACTGTTGAACTACCTGGTAGTAAAAGTACAGTAATATGCGTGGTTGCATAGTAGCACACAGTATTGATTATTGATGCTTACGTGAGAAGTCACTTAGTTATACTCAATTATTGCTACAGTATTTGCTGCATTATATCTCTTATATTATTGACTCAATTATTGTCACAGTATCATCTGCATAATATTTTATATTATTTAATCAATAATTGAGATGACAAAGTTATTCATATTATTATTTGCAATATTAACAATGTCTAGAAGTTCTGTCAAGGATATGTTTGGTCATCAAATTGCGCGCAAATAAGGAGAAATCCTTATTGGAAATCCCCTTCTTTCCTGGGAATGACCTGATTGTTAAATATTGTGAGTTATAATATTAATGATGAATAAGTTGTATTGATTAAAGATGAAATTGATAGTTTCATTGTGTTGAGATTATTAGTGTTAGTGAAAATCAACATTTATTTTGATAATAATTGATGTTTGGAGGTTATATTGACCAATCGGATAATTAATTGGATAAATGAGCAATTAATTGCTATTATTTCATATGCTTATAACTATTTGTACACATGTGTGTACTATTGATTCACATTCATGTACTGTTAGGGGAGGTGGTGCAAGATTGATAATACTTGCATGACTAAATTAAAAATGGAGGTAAAGATGAAGGTACTATACTGTAATTAGTTTTTTCACATGATTATACTATTAAGTCACATGAATGAACTATTAATTCACATTATTTACCATTAGGGGAGGTGATGCAAGTTTGATAATACTTTCATGACTAAATTAAAAATGAAGAAAAAGTGGAAGGTATTATACTGTAATATTTTGAGCCCCAAAATGTGCAATTATCGAAACTATATTTTCCTATAAATAGAATCTCATTCTTCCTTCATTTCTCACCAATTCACTAAAGCTATAAACTAATTATTATAGAGAGAAATTATAGAGAGAAAGAAGAAGAGAAGTCTGCTACCTCAGTATTCCAGTATCCAGTCTTCTTCTAAGTTAAGGGGTATTATTCTTTCGTATTCATGAAGAGTGTTATTTTCTTTCAATACTCGTAAGGGTTGTTATTCCATTCTTATTATTATGTTAGAATATTTATTATGTGCGCATTACGCATGACCTAGTGCCATTCTTTATTATTCTGTTGGAATATTCTGTGTGTGCGAATTACGTATGACCTGGTTCCATTCTTTTTTATTCTGTTGAAATAACCTGTCTGTACGGATTACGCACGCCTGGTGAATTCTTCTGTTATTCCATTCTTTATTATTCTGTTAGAATAACTTGTCTATGTGGATTACCACATGCATGGTGAATGATCCTTCGTATTCATTCATTATTAAATTGTGGAAATGATCTGTCAACGTGGATTACCGCATGGCGGGCAAAAATCCATTTACAGTTTCATATATTCTATTATACTCAGTTGGTTAAAGTTTTGGCTTCTATACTCCATGAAATTAGTAGAATATCCTGGATATTTGCGCTTTATCCAGTATCTTTTCATGTAAATATTCTTCTGAGCATTCTTGAATTTTACTACACAAAATAGTATCATGTTGACAATTTGGACGTTATTGATTTCTGGATAAATTAAATTATAAATCTTTAAAAATTTATACTTGAACTTATTTTATTGAATTCTTATATTATTATCATTATCCACATGTTTATAATATTTTGAAAGTCATCTGTGGCCTGCAGTGCATAGATGGACTTGGTGTGATTATGACTATGGATTATTTGGTATAATCATGACCGTAATGTTACAAATGATGTGGTAAAAGTCCTCATTGGCCGTAGTGAATTGATGGACAGTTGTTGGCATGATCATGACCATTGATGAATAAATGAATATCCTTGGCCTGTAGTGCATGGATAATTCGTGGTCGTGATACTAATGAATATCATTGGCCGTCGTGCAGGAATGATGTGGTTTATTTATTAAGCTGAGTCTCAGCGATAAAAGTGATGAAAAACCTTTTAAATCATAGAAGATAGTAGATTTTATTCTCTACTTGACTCTTCTAATGGATTACTTGTTCCGCTGCAGTTAAACTTGATGGTTGTTATATTTTATCAGTTTAACACCGTTGAAGGCTAATGATAAATTATTCTGCATTATCTTAGAAATAATATTTCTTACTGGGCTAGTTGAGCTCACCCTTTCTTTCACTGTTCTCTTCAGGAAATGAGAATATAGCGGGGACGAGTAGGGGAACAGATTGACGGTCTAGATGGTTATTTTAGTAGTCCTCATTATTCTATAAAATTGTGTGATAATAAATTTAATGAGGACTCCATTGAGTGTGGATATTGTCTAGATGACAATATTCTTATTAAAACTCTTACATTATATTTTGTCGTATTTTACACGACTATTATATAATTAAGTTGTATTTGAATTTTGTACCATGTATTTAGTGACTCAAGATGGGTGATGTATACCTATTTTGGGGGCATCACAATTGGTATCAAAGCTTAGGGATATGATCCCTGGCTAAGATGTGAGATAAGAACTAGGAGGGGAGAGACGGGGAATTCCTTCGCTAGTATGACCTACCTAAGTTTATTTGATATTTAATTGGTCGGTTAGAGTATAGGGATAATATGTGACATGTCAATTAACCCTTGCTTTCTAGAAGTATTTGAAAATGACATCCGAGACTGTTGAGAATAGCAATGGAGCACAGGAGACTGTTGAGTCGCCATTGATCAACACCCAAGATAATGTGCATCAGGAAAACAATAATCCTCAGGTGAACAACAACACCGACCAAATGGAGAACACCAAAATGTTTAGGAGCTTTCTGCAATTTGTACAACATCAGGCAAGAGAGACTCCTGTCCAAAATACAGGTGGAAATACTGTCAACTCTCGGATGGTCACCGCTAAACTATTCAAGGAACTGGGACCACCGGAGTTTATTGGAGAGCCAAAACCACTTAAGGCGGAGACGTGGAAAAAGCAAATCACCAAGATATTTGATGTCTTGGGTTGCTCCGAGGAGCAAAAGGTTCCCTTTGCCACCTTTATGTTACGAGGAGAGGCAGATTACAGGTGGGAATCGGTAAAGCGTACTCAACCTGTTGCACTGAAGATGTATTAGGAGAAGTTCCAAAAACTATTCAACGACAAGTACTTTCTCGAAAGTATTCGTCACATGAAAGAGGTAGAGTTCATTAAGTTAGAGCAGAACAATATGACCGTGTCGCAGTACAAAGCTAAGTTTACCGAGTTGTCCCGGTTTGTGTCTCACTTATTTGACAATGAGGAGAGAATGACGTGGATGTTTCTAAGAGGTTTGAAACCCGAGATACGTCAATATCTAATTTCTTATAAACTGTGTTTGTATTCAGATGTTATAAATAGGGCTCAGTTATTGGAGCACGATAATAAGTCAACTCAACCAAGAGAAAGCAGCCAACAAAATCATAATACCAGTGGTAGCAGACATCAAAGCGGTGACAACAAACGTGGAGGGAATCAACATGCCAGAAATGGTAACCACTTTAGTGGTAATCATGGCCAAGATAATAAGAATGGACATTTCAAGAAGAGGAGATTCAACAATGATGGAAAGACGTCAGCATCAGCACCCGTGGTTAAGGAAGGAGAACGACCACCTATCATAAACTTCAAATGCGGAGGGGAGGGACATATCAGTCTAAACTGTGCGCATCAGTCCAAAACGTGTTACAATTGTGGAAGAGAAGGTCACCTAGCTAGATTTTGTCGTACAGGGAAGCAAAATTCAGTTGGAAAGGAGACACCAAATGCCGTCCCAGACAAGTCAAAACCAGTAGTTCAAGGGAGAGCGTTTGTTGTAACCTCCCAGAAAGCAAGAAACCCAAACGAGGTAATCACGGGTAAGCTAATCATCAACTCTAGCGAAGTATATACCTTATTTGATACCGGTTCTACCCATTCTTTTATTTCTCCTACTTGCGCTCAACGTTTAAATTTGACTCCGGAGAAATTAGACTTTGACTTATCTGTTGAAACTCTGTTAGGAGAAACCTTCATTACATCCACGGTTTATATGTCTTGTTTGGTTCAAATCGGTACCCTCACATTACCTGTTGATCTTATTTCCTTAAAAATACTTTTATTTGATGTGATTCTAAGGATTGATTGGTTAACTACTCATCATGCTAAAATTGATTATTTTCGTAAGGTTTTTAGCTTTCATATTCCTAATCAACCTATTGCATGTTCTTAAAACTCCTTTTGGTGAATAAATGCAGGAATCGACCTTTTTTTTATGGTGTTATGGAGCATAAGGCTAATGGATGCTTGAAACGAGGTAAAAGGATAGGATATGCATGGCATAAAGGTGCATTGGTGCAAGGAGATAAAGTATGACTGAGCAAGCAGTAGCAGCAGTAGGAAAATAGGAACCAGGATCTACAGATTTCAAGCCGCATGGCAAACTAGCCTTAAGAATCCGTGCCCGCGCGATTATCCTGCTAGACCTTGAATGCTACTGCAAGTCTCACGGCCGCGAGAAAGACAAGCCTATGGAGCACGTGCCCACGCACGAGATCACCCGAACATATGAACCTACTGCAAGTCTCGCGGCCATGAGACTATCATGTTGGAAGAGCGCACGGCCGCGCGCGATGTCTGATGCTGCTGATGTGTTTTATTTTATTTCTAAATTTTAAAGGTTGTATTGGATTAAAAACGATTCCTGACTGGTGTCAGGGGTATCATTCGACATTTTATTAGTTTTTCACGTATCTTTACGTCGTAATTAGGGTTTTTACTCTCTAGAGAGGATTCCAACTTAGAAGGAGGCTATAACTCTACTTTTCTACTCCTTCTTGTGATTTCTCTACGAGAGTGGATTATTAATATTAATTTTTATTGGAATCTTATGAGGATTAAATATTGATGTGTATTCAGTAATTGGGTTTGATAGTTTCATCTTTCATCTTTCAATTGTTGCTTATTGATCATGTTTAACTTTGGTCCCATAATGCCTTTTGGTTCAGTCATGAACTAAACTCCATTATGGGATTCTAACGGATTTTATTATGTAGTTTGATTGCATACTTAAATGAAGGGTTGTTTTGCATATCATATGGGATGTCTGTCATGATTATTTTGCATACATGAATGCTTGATCACCATTCGTTTCAGTATTTGTATGGAATTGACAATGAACATGCAAATATGGACTGTAATCATGATAGTATACGTATATAGGGCTGTGTTATATGGCTTATGTATTTCGTGAACCAGATAGACATATACTATTTCACCGTATAAGTTAAGATAAGAGCTTGAATTTAAAATCAATATAGTTGCAATTTCACATAGACATATAGTGATGTTGGTTATATTGATGATTACATAGAGTCTATCATCTGTGGATGCTGTGTAAGTAGTTCTTAGAGCATTGAAAAATGGCTAATACTCTTTTAGTGCTCTTGGCTACTTTCCTATGATATATGAACAAGTCAGACATGATAGTGGCGATGGAATGAAATATTGAATGAAGTTAGAATTCCATTAGTTCCAATATCATTTATTATATCGTTTAAATTGTTTTAGTTGTTATTTGCAATTCAGGAACATACCAAGTTTAATACATAGTGTGAGCATATATATATATATAGTGATTTAATTAATGAATAGTAGTTTAAGTTAAATAACTTTCTTTGTGGGATCAATACTTTACTCGCTCTGTATTACTTGTTGACGCATGTATGCTTGCATGAGTTAGAGCTCTTTTGTCTGTCGTAAAAAAGAGGCAACAAATTTTTGGCTCCGTTACCGGGGAAAGGCGTTTAATTTAGTATTATTATCATTAGTTTTAAGCTATATTGTATGACTTAGACAAATCTAGTCTTGTCTCATTTCAGTTTTTTTGTTTTTGTTTCATGAATTTGGATAAATTTTTATGCGCACACGGTCAACCAACCCCGAGTTAACAAATGTTTATGATAATATAAACGGAAGAGGTTGGAAAGCGGGTGTACGTAGAAATTTACAGGAACAGTTGGAAAACACGACAACTAACATGGCTGCCGATGCACAAGTAGAGGAACAAAGAGAGGAGCATCGGGCTCTAAAACAGTATTCCATGCCCAATATCAACGGACTACAGTCCAGCATAGTCAGACCAGCGATAGTGGCCAATACCTTTGAGATCAAGACTGGCACTATTCAAAGGGTACAGAACACAGTTCAGTTTGGGGGTTCTGCTACAGATGATCCGAATGAACATCTATTGAGTTTCATTAAAATTTGTGATACATTTAGATACAACGGTGTGACGGAGGATGCTATTAGACTAAGGTTGTTCCCATTTTCATTGAAGGATAAAGTAAAAAGTTAGCTTCATTCTCTGCCAGCAGGATCTATAACTAAATGGGAGGATTTAGCACAGAAATTCTTAGCTAAGTTTTTCCCAATGGCTAAGACTGCAAAGATGAGGACAGCTATCTCTCAATTTGATCAACAACAGGGCTAATCGTTACATGAAGCATGGGAGAGATACAAAGAAATGCTGAGAAAGTGCCCACATCACGGTATGCCAGATTGGATGGTAATTAACACGTTTTATAATGGATTGGGATGGCAGTCGAGACCGATTGTAGATGCAGCTGCAGGAGGTGCATTATGGGAAAAGAACTATGAGGAAGCCTATTATCTTATCGAGACAATGGCATTAAATGATTTTCAGAATCCTACATCCTGAATGCCACAAACCAAAGTTGCAGGTGTATTGGAGGTTGATGCCATTACTCAGCTATCAGCACAGATGGCAGCTATGGCAAAGAAGATAGATACTTTGGCTGAAGGAAAGGAAAAGACGGTTGCCTACATATGTGAGATTTATGCGGGGTCACACTCGACGGACCAATGTGCTATCAGCTCAGAATCAGTGCAGTATGTGAGCAACTACAAAAAAGACCAAAGCCAATTTTAGAACACATACCACCGCAACAACAGAAATCATCCAAATTTTAGTTGGTCGAATAATCAAGGGAATCAACAAGCTCAGTTTAAACTAAACAATCAATTTCAGGCGCAACCAGCGCAGCCACAATTTAATCCTAGACCACCCTTTCTGCCTGGATTTTCTCAATAACAACAATAAAATCACACTCCAGCTGCACCTCAGCAAGAAAAAAAATCAGAAGTGGAGGAGATGATGATGAAATACATGGCAAACACAAAAGTTATGATCAAGAGCCAAGTAGTGGCTATAAAGAATCTGGAAACTCAAATGGGGCAGATGGCGAACATGCTTACTAACAGGCCCCATGGTTCATTGCCATGTAATACGGAAACGAATCCAAGAAGAGAAGGGAAGGAACAATGCCAAACGATTACATTGAGATCTTGGAAAGATCTGTCAGCTACTGTAAGTCGCGCGCCCACGCTAGAATGTACTGAGGATAGAGCGCGGCTGTGCGAAGCAGAAGAACTAGCCAATAAGCAGGAAAATTTGGAGAAATTTGAGGATCGACAGGAAGAGAAATACAAAGCAGGCTCAGAGGAGACAGTTAAGAGTCCAGTACCACCAATGCACATTCAGGTTCCATATCCACAGAGATTAATGAAGAAAAGGGAAGATAAACAGTTCAGCAATTTCTTGAAGGTGTTCAAAAAGCTGCAGATCAACATACCCTTAGCCTAGGCATTGGAAAAAATGCCCAGCTACGCCAAGTTTATGAAGGGTATATTATCAAGGAAGAGGAGATTAGATGAGTTTGAGACAGTAGCCTTGACAGAGGAATGCAGTGTAGTGCTTCAACAGAAATTACCTCCAAAGCTAAAGGATCCAAGCAGTTTCATAATTCCATGTACCATAGGAAAGTTGAACTTCAGTAAGTGTTTATGTGATCTTGGGGCAAGCATAAACTTGATGCCCTTGTTAGTGTTTAATTAGTTGGGATTGCCAGATCCAAAGTGTAACACCCCAGTCCCACATCGAAAGATAGGGGAAAAATTTGTGTGCATATAAGAAAATAAGTTACTACCAATAGTAGCTTCAAGTCATGACCTTTTGGGAGCCTGTGGTGGGCTAAGATGACCCAAGAAGATACTATTGGGCCAGTAGTTTGAGGCCTTATTTTGATGGATTTGATTCGATTTGGATTTGGGATTTGACCCGAGAATTATTCCGAACTCGGGATTTGACCCGAGTTATTTCATATGGTATCAGAGCCGACTCTCGAAAGCTCGGGTCAGGTCATCTGATCGGGTTGCTAGAGATGGGGACACGAAGGCTGTTGGTATTATCCCACAATGGAGATATGGAGGTCTGGAGGTGGGGACACGAAGCCAGCCGATATTATCCCACAATGGCTAGAGAGATAAAGATCTTTGGGCCGTGTGTGTGATCGGTTCTGACGGGGACGTCAGAAATTTATGTGGAGGAGTTTGTAACACCTTAGTCCCACATCGAAAGATAGGGGGAAAATTTTGTGTGCATATAAGGAAATAAGTTACTACCAATAGTACCTTCAAGTCATGACCTTTTGGGAACATGTTGTGGTCTAAGATGACCCAAGAAGATACTATTGGGCCAGTAGTTTGAGGCCTTATTTTGATGGATTTGATTCGATTCGGACTTAGGATTTGACCCGAGAATTATTCCAGACTCGGGATTTAACCAGGGTTGTTTCACAAAGCCCACAAACATATCTTTACAGTTAGCTGATAGATCGATCACGTATCCACGAGGAATTGTCGAAGATGTGTTGGTTAAGGTAGACAAGTTTATTTTCCAAGTTGACTTCATCATTCTAGACTACGAGGAGGACAAAAGCATACCAATAATATTGGGAAGGCCATTTTTGGCCACATGCAAAACTCTGATTAGTGCTCTTGGCTACTTTCGTATGATATATGAACAAGTCAGGCATGATAGTGGCGATGGAATGAAATATTGAAAGAAGTTAGATATCCATTAGTTCCAATATCATTTATTATATCGTTTACATTGTTTTAGTTGTTATTTGCAATTCAGGAACAAACCAAGTTTAATCCATAGTGTGAGCATATAAATATAGTGATTTAATTAATGAATAGTAGTTTAAGTTAAACAACTTTCTCTGTGGGATCGATACTTTACTTGCTCTGTATTACTTGTTGACGCATGTATGCTTGCATGAGTTAGAGCTCTTTTGTCAGTCGTAAAAAAGAGGCAACAAGTTTTTGGCGCCTTTACCGGGGAAAGGCGTTTAATTTAGTATTATTATCATTAGTTTTAAGCTATATTGTATGACTTAGACAAATTTAGTCTTGTCTCATTTCAGTTTTTTTTGTTTTTGTTTCAGGAATTTGGATAAATTTTTATGCGCACACGGTCAACTAACCCCGAGTTAACACATGTTCAGGATAATATAAACGGGAGATGTTGGATAGCGGGTGTACGTAGGAATTTATAAGAACAGTTGGAAAACACGACAGCTAACATGGCTGCCGATGCACAAGCAGAGGAACAAAGAGAGGAGCATCGGGCTCTGAAAGAGTATTCCATGCCCAATATCAATGGACTATAGTCCAGCATAGTCAGACCAGCGATAGCAGCCAATACCTTCGAGATCAAGACTGGCACTATTCAAATGGTGCAGAACACAGTTCAGTTTGGGGGTACTGCTACGGATGATTCGAATGAACATCTATTGAGTTTCATTGAAATTTGTGATACATTCAGATACAACAGTGTGACGGAGGATGCTATTAGACTAAGGTTGTTCCCATTTTCATTGAGGGATAAAGCAAAAAGTTGGCTTCATTATCTGCCTATAGGATCTATAACTACATGGGAGGATTTAGAACAGAAATTCTTAGCTAAGTTTTTCCCAATGGCTAAGACTGCAAAGATGAGGACAACTATCTCTCAATTTGAGCAACAACAGGGCGAATCGTTGCATGAAGCATGGGAGAGATACAAAGAAATGTTGAGAAAGTTCCCACATCACGGTATGCCAGATTGGATGGTAATTAACACGTTTTATAATGGATTGGGATGGCAGTCGAGACCGATTGTAGATGAAACTTGTGACGCCCACAAAATTAGGTATACATCACCCATCTTGGGTTGCCAGATACATGGTACAAAATTCAAATACAACTTACTAATACATCTGTCGTGTACAATACGACAAAACTTAAACTGTGAGTTTGAATACAAATATTGTCTACTAGAGATTATACAAACTCAAAAAGAGTCCTCATTACAGATATTATCACACTATTTCACAGAATAATGAGGACTACTAATGCTATCCTCTGGACCATCACTCCGTTCCCCGACTCGTCCCAGCTATATTCTCATTTCCTGAAGAGAACACTGAAAGGAAGGGTGAGCTCAACTAGCCCAGTAAGAAATATTATGACTAAGATAATGTAGAATAAATTATCGTTAGTCTCCAACAATGTTTAACTGATAAAATATAATAGATATCAAGTTTAACTGCAGCGGAACAAGCAATCCATTAAAAGAGTCAAGTAGAAAATAAAATATACTATCTTCTATGATTTAAAAGGTTTTTCATCACTGTTATCGTTGAGACTCAGCTTAATAAATATTCCACATCATTGAATCACCCCTGCGCTACGGCCAAGGATATTCTTTAGTATCACGACCACAATTATCCATGCACTACGGGCCAAGAATATTTGTGTATTCATTAATGGTCTTGATCATGCCAACAACTGTCCATCAATGCACTACGGGCCGATGAAGACTTTTACCACATTATTTGTAACATTACGGTCATGATTATACTGAATAATCCCTGGTCATAATCATACCAAGTCCATCTATGCACTACAGGCCACAGATGACTTTCAAAAAAAATATAAATATGAGGATGATGACAATGATATAAGAATTCAATAAAATAAGTTCAAGAATTAATTTGTCCAAGAACCAATAACGTCCAAATTGTCAACATGATACTGCTTTGTAGAGTAAAATTCAAAAATGCTCAGAAGAATATTTCCATGAAAAGATACTGGTTGAAGCGTAATTATCAAGGATATTCAACTAATTTTATGGAGTATAGAAGTCAAAACTTTAACCAACAGAGTATAATAAAGAATGGAATAACAAAAGAAATCACCATGTATGCGGTACTTCGCATAGACATGTTATTCCAACAGAATACTAAATAACGGAACCAAGTCAGGCGAAATTCGCACCGACAGGATATTCCAACAGAATAATAAAGAATGGAATAATAACAGAAATCACCATGCATGTGGTACTTCGCATAGACAGGTTATTTCAACAGAATACTAATAAGGACAGAATCAGGTCCGGCGTAAAACGCACAGATAGGATATTCCTATAGAATAATAATAAAGACAGAACCAGGTCCGGCGTAAAATGCACAGATAGGATATTCCAACAGAATAATAAAGACATAATCAGGTCTGGCGTAAAACGCACAGACAGAATATTCCAACAGAATAGTAAAGACGAAATAATAGAAGAATGTCACCAAGTATAGGGTAGCCCGCGTATATAGGTTATTCCAACAGAATAATAAAGAATGGAATAACATAAGTTCTCTTCATGAATACAAACGAAATAATACTCCCTACCTTAAGAAGAAGAGTACTTGATATATAAGTAGTGAAGTAGCAGAATACTTTCTTCTTTCTCTGTATAGTTTATTTCTATAGAGTTTCAGTGAATTCGTAAGAAAATAATGAAGAAATGAGCTTCTATTTATAGAAAAATGGACTGCATAGTAACTAACTCATGAACGGTCCAGATTGATTTACTTTAATCTGACGGTCCATATTTAAAGCAAAATCTTTTAAATAAAATATAATATATTCTATTTATAATCTAATAAAATGAATAACTTTATAAAAGATTTTACTATGAAAATACTATGCAGGCACTATGCAAACACTATGCATAATAAAATATAATATATTCTAATTATTGTCTAATAAAATAGATAACTTTATAAAAATATTCTGTTTTATATAAAAAGATTTTATTATGCAAAATATTATGCAGACACTATGCAACACTATGCATAATAGAATATAATATATTTTATTTATAGAATAACTTTATAAAAGTATTCTGTTTTATATAAAAAGATTTTCTATATTATTATATTAATAATACCAACAAAACTGAGTGACTTATCATGTAAGCGTCAATAATTAATACTGTGTGCTACTATGCAACCTCGCGTATTATTGTACTTTTAACACCGGGTGTTTCAACAGTTAACGGTAAACTTTCACCATTATTTTCATAAATTATTTTTGTCGTTTTCTCAATCCGACAATAATTTTGTTATGGGGTCCACCAATAATTGTGCCGTTGTACGAATATTTTCTGTTAAAACGAATATTCCCCGACCAATTGAATATTATATAACAACTTGCGTACTTTGCAAAATTTATAAATATTACCCACAACTATAACATTATATCAATTTCACTCTATAATATTTAAAAATAGTATTTATAGAAAATTCATCTTTATTCAAAAAGTTGGGATTTTACAATCTCCCCTTCTTATGAAATTTCTCTCTCGAAATTAGGGTACGTACCTAGTATATTGAACAGGTAAGGATACCTTGATTTCATTTCAGATTCTAACTCCCAAGTCATTTCCTCAACATCGTGGGTTCTCCACAAAACTTTGACTTGAGGTATAACCTTGGAGCGTAGAATATGTTCGTTCTTATCCAAGATTTGAACAGGAACCTCTTCATACGTCAAATCTTCCGCTATTTCGTCTGGTTCTAACTCAATAATGTGGTTCGGGTCTTCCACATATTTACGTAACATGGATATGTGAAAAACATTATGAACACGAGACATACTTGGCGGTAAATCGAGTCTATAGGCCATAGTTTCTACTCGATCAAGGATTAAAAATGGGCCGATGAAACGAGGATTAAGCTTTCCTCTCTTTTCAAATCTCGTAACTCCTTTCCATGGAGCAACACGTAACAACACATGATCTCCTATATCAAATTCCACGTCCTTTCGATGAAGATCAGCATAACTCTTTTGTCGATCTTTGTGAGGTTTTTATACGTTGTCGGACCGTTTGAATCTTTTCCATAGTTATACGTACCAACTCCGGTCTCAACAACATTGCTTCACCCACCTCATCCCAGCATACTGGAGAACGATACTTTCTTCCATACAACGCTTCGAATGGAGCCATGCCAATACTTGCTTGATAACTGTTGTTGTAGGAAAACTCCACCAATGGTAAGAACTTGTCCCAACTTCCCTTGAAGTCAAGGACAAAAAGTCTTAATAGATCTTCAAGAGTTTGAATCGTCCTCTCCGACTGCCCGTCCGTCTGAGGATGATATGCCGAGCTAAATCGTAAATCTGTGCCCATGGCTTTTTGCAAACTAACCCAAAATCTTGAAGTGAATCTTGGGTCTCGATCAGAAACTATGGATACTGGCATACCATGCAGTCTATAATTATTGTTTATATAAATTCTGAAATGATTATATATTTATTTGAGATATTAATATATTTGGCCTGTAGTGCAAATATGAACTGTTGAGGAATATCTTTGGCCTGTAGTGCAAAGATGAACTGTTGATGAATATCTTTGGCCCGTAGTGAAAAGATGACATGTTGTTGAATATCTTTGGCCTGTAGTGCAAAGATGGTTTGTTGATGAATATCTTTGGCCGTAGTGCAAAGATGAAATTGTTAGTATGATTATAAAAAGGAACTGTAATTTGGTATAACCATGATCTTTGATATTTCAGGTAAAGACATGTGATGAAAATTATCTTCGTTCTGGATGCAAAGAGGAATTTAGAATTACAATTATGATTATGAGTTATTTATATAATTGTGGAAAGGAACTGTTGATTAATGTTACAGGATAAAATATTGTTGGTGGACTTTTAATGTGGAGAAGATAATAGACTTTATGGTCTATTTGACTCTTCTAATGGATTGCTCGTTCCGCTGCAACTATGGTTGAAAAGTTTTATCATCTACCATATGTTCTAAATCTCAGATTTATTACTGATGAAGGCTATTGATAATTTAATTATCTTTAGTCATGATATTCTTTACTAGGCTAGTTGTGCTCACTCTTTTGCTTCACAATTCCTTTCTGGTAATAAGAGTGTAGCTGGGTCGAGCGGGAGTAACAAGGGAATAGAACGGTGGTCTCTAGCTGTGGAGTTCTCCATAAACAGTATAGACAAGTGTGTTGTATACATCTTTTAGTAGTTATATTTGGTGAATCATATAAGGTGAGGCGAACCCAACGTTGGAAGGGTGTTTTGCCACTATCATACAAGATGTCTAATGACATACAACCTCGTGTCATCATAAGACAGGGTTGTGCTCATCCATTTGCTGAGTATATTTACGAACACTACCTATATAATCTTGGTGTTTGTTTGAACTATAATTCACGATTAGAGACAGTGGAGATAATGATATATCAAGAGAAGACTCACAATTGGAATGAATATGATAGTAATCTTCTTGTTTTTCTTTGGGGTTTATTAGGTCCACCAAGGATAATTTTGTGGACATATGATATCTATCATAACCTAGAAGCATGGCCTCCAATGTACGAAGGTTTCCTTGAGCACTTTCCAAAAATTCTAATTTCTAACACAGTTTTTGACTGTACCTTTATGTAAGGTGTCATTGTGACATGCTATCCAAGGTTGGGACATGACTCACAGTTGGTATATATTTGTATCAAAACTCACATCATTTATGTTGTTGTATTTTGCATGACAATTGTTGTAATAAAGTTGTAGTTTTTTTCTGTACCATATATTTGGTGACTAAGAATGGGTTGGATGGAATGGACCTATTTTGGGGTTGTCACACATATGATCTTACTTCAAATTCTCTATCCTCTCGATGAGGATCTGTATAATTTCTTTGTCTATCTTGAACTGCTACCAATCGAGTTCGTATTAGCTCAACCATATCTGCCGTTTGTTTCACCATCTCAGGTCCCAACATTCGACGTTCACCTACTTCATCCCAACATTCAACGCTTCGTAAGGCGGCATGCCTATACTTGCATGAAAACTATTGTTGTACGCAAATTCCACCAAAGGTAGATGTTCGTCCTAACTCCCATTGAAATCCATAACGCAAGATCTTAACATATCTTCTAGCATTTGAATTGTCCGTTCACTTTGTCCATCCGTTTGTGGATGATACGCCGTACTCAATCTCAAATGCGTTCCCATTTGTTCTTGTAAACTCCTCCAAAAGTTCGACGTGAATCGTGGATCGCGATCAGACATAATCGAAATAGGTACTCAATGTCTAGAAATAATTTCTTTGACATAAAGTTTAGCTAGTTGCTATAGGTTATACCTAATTCCTATTGGTAGAAAATGAGCCGATTTAGTTAACCGATCAACTATCACCCAAATAGCATCGTATCCTTTTCTTGTTGTTGGAAGTCCCACCACAAAATCCATGGTGATATGCTCCCATTTCCACTCCGAAATCTCTAGTGGATGCAATAACCCACTCTGTTGTTGGTGTTCAGCCTTAACTTTCTGACAAGTTAAGCACTTACTAACGTATTCTACAATTTCTCTCTTCATGTTCGTCCACCAAAAATTCTGACGAAGGTCTTGATACATCTTAGTACTACCCGGATGTATCGAGTACCTCAAACTATGAGCCTTACACATAATCTCTTCTTTTAAATCAGAATTATTTGGAACCCAAATTCTTTCTTCAAAAAGAAGTAAACCTTCTTTATCAAGGTTATACTTAGTCTTCACGTCATCCCTCATTGTCTTTTTCTTTCGCTCGCATTCTTTAGTACTTATTTGTACTTCCTTAACCCGTTCCACTATCGTTGGCTGAGTTCCCATTGAGAATAACATCTCCACCATTTCACTCAATAACTTAACTTCTAACTCCATTCTTGCCATCTCCGTTATTAACTCATTCTGAGTCATTAACATTGACAGCTTTTCCCTACCCTTCTGACTTAACTCGTTGGCTACTACGTTTGCCTTCCCTGGATGATATAAGACATCACAGTCGTAATATTTTATCAATTCTAACCACCTTCTCTGCTTCATATTCAACTCCTTCTGTGTGAAGATATATTTCAGACTTTTATGGTCCGTGTATCCGTGTATATCTCACACTTTTCCCCATATAAATAATGTCTCCATATTTTTAAGGAAAAGACTACAGCTGCCAATTCTAGGTCATGAGTAAGATAGACCTTCTCATAATCCTTTAACTGGCGTGACGCATACACAATGACCTTGCCATGCTGCATGAGCATGCAACTAAGTCCTTTATATGAAGCATCGCTATAAACTACAAAATTTCCTATATCATCTGGTAAGGATAATACAGGTGCCTCACTTAGCCTCCTTTTTAGTTCTTGAAAACAATTTTCACAATTTTTGTCCACTCATACTTCACCGACTTTCTTGTCAGATTCGTCAACGGAGTAGCTAATTTAGAAAAGTCCTGAATGAACCTTCTATAGTATCCCGCTAACCCTAGAAAACTCTGAACCTCGATTGGAATTTTCGGTTGCTTCAACTCATTCACTGCTTCCACCTTCTCTAGATCTACGGATATGCCATCTTTATGTATAACATGTCCTAGAAACTGCACTCGTTCAAGCCAAAATTCACACTTAGTAAATTTCGCATATAACTTCTCTCTCCGTAGTGTTTCCAACACTATTCTCAAATGTTCAGCATGATCTTCTGGAATCTTACAATAGACTAGAATATCATAAATGAACACTACAATGAACTTGTCCAAATACTGCTTGAGCACTCTGTTCATCATATCTATAAATGCGACTGGCGCATTCGTCAACCCAAACGACATAACCAGAAACTCGTAATGCCCATAATGAGTTCTGAACGCTGTCTTAGGTACATCCTCCTTCCTTACTTTAAGTTGATGATACTCAGTACACAAATCTATTTTAGAAAAATACTTTGCCCCTTTCAACTGATTAAATATATCATCGATCCTGGGCAACTGGTATTTATTCTTAATCGTTAATTTGTTCAACTCTCGATAGTCGATACAAAGTCGTAACAACCCATCCTTCTTCTTTACAAACAATACGGGCGCTCCCCATGGAGACAAACTCGGTTGAATGTACTTTCTATCTAATAGTTCCTGTAGCTGAACCATTAAATCCTTCATCTCAAGTGACGCCATTCTATATGGTGCCCTTGAAATTTGTGTCATACCCGGCAGTAAATCAATCACAAATTCTACATCCCTATCTTGCGGAATACCGAGTAACTCCTCTGGAAATACATTTGCAAACTCTTGAACTACCGCTATCTGTTCCAATGATGTTCCCACCCTTTGGGTATCCATAACATGGCACAGGTAACCCTTACACCCCTTCTTCAACATCCTCCTAGCTTGTGTCATGGTTAGACAATAAGAACATCCTGGTGATTTATTTCCATAAAACACCACCTCAGGTTTCTTAGAAAGCCTTAGGTTTACACTCTTTCTATGATATTCTATTATCGCTCTATGGTTAATTAAGCAATCCATACCTAGAATTACATCGAATTCTCTTAACCTTATCGGTAAAAGATCTACCGATAATCTGTTACCCCTAATATCTACGAAATAATTCCTATAAATGTTTTCAATGGAAATTATCTCCTCGTTTGCTTCCTTAACGTCTAAAGGTATTTTTAACTTTTTAGGATTTAATCACAGTTGCTTAGAGAATCCACATGCTATAAAAGAACAAGTAGCACCCGAGTTAAATAACACACAAGCATTTATTTCGTTGACTGGAATGATACCTGCTACTACATCCGCCGATGCAACCGCATCTTGGACAGTCATATTAAACGTTCGGGCTGAGGGTCTACCCAATGATGGTGTTGGTCTAGTAATGGCAAAATTACCACAACCAAAACCCTTACTACTCTCCGCCCCCTTCTTCGGGCAATTTCTTGCCATGTGGTCCATCGACCCACAAATAAAACAGCCTCGGATTTTCTTAGGATTAGAGCAATTAGGTGCTATATAACCCTCCTACCCGCAATTATAACAACCTATTTTCCCTTTTAGATAGACACCTAGATGAGTCTTGCCACATGTCTTGTATGCCTCCATCCTACGTTTAGGATCCCCTTGTTTCACCCCAGTATTCCCAGGGTTAAAATTCTTCTATTTTGGCATACTGCCACTACCGCTGACAACCTCTTCCTTGGTTCCTCCTACTCCCTTATTCTTATTCTTTCGTTCCTTGTGGTATTGGGTCAATGCCTCACTACCACCCTTTGCTATTATCGCCTTTTCCAGAATGGTCCCATAGGAAGCACTCTGGAAAATCAAAATCCTACTATAGAGAGCCAGGGTTTTAGGCCCTGCTCAAACCTACGAGCCTTCCTATCTTTCGTGTCCACTTGGTGTGGAGCAAACCTTGCCAATTCATTGAATTTGGCCACATATTGGGGAACCGTCTTGTTGCCATGCCCTGCTTAAGTTCTAGGAACTTAATCTCCATTCTCCCTTGCATGCTAGTAGGGAAGTAGTTCTCGAAGAATACCTTCTTGAATTGTTCCCATATAACAACATTCGTTCTAGCCCCACCCTTGTGAGCCTCCCACCAGTAGTTGGCTTCATCATGTAGGTCACAAAAGAAGTCTTTTGCGCCTAAGCTATGTTTGTAATAACAAACACCTTCTCTATTTCATTGACCCATGTATGGGCCTCCATTGGGTCAGTCGTTCCCTTGAACTCAGGTGGACCTACACTTTTAAATTCCTTAAAGGTAGTTGTTCGGGATACCCTAGGTCCCGCGAGTGCTCTACCTCCGGCTTAGTTAAATGCAGCCGTTCATAAATTAACGAACTCTTGCATAGGGTTATTTGGACCCCCTGGTTATTGTTATGTGATTTCGCCTCTTGATTACGTTGTCTTCTTCTTGGCGGCATTTCTGATTAAATAAATATAGTCCTGTTATTACTTATTTTCTTACTTAGTTATTAGTCACTGAATCAACTTGAACATTAACTCATACACAACAAGGCACATTAAATAAAAACTTCTTTATATTAATATGCTTCTTCATAGTCCCAGACTATTTATAATTTGTTTTCCATATACATTTATATCCCGCGATTAACTTTCACAAAAATTGGGATTTACAAAAAACTACCCTTTAATTATACAAAAGAGGATTTTACGTCACTACACAAAAGTATTTACCGTTCTAACTTCTAATACTGCCTAACAACATTCTCATGCTTCTCGTTCGCTAGAATCAACACAACATCTTGACTTATAGTATGTCGAGTCTGTTCCGACTCATTAGAATAACAAGTTATTTTTAGCTTAAAATCCTCGTGCGCACTGTCATTTATATATAACATTCGTGCTATCTTCTGGTCTTTCTCAACCAGTTTCTTACAATGTTCTACGACTTCGTTCTTATAGTCTCTGGCCTTAACTGTCATGAGCACTTTCTCATCATGCTCTTGTTAGGTTTGTAATATTCACGAGTGCAATCAAATTGCACAAAATAAGCGGAAGCACGAAAATCAGAGTTTTAAAATGTTACAAACCATATACCCGAATCATCCTTTATGAACAATTAATAATTAAATGAAAAGATAAAGACCAAGAATCATACCATTGAAGATTAGAGCTTCCTCAGGTACGAGTTAACCTCTAAATCCTTTCGCGCTTGAATCCACCGGGTTTGGTTCCTTCCTTTGATCAATGTTAGCCACCCAAGTGTTTAGCCTCTAGAGGTGATTCACCAAGGAAGAAGAAATATTCAAGAACATGTGTATTTGGCAAAACCCTAGCTTTTCTATCTCTCATAGAAAAGGGTGTACTCTCCCAACTATTGGAATTATGTCTCTTGATATCTGATATAAGACTCACCTTATAAAGATATCAGGTAACCCTTTATAATTAAAAATAAGGTATTATTTAGTTAATTAAACTCTTTTAATTAAATGGACTCCCTAATCTTATTAGGGATAATTAATTAAACTCTTTTAACTAATTTTCCCTCCTAATCCTATTAGGAATAAATGAGAGTACTTATACTAAATTAATTACTAAACTCTTTTAGTTAATAAGACTCCTCTTATTAATTTATATTTAATATTTCTAAAATATTAAGCTAT
Organism: Panax japonicus; assembly: GCA_020205505.1. Taxonomy (NCBI): domain Eukaryota; kingdom Viridiplantae; phylum Streptophyta; class Magnoliopsida; order Apiales; family Araliaceae; genus Panax; species Panax japonicus. The sequence goes on along the minus strand of CM035101.1, from coordinate 54,283,829 downwards.
TTAATTTATTCTATAACCGTAGATTAAATTAAATATACTTAAAATATTATTATGATTATGCCATTAACTTCTTAAATAATTATTCTTCTTTTTATGGTGTGACCCTTTAGGTTCTCCATATTAAACTGGTTGTGAATAAATCAATTAGAAAAATTCTAATCTTATTTAAATAAATAAATTAAATAATTAATTTATTTAAATAAATAATATTTATTCTACAATAGGGATAAGCCTCCCTAGCGATCAATGACTTTCCAGATAATATAGATTTCAACATTAATCATAAAAGAACCTTTGAGTAAATAGTTACCGTACATTTCAATCCTTCCACCATACAATGTCCCAATTAAATATAAGACGTGAAATTACTGTCAAGTCTTATTTTATTTAATTATATGTATTTCGACTCTTAAATGCACAACTCCAAATAATGCAAATTAGAAACTCATTTCTAATTTCATTCTGCCTTGGCCAAGGACTACTGAGTTGTCATTTATCGAATCAAATAGGACATTTCTCTTCTTTTACTAGAAGTGGTAGATTCTTTATTGATCATACATTATCTCCATGTACAACTTATTATACCCAAGCATACCCTTTGATATACCCTAAGGGTCTTAAGGAATAAGTCAAAGTATAACTCATCATACACAAGATACTATGATGATCTCAAGTCCAAGAATCACTTGTACTACTATCACTACATGAATTCCTACTGACATGCAAGTAAAACTCCATTAGGTATTCCTTAGCGAGCCACGTTCAGTGAACTTATTCTCTAATAAACACCTACATACTTGCTTTAGTGTCTCCACACAAATGATCATGAGATCAATCATCTTCATCCAATGAGCAAGCAACGTATGTACCAATCTATCCGAATTCACTAATCTCCAATTTAATAATCCAACGATTGGGAACTATTTTAGTTTTAAGCTTTCTAAGAATTTAGATCTCATTAGAACGATCATCATCATTATTCTAAAAGCATTGCTTAAAACTATGGGTTTATTACATATTATAAAACAACATCATGTAGATAATTAAAAGGCTTTAATAAATTAATACTTTTATTAATAAATGAATAAGATTGTTACAAAGTATATGCTTTATCATCAAACATGATTGGCTTGTGTGCATACTACTTTCAATCTCCCACTTGCACTAAAGCCAATCGTCATGGCATCTCATACCATTCTTCTCTAAGTGACGATTATCCTGCTGTTGGATAAGCTTTAGTTAATGGATATGTAATATTGTTCTTGAGAGTCCACTATCTCTATAGTGATTTCCCATCTTTCAATGATTCTTATAATCAAATGAAAGTGCCACAACACATGTTTAGATCCAAGATGAGACTTAGGAACTATTCCTAGTTCTGTAATGAACTTTTCATCCAAACAATCAACTTAAAGCTTCATTTATAGCTATATACTTTGTCTTTATCACTAAACCATCAACTCTTTGCTGTTTGAAACCTTTCTAATTCACTGCACCACCGTTCAAGGTAACGATGTACCTTAAAGTGGATTTTTTGTCGTCTTGGTCTGTCTAAAAAACTTGAGTCTGTTAAGTCCTCTAGTTTTAATTTAGACCCACCATGAATATGATCACATCCTTAGTTCCAGTTAAGTACTTTAAGATGTTTTTTACTAACTCACAGTGAACTTCTCTAGAATTTGATTGATCAACATCAGGTCTCGTACATTTCATTGCATACATGATAGTTCCCATGCGATCTCTCTTTTATGAGTCTATGGGGACCATTAAGAGAGATTCACTCCATGGCTCATCAACATGAGACATCTCTTGGAGTTTGCCATACTAAACGACTTTAGCATCAAATGAATATACGTTCATTGGGTTAAGTCGAGTATCCTATTAAATCAATCTATATAGATTTGTATCCCCAATAACGATACTCTTCCCAAATCATTCGTGGAGGAGTGTTTAGACAACTTTATCTTTACTAATTGTAGCACTCGTATGTCATTTCTTATCCGTATTATATCAACATATAGTACTAGGAATGTCACGAGGCTCCCACTGACCCTTTGGTACACACTAGGTACTGATGAGTGAGTTTTATACACATGAATTGGATATATTCGGGCTTAATTTATTGTTGTTCTCAAGTCTTTTAGGATGTTTTTATGTGTTTGTGTCTATTCAAGTATGTTTTATATTGTTTTGTAGGATTTGGGATAAAAGTTACATGGATCGACGTTCGGGGTGGCAAGATTCGCATTTTCGGCTTGCCATTTACACAGCACTCACTTCAGATCCAATTTGACTATAGCTTCGGACATTATTTCGAAATACTCAAAGAATTAAAGTTGTAGATCTACTTCTCCTCTTTCCGAATCATCTTGAATCATCTAAATCGGAATTCGGACGAAGAAGTTATGACCATTTTCCCAAAGGATGTCGGAGCAGAAAATGTCAGAAAAAGGGGTTAGCGCCGGGGCGCTAATATTAGGCCTATTTGCAGCGCCGGGTCGCTAGGGGGCAGAATCCCAGCGCCGTGCCCAGCGCTGGGGTGCTAGGGAAAGGCTTGGTGCGGGCCTGGACGCGTTTTGGGCGAATTTTGACACCTTTTTGACTCCAAATTGGATTGGGTTTGTTCCTAAGCTAAAAATTAGACTTGTAACCTATAAATACATGATGTAAGGCATAAAATAAGAGGAGATTACATAGCTTAGATTAGATATACACTCTATTAGATTAGAATATTAACCCTAGTTCTTATTAGTTTTGGAGATTGAAGCAACTTGGAGACCATTGAAGATCAAGAATAAGAGCAAGAGGGGAGCATCAGATTTGCTGACAACAGACTCTATTCTCTTCTCTTATCATACTTTTACCTTTTAATGTCTATTCTATTCAGTTCTGGATTCTTAGTTTCCATTCATTAATTATGAACTAATTTTTTTTATTAAGATTTCAATTGAACTTTTTGTGGCTATGAATTAGTTATCCATTATATTCCAGTTATTTATGTTATAGTGAGTTGTTTATCTTGTCTTGTGCATATTGCTTAATTATCTGATCAGTAATTACTTTGTTACTCTAGAAGGAATTGGAAGAGGAATTCTAGGGTTAGAACTGGCATGATATCATGTGACTTAGTTATTTGCAAAGTGAATAACTAGGTTTGTGAATTGAATGGAAATATCTGTTCACCGCATGTAACACATAAGGAATTGGAATTGAAGGAGTTTAATTCAATTTGTTTTGCATAAGAATATACCAAAATTAATCTGTATTAAATAGAAGGCAATTGATCACTTGGAAAAGGACTTTTGGCATTTGAGAATTCATGTTAACAATTCAGTAGGCATAATAATTGGGATAATTAGATAATTGATTTATAGTTCATAATTGGGGATATTGTAGTTTTAATCTTTATTTATTTGAATTAATTTTAGAGTAATCTAGTTTTAATTGATTAATTTAGTTTTCTTAATTAGAAAAATAACGATTTGAGATTGTTTAAATAAAATTAGTTTGGTTAAGAATTAGTATTTGGTGATTTTTATTAAATAATTCCTCGTGGGAACGATACTCTACTTTCACTTTATTACTTGTTGACCGTGTATACTTGCATGTATTCATTGATTGCGAAATCGATCAACAAGTTTTTGGCGCCGTTGCCAGAATATATTCGCAGACACAATGGAGAAACCACCAAGATGCTGGACGTTCTTGAATGTGATCTTATCTAAAGAAAGCATGATAGGTGACTTTAATACAATGGCTATTACAAATGGGAACCTCCCAAAAGTAACATTGCTTCTGATAGATGGAGGGTTCCTCAATTTTCGTAGGAGAATTGGATAGAGAATTGAAGAAGTCAGGCTGAGACTATAAAACAAACGCTTATTGGGAGGCAACCCAAGTTTAATTTTTATTTTTAGTTTTTATTAAGTTTTATATTAGTAGTTTTGAATTTGCATTTATTTAGGATTTAATAAAATTACTTCTATCATGGTTTTATAGGTTATTCAATTCAAATTCAAGTGTGGTGCCCAATTTGTTCCATATGCTTAGCCTATTCTCCAAACTTAGCGGACAAGGAGGAAGATTGCTATATTTTCAGGGAAGTCCTCTGCTTTAATTTTTTTTATTGTAGCCATTGAGGACAATGTCTAGTTTAAGTTTGGGGGCATTTTAGTGTCGTATTGCATATAGTTAGTTATTTACATTGTAGTTCGTTATATTTTCAGATTATTTACATTGAGTTTTTGCATTCAGTTTTTTGTTTAAAAAAAATTAAAAATCTCAAAAATAGTAGTTAGTTTACTATATTTGTTGCAGTTAGTTTATATTTGCATGATTCCAACTGTTAGATAGTAAAAGTCTATTTTGGCCAATGATGAGACTGGAGTTAAGTAGATAAGTATAGTATTGAATATTCAGGCTTTGATGTGATTTCTTGTTATGAATTGAATCTTTTCCTATTTAAAACTGGTATAATTAAGGTTAACATGTTAATAACAGCTATGTTGACTGATTAAGTTTAAATTGATACATAATGGATTTCTTATGGATAATACTAGTGTGAAGGAATGAAAGACATGAATAGGCAGAGATGGCTAAATTTTGATAAAAACTTAAGTTTGGGGGGAAATTTTGGGGTATATAAGCTTTAAAAAAAACATGTTGAGTCTTGTGGTGGGTTGAGGAGAAACACTCCCTATAAACACAAGCGTGAGATGGAGCGTAAAATGCACTCACCAACCATCTATAAAAAAAAAGAGAAAAAGAAAAAAAAAATTACCGTGGCTAGTTTTGTTTCGGGGCCTTTGTTACTTGAGTAAGTACGCCCGAAGGGGTATCTTAAAACCTAGCGCCCTAAGGTCTTATATGGTCTGGGAGTCGTTGGTCGAAAGCTCGCTAAGGGGTGACACTGTTAGCCTAATAGAATGAGACATTGCACAATCATGGTTAAAAAACAATAAAACGGGAAAAGAGCAAAAAGCCCCCGTAATGAAAAGTAAAGCATAAGTATCCCAGATTGGACTCTTGAACTTGGTGGATGTTTGACTTTAGTTGGATCTAGCTTGTTCGTGAATTTTGTGAGTTTTCACTGTATGATGCCTTCGAAGATATCTATTATGTCTTAAATTTGATTTTATATCAGTTAACATTGTTGTGGAGCACACACACACACACTATATCAGTGATAACAGTCTAAGATTTGATTATTGATTGGGAAATTACTGATTTGTTTTAATATGATGTATTATCATGTTTTCTTGATTTCTCTAAGGCCGGTTGAATAGACTTGATTCTGTCATTACTGTTGGATTCGTAGACATATAGATTAGTTTCATTACATTGCAATGCATAACATTTTTGTGTTTTTGCTTGAGGACAAGCAAAGGTTTAAGTTTGGGGGTATTTGATGAGTTAGTTTTATACACATTCGGGCTTAATTTATTGTTGTTCTCAAGTCTTTTAGGATGTTTTTATGTGTTTGTGTCTATTCAAGCATGTTTTATATTGTTTTGTAGGATTTGGGATAAAAGTTACATGGATCGACGTTCGGGGTGGCTAGATTCGCTTTTCGGCTTGCCATTTACACAGCACTCACTTCAGAGCCAATTTTACTATAGCTTCGGACATTATTTCGAAACACTCAAAGAATTAAAGTTGTATATCTACTTCTCCTCTTTCCGGATCATCTTGAATCATCTAAATCGGAGTTCAGACGAAGAAGTTATTGCCATTTTCCCAAAGGATGTCGGAGCAGAAAATGTCAGAAAAAGGGGCTAGCGTCGGGGCGCTAATATTAGGCCTATTTGCAGCGCCGGGTCGCTAGGGGGCAGAATCCCAGCGCCGTGCCCAGTGTTGGGGCGCTGGGGAAAGGCTTGGTGCGGGTCTGGACGCGTTTTGGGCGAATTTTGACACCTTTTTGACTCCAAATTGGATTGGGTTTGTTCCTAAGCTAAAAATTAGACTTGTAACCTATAAATACACGATGTAAGGCATAAAATAAGAGGAGATTACATAGCTTAGATTAGATATACACTCTATTAGATTAGAACATTAACCCTAGTTCTTATTAGTTTTGGAGATTGAAGCAACTTGAAGACCATTGAAGATCAAGAGTAAGAGCAAGAGAGGAGCATCAGATTTGCTGACAACAGATTCTATTCTCTTCTCTTATCAAAGTTTTATCTTTTAATGTCTATTCAGTTCTGGATTCTTGGTTTCCATTCATTAATTATGAACTAATTTTTTTTATTAAGATTTCAATTGAACTTTTTGTGGCTATGAATTAGTTATTCATTATATTCCAGTTATTTATGTTATAGTGAGTTGTTTATCTTGTCTTGTGCATATTGCTTAATTATCTGATCAGTAATTACTTTGTTACTCTAGAAGGAATTGGAAGAAGAATTCTAGGGTTAGAACTAGCATGATATCATGTGACTTAGTTATTTGCAAAGTGAATAACTAGGTTTGTGAATTGAATGGAAATATCTGTTCACCGCATGTAACACATAAGGAATTGGAATTGAAGGAGTTTAATTCAATTTGTTTTGCATAAGAATATAGCAAAATTAATCTGGATTAAATAGAAGTCAATTGATCACTTGGAAAAGGACTTTTGGCATTTGAGAATTACTGTTAACAATTCAGTGGGCATAATAATTAGGATAATTAGATAATTGATTTATAGTTCATAATTGGGGATATTGTAGTCTTAATCTTTATTTATTTGAATTAATTTTAGAGTAATCTAGTTTTAATTGATTAATTTAGTTTTCTTAATTAGAAAAATAACGATTTGAGATTGTTTAAATAAAATTAGTTTGGTTAAGAATTAGTATTTGGTGATTTTTATTAAATATTTCCTCGTGGGAACGATACTCTACTTTCACTTTATTGCTTGTTGACCGTGTATACTTGCACGTAATCATTGATTGCGAAATCGATCAACAAGTTTTTGGCGCCGTTGCCAGAATATATTCGCAGACACAATGGAGAAACCACCAAGATGCTGGACATTCTTGAATGTGATCTTATCTAAAGAAAGCATGCTAGGTGACTTTAATACAATGGCTATTACAAATGGAAACCTCCCAAAAGTAACATTGCTTCTGATGGATGGAGGGTTCCTCAATTTTCGTAGGAGAATTGGATAGAGAATTGAAGAAGTCAGGCTGAGACTATAAAACAAGCGCTTATTAGGAGGCAACCCAAGTTTAATTTTTATTTTTAGTTTTTATTAAGTTTTATATTAGTAGTTTTGAATTTGCATTTATTTAGGATTTAATAAAATTACTTCTATCATGGTTTTACAGGTTATTCAATTCAAATTCAAGTGTGGTGCCCAATTTGTTCCATATGCTTAGCCTATTCTCCAAACTTAGCAGACAACGAGGAAGATTGCTATATTTTCAGGGAAGTCCTCTGCTTTAATTTTTTTATTGTAGCCATTGAGGACAATGTCTAGTTTAAGTTTGGGGGCATTTTAGTGTCGTATTGCATATAGTTAGTTATTTACATTGTAGTTCGTTATATTTTCGGATTATTTACATTGAGTTTTTGCATTCAGTTTTTTGTTTAAAAAAAAATTTAAAAATCTCAAAAATAGTAGTTAGTTTACTATGTTTGTTGCAGTTAGTTTATATTTGCATGATTCCAACTGTTAGATAGTAAAAGTCTATTTTGGCCAATGATAAGACTGGAGTTAAGTAGATAAGTATAGTATTGAATATTCAGGCTTTGATGTGATTTCTTGTTATGAATTGAATCTTTTCCTGTTTGAAACTGGTATCATTAAGGTTAGCATGTTAATAACAGCTATGTTGACTGATTAAGTTTAAATTGATACATAATGGATTTCTTAAGGATAATACTAGTGTGAAGGAATGAAAGACATGAATAGGCAGAGATGGCTAAATTTTGATAAAAACTTAAGTTTGGGGGGAAATTTTGGGGTATATAAGCTTTAAAAAAAACATGTTGAGTCTTGTGGTGGTTTGAGGAGAAACACTCCCTATAAACACAAGCGTGAGATGGAGCGTAAAATGCACTCACCAACCATCTATAAAAAAAAGAGAAAAAGAAAAAAAAAATTACCGTGGCTAGTTTTGTTTCGGGGCCTTTGTTACTTGAGTAAGTACGCCCGAAGAGGTATCTTAAAACCTAGCGCCCTAAGGTCTTATATGGTCTGGGAGTCGTTGGTCGAAAGCTCGCTAAGGGGTGACATTGTTAGCCTAATAGAATGAGACATTGCACAGTCATGGTTAAAAAAACAATAAAACGGGAAAGGAGCAAAAATCCCCTGTAATGAAAAGTAAAGCATAAGTATCCCAGATTGGACTCTTGAACTTGGTGGATGTTTGACTTTAGTTGAATTTAGCTTGTTCGTGAATTTTGTGAGTTTTCACTGTATGATGCCTTCGAAGATATCTATTATGTCTTAAATTTGATTTTATATCAGTTAACATTGTTGTGGAGCACACACACACACACACACACTATATCAGTGATAACAGTCTAAGATTTGATGATTGATTGGGAAATTACTGATTTGTTTTAATATGATGTATTATCATGTTTACTTGATTTCTCCAAGGCCGGTTGAATAGACTTGATTCTGTCATTACTGTTGGATTCGTAGACATATAGATTAGTTTCATTACATTGCAATGCATAACATTTTTGTGTTTTTACTTGAGGACAAGCAAAGGTTTAAGTTTGGGGGTATTTGATGAGTTAGTTTTATACACATTCGGGCTTAATTTATTGTTGTTCTCAAGTTTTTTAGGATGTTTTTATGTGTTTGTGTCTATTCAAGCATGTTTTATATTGTTTTGTAGGATTTGGGATAAAAGTTACATGGATCGACGTTCGGGGTGGCTAGATTCGCTTTTCGGCTTGCCATTTACACAGCACTCACTTCAGAGCCAATTTTACTATAGCTTCGGACATTATTTCGAAACACTCAAAGAATTAAAGTTGTATATCTACTTCTCCTCTTTCCGGATCATCTTGAATCATCTAAATCGGAGTTCAGACGAAGAAGTTATTGCCATTTTCCCAAAGGATGTCGGAGCAGAAAATGTCAGAAAAAGGGGCTAGCGTCGGGGCGCTAATATTAGGCCTATTTGCAGCGCCGGGTCGCTAGGGGGCAGAATCCCAGCGCCGTGCCCAGTGTTGGGGCGCTGGGGAAAGGCTTGGTGCGGGTCTGGACGCGTTTTGGGCGAATTTTGACACCTTTTTGACTCCAAATTGGATTGGGTTTGTTCCTAAGCTAAAAATTAGACTTGTAACCTATAAATACAGGATGTAAGGCATAAATAAGAGGAGATTACATAGCTTAGATTAGATATACACTCTATTAGATTAGAACATTAACCCTAGTTCTTATTAGTTTTGGAGATTGAAGCAACTTGAAGACCATTGAAGATCAAGAGTAAGAGCAAGAGAGGAGCATCAGATTTGCTGACAACAGATTCTATTCTCTTCTCTTATCAAAGTTTTATCTTTTAATGTCTATTCAGTTCTGGATTCTTGGTTTCCATTCATTAATTATGAACTAATTTTTTTTATTAAGATTTCAATTGAACTTTTTGTGGCTATGAATTAGTTATTCATTATATTCCAGTTATTTATGTTATAGTGAGTTGTTTATCTTGTCTTGTGCATATTGCTTAATTATCTGATCACTAATTACTTTGTTACTCTAGAAGGAATTGGAAGAAGAATTCTAGGGTTAGAACTAGCATGATATCATGTGACTTAGTTATTTGCAAAGTGAATAACTAGGTTTGTGAATTGAATGAAAATATCTGTTCACCGCATGTAACACATAAGGAATTGGAATTGAAGGAGTTTAATTCAATTTGTTTTGCATAAGAATATAGCAAAATTAATCTGGATTAAATAGAAGTCAATTGATCAGTTGGAAAAGGACTTTTGGCATTTGAGAATTCCTGTTAACAATTCAGTGGGCATAATAATTAGGATAATTAGATAATTGATTTATAGTTCATAATTGGGGATATTGTAGTCTTAATCTTTATTTATTTGAATTAATTTTAGAGTAATCTAGTTTTAATTGATTAATTTAGTTTTCTTAATTAGAAAAATAACGATTTGAGATTGTTTAAATAAAATTAGTTTGGTTAAGAATTAGTATTTGGTGATTTTTATTAAATATTTCCTCGTGGGAACGATACTCTACTTTCACTTTATTACTTGTTGACCGTGTATACTTACACGTATTCATTGATTGCGAAATCGATCAACAAGTTTTTGGCGCCGTTGCCAGAATATATTCGCAGACACAATGGAGAAACCACCAAGATGATGGACGTTCTTGAATGTGATCTTATCTAAAGAAAGCATGCTAGGTGACTTTAATACAATGGCTATTACAAATGGGAACCTCCCAAAAGTAACATTGCTTCTGATGGATGGAGGGTTCCTCAATTTTCGTAGGAGAATTGGATAGAGAATTGAAGAAGTCAGGCTGAGACTATAAAACAAGCGCTTATTGGGAGGCAACCCAAGTTTAATTTTTATTTTTAGTTTTTATTAAGTTTTATATTAGTAGTTTTGAATTTGCATTTATTTAGGATTTAATAAAATTTCTTCTATCATGGTTTTACAGGTTATTCAATTCAAATTCAAGTGTGGTGCCCAATTTGTTCAATATGCTTAGCCTATTCTCCAAACTTAGCGGACAAGGAGGAAGATTGCTATATTTTCAGTTAAGTCCTCTGCTTTAATTTTTTTTATTGTAGCCATTGAGGACAATGTCTAGTTTAAGTTTGGGGGCATTTTAGTGTCGTATTGCATATAGTTAGTTATTTACATTGTAGTTCATTATATTTTCGGATTATTTACATTGAGTTTTTGCATTCAGTTTTTTGTTTTAAAAAAAAATTTAAAAATCTCAAAAATAGTAGTTAGTTTACTATGTTTGTTGCAGTTAGTTTATATTTGTATGATTCCAACTGTTAGATAGTAAAAGTCTATTTTGGCCAATGATGAGACTGGAGTTAAGTAGATAAGTATAGTATTGAATATTCAGGCTTTGATGTGATTTCTTGTTATGAATTGAATCTTTTCCTGTTTGAAACTGGTATAATTAAGGTTAGCATGTTAATAACAGCTATGTTGACTGATTAAGTTTAAATTGATACATAATGGATTTCTTATGGATAATACTAGTGTGAAGGAATGAAAGACATGAATAGGCAGAGATGGCTAAATTTTGATAAAAACATAAGTTTGGGGGGAAATTTTGGGGTATATAAGCTTTAAAAAAAACATGTTGAGTCTTGTGGTGGGTTGAGGAGAAACACTCCCTATAAACACAAGCGTGAGATGGAGCGTAAAACGCACTCACCAACCATCTATCAAAAAAAAAGAGAAAAAAAAAATTATTGTGGCTAGTTTTGTTTCGGGGCCTTTGTTACTTGAGTAAGTACGCCCGAAGGGGTATCTTAAAACCTAGCGCCCTAAGGTCTTATATGGTCTGGGAGTCGTTGGTCGAAAGCTCGCTAAGGGGTGACACCGTTAGCCTAATAGAATGAGACATTGCACAGTCATGGTTAAAAAAATAATAAAACGGGAAAAGAGCAAAAAGCCCCCGTAATGAAAAGTAAAGCATAAGTATCCCAGATTGGACTCTTGAACTGGGTGGATGTTTGACTTTAGTTGGATCTAGCTTGTTCGTGAATTTTGTGAGTTTTCACTGTATGATGCCTTCGAAGATATCTATTATGTCTTAAATTTGATTTTATATCAGTTAACATTGTTGTGGAGCACACACACACTATATCAGTGATAACAGTCTAAGATTTGATGATTGATTGGGAAATTACTGATTTGTTGTAATATGATGTATTATCATGTTTACTTGATTTCTCTAAGGCCGGTTGAATAGACTTGATTCTGTAATTACTGTTGGATTCGTAGGCATATAGATTAGTTTCATTACATTGCAATGCATAACATTTTTGTGTTTTTGCTTGAGGACAAGCAAAGGTTTAAGTTTGGGGGTATTTGATGAGTTAGTTTTATACACATTCGGGCTTAATTTATTGTTGTTCTCAAGTCTTTTAGGATGTTTTTATGTGTTTGTGTCTATTCAAGCATGTTTTATATTGTTTTGTAGGATTTGGGATAAAAGTTTCATGGATCGACGTTCGGGGTGGCTAGATTCGCATTTTCGGCTTGCCATTTACAGAGCACTCACTTCAGAGCCAATTTGACTATAGCTTCGGACATTATTTCGAAATACTCAAAGAATTAAAGTTGTAGATCTACTTCTCCTCTTTCCGGATCATCTTGAATCATCTAAATCGGAGTTTGGACGAAGAAGTTATGGCCATTTTCGCAAAGGATGTCGGAGCAGAAAATGTCAGAAAAAGGGGCTAGCACCGGGGTGCTCATATTAGGCCTATTTGCAGCGCCGGGTCGCTAGGGGGACAGAATCCCAGCGCCGTGCCCAGCGGTGGGGCGCTGGGGAAAGGCTTGGTGCGGGTCTGGACGCGTTTTGGGCGAATTTTGACACCTTTTTGACTCCAAATTGGATTGGGTTTGTTCCTAAGCTAAAAATTAGACTTGTAACCTATAAATACATGATGTAAGGCATAAAATAAGAAGAGATTACATAGCTTAGATTAGATATACACTCTATTAGATTAGAACATTAACCCTAGTTCTTATTAGTTTTGAAGATTGAAGCAACTTGGAGATCATTGAAGATCAAGAGTAAGTGCAAGAGGGGAGCATTAGATTTGCTGACAACAGATTCTATTCTCTTCTCTTATCATACTTTTATCTTTTAATGTCTATTCAGTTTTGGATTCTTGGTTTCCATTCATTAATTATGAACTAATTTTTTTTATTAAGATTTCAATTGAACTTTTTATGGCTATGAATTAGTTATTCATTATATTCTAGTTATTTATGTTATAGTGAGTTGTTTATCTTGTCTTGTGCATATTTCTTAATTATCTGATCAGTAATTACTTTGTTACTTTAGAAGGAATTGGATGAGGAATTCTAGGGTTAGAACTGACATGATATCATGTGACTTAGTTATTTGCAAAGTGAATAATTAGGTTTGTGAATTGAATGGAAATATCTGTTCACCACATGTAACACATAAGGAATTGGAATTGAAGGAGTTTAATTTAATTTATTTTGCATAAGAATATAGCAAAATTAATCTTGATTAAATAGAAGAGAATTGATCACTTGGAAAAGGACTTTTGGCATTTGAGAATTCCTGTTAACAATTCAGTAGGCATAATAATTGGGATAATTGGATAATTGATTTATAGTTCATAATTGGGGATATTGTAGTCTTAATCTTTATTTATTTGAATTAATTTTAGAGTAATCTAGTTTTAATTGATTAATTTATTTTTCTTAATTAGAAAAATAACGATTTGAGATTGTTTAAATAAAATTAGTTTGGTTAAGAATTAGTACTTGGTGATTTTTATTAAATAATTCCTCGTGGGAACGATACTCTTCTTTCACTTTATTACTTGTTGACCGTGTATACTTGCACATATTCATTGATTGTGAAATCGATCAACAGGTACATTCTTATTTTTGATAAAATCAAACTCTTTTGATTGTCTTATCAAAACGAATGTTCCATTTTTGAGAAGCTTACTTCAATCCATTTCTCTGAGTGTCTACAACTCTTACCACATCGTACGTAACCGGATCATCATCTTCTATAATATATACCTCATCATCATCATCCATGATGAATCCATACTTCCAAGGTATCTTCGGTACTATTTCAGATTTACGATTTAGTTGTGGTACAATAGGTCTATCTACAAGTTCCTCTTATTTGACTTATAGTGTTTTGTGGTTCTTGAACTCTTCAAGATCTATTATCCTCCCACTAGCCCCTTCAATGATAAACACATTTATCTTAGAAGGTAGCGTGTTTCGCAGCAAACACCTTTTGCTAAGTAGATTATAGAACATATACCCTAAACTTTTTTTAGGATGTCCCACTAATATGTACTTGTCAAATCTTGTCCCAAGTTTATCCTTTGAATTTTTTTTTCACATAAACTAGACAACCCCTTATCTTAACATACTTAAGATTAGGAATCCTTCATGTCCATGACTTTTATGGAGTCTTGTGGTCAGATTTTGAGGTTACCTTTTTCGTAGATATGCAGCCATTTCTAGGATATTATCCCAGAAGGAAACTAGAATGTCGGTAAAATCATTATGGACCGTACCAAGTCCAACAAGGTACGATTTTTACTTTTAGATACATTAATCAATTATTGCGTTTCAGGAGGCATCCATTATGAGAAAACCATTTGAAATGATCTAGAAACTTATTGCACAAGTATTTATTCCTTGATCTAATCAAAGAATCTTAATACTTTGCCAATTTGTTTCACTTCTAAATTATTTGAACCTTTCAAATAATTCACACTTGTATTTCAGCAAATACATACATTCAACTCTTTGAATGATCATCTCCTTTTCCTATACTAGTTTGTTCAATTTGCAAAATTATTTTCACATAAGTCAAGTATACAAAATCCATTAAGTAATATTTCAGTTCTATAGAAAATATTATTATTATAAACAGAACAACAATTTTTCTTAAATATAATACCAAATTTCACTGTCCAACAACAAAATGAAAATAATATTTCTAATGAGAACTAGAATACAATAACAACTTATTGACTTAATAGACTTGCCCGTAGGCAATGCTAAACAATAAGTTCTCATGGCTAATGTAGCAGCCTTTGCTTCATTTCTCACACATAGGATTACTTATCTTTGTTTAACTTTCTACTTCTGCTTGGTCCCTTCATAAATCTATATTTATGATAACCAAAACTGGTATCCAATACCCAAGTAGAACCTTGACTTAAAGAAAATTTTATTTCAATCATGAACAAATTTGTATTTGGAACCGAAACTTCACTAAGCTTCTTTGGTTAGCCTATGCAAGATGCTTCTCGCTGTTTCTTTCCAGTGTCCAGGCTTATTGCAGTGGAAACAAACTCCTTTGCTATCTGTATCAGTTTTGTTCTTATTAACCTTTATTTTTGCCTTTTTCTATTTACCTTCTTAGAATCGTTCTTCTTTTTAGAAGATCCTTTGGCCCCTACCAGTAAGACATGGTCTTTCTTGGTTGGAAATTAACTCTCAACATTTTTCAACATGTTAAGAAAATCAACGAGGCTGATATCTAGCTTGTACATATGAAAAATTCACAACAATTGTGAAAGGAGTTCGAGAGTGAGTGCAAGATCAAATCTTGGCTCAACTCTTCATCCATGACAAAACTTATTGTCCTAATTGATCAATCAAATTGATTATGTAAAGGACTTTTGTATGTACTATAGTACCATTGGCCATTCTAGATCGGAAGAGCTCCTTAGATATCTAATATCTATTAGTCCTACTTTCTTCACCATCAACTACTTGATGTGAAGAAATATAGTAAGATCATCCATAGTTTCATGCTGACGCTGAAGTTCGTTACTCATAGATGCGAGCATGATGCATTGAGCCAACTGTGCATCATCTTGCCACTTTCTAAAAGTAGTAATCTCTTCCTCAGAGGCATTGTCTGCAACCATTGCAGGGATTGGCGTATTAAGGACATAAGATAGCTTTTCAGCCGTGAGAACTTTTCTCAATTTCCTTACTCAATCCGTTTAATTCGGTCCGATTAATTTAGCATCTAATATGCTACGCAGTGATTGTAATTTTAGACATTGTAAAATTCTGTAAATAAATTTATTCTTAACAACATTTTAGCATACATTCTTTTATTAATTATCAAAATAAATTAGGTCTTATTTTAAATTGGTATCTCCCACTATTTTCATCAAACTATATTACCCTCACTTATATAGTTCGGCAAAATATAATTAAAGATTTGCTAGTGAGGATAAGGATCCCATTTCAAATGTATATAGCCTTGTGGTGACACAACAAACTATATATAAATAAATAGGTAGACAACTCTTGTCAATTACATCAACTATGCAACTCCGTTTATTTTGCCTCTTAAATTATTTTGATCAAGTGGTGGCACATCCGAATCAAAATTATCCAAGTTAAGTCTAACCTAGCACTCCATATATTCAAAAAAGAAAAATATTTTCCTTGTGGTGACACAACAAAACAATATTGTTCAATTTTTTTTATAAGCATCAAATGTGATAAAATTAACATCTCAAAGAATTAAGATAAGCCTTGTGGTGACACAACAAACTTATAATAATTAATTGATACTCTATTATTTTTATCATGCTAGAAGGCGACGTTCGATATTCTAAATATCTTTGAACGCTTAGGACTTAATATAAAAAATTTGAGGGGTTTGTTATTAATTTGTCTCATCTTGTTTAGCGCGTATGCACACACACACACACACACACACACACACACACACACACACACACACACACACACACACACACACACATATATATATATATATATATATATATATATATATATATATATATATATATACATATAGTATAAGCATGCACATATAGAATACTATATTCTACCTAGATTGATTATGGACTTTTATTCTAGTTTGGTTCACTAGAGCCACCAAGTGAACCAAAAGGTCAAACCCTAGGGGTGCAAAAATTAATATTTAGATATAACTATTACATTTAAACCTAGGCTCCATAACAAACGAGTCTTCAAGCGCTCCTTGCTCTTTGATCTCCAATTCTTCAAAATAATTATAACTATTCCTATTACAAAACTATTTCAAATAAATAGAAACCTTGATCAGCAGTCAAGGGGAAATACATAAGAACATAAGAGGGAGTTAGAATTTACATTAAGAAAAAATTAAAGAAGACGAGGTACGCAGACCTCATTTAATAAAACTCATACATTCATGCATCCAACTAAAATAAAATCCAATCACATTGGTCAATAGTCCATAAGCAATCCCATTTATTATCATACACATCACCATATGCATCAATAAATAACATTCATCTCATAAATAATAAATATTTAATATATATATATATATATTGATATCATTTAATGGACAAATTTAGTTAGTATAAAATCTAATTTTGAATCAAAGTAAACTCCTTTATTTTAATCCAAATTTAAATCAAAATAAACCTCTTTTATTTTAATTTATCCAATTTTGAATAAAATAAACTATTTTATTTTAATCAAAATCATTAATCAAAATAAATTCCTTTATTTTAATTAATTATGGAATCCAATTCCAAGCAAAATAAAAATAAAACTCCTTTATTTAAAGGAAACACAGATTCTTTTCCTATTCACAAATAAACTCTTTTATTTTGAATAATATGAAATCTTATTCCATATCTAAATAAACTCTTTTATTGAAGGAAATACAGATTCTCTTTCCTATTCACAAATAAACTCCTTTATTTTGAATAATATGAAATCTTATTTTATATCTAAATAAACTCCTTTATTTAAGAAAACATGGAATCCAATTTCAACTCTAATTAGTTATCATGGAATTCAATTCCAACTCTAATTAGTTAGCATGAAATCCAATTTTAAAATTAAAATAAATTTTTTATTTTAAGATTAAAATAAAATTTTATTTTAATTATAATATATATATATATATATATATATATATATATATATATATATATATATATATACGAATTCCATGAATATCACTTGTCCATGAACGTGGCTAATCTATTAGGATCGCCAATTCCTTATGTAATCCTAAGAATCATACACTGCAGTGCTACAAGATCAACTTTTTGAAAAAGCATCAACGGACTCTGTTAGGTTTGTAATATTCATGAGCGCAATCAAATTGCACAAAATAAGCGGAAGCATGAAAATCAGAGTTTTAAAATTTTACAAACCATATACCCGGATCATCCTTTATGCACAATTATTAATTAAACGAAAAGATAAAGACCAAGAATCATACCATTGAAGATTTGAGCTTCCTCAGTGTTGCTCGATTTTGCAACCGATAAACACGCGCAAGTATACGCGGTCAACAAGTAATATAATGATAAGAGAGTTGTCGAACCCACGAGGAATTATCACTAATATCTATCAAGTACTGACTTTATATCGCCTCAGTCTTATTTAAACAGTTAATTAAAACGATAAATTATGATTACAATTAATCAAAATAGCAAAAAAACATAACATAGATAGATAGATAAAGAGCCAAGAACAAAATATCCACACACAAGCATTTTGTCAAACACTTGGCGTGCATCACTTTGTTCAAATCTCTTAACTCTTTTTATGATCATGGCGGCCACTATGAATTGGCAATACATAAATTATGCATATACATAATCACATAAAGAACCAATTTGCATGACACCAATCATAAAGAAAGCAAATTAGAAGTTTAATTCATAACAAATAAATCAAACTATTCCAAATATTAGGTAATCATCCAATGGATCATACAAGTATCAAAGAAAAGCTAGAAGTTTAATTCAATTCATTGCCTCCATAGGTGTTACAAATGTTTGCGCTAGATCCCCAAGAATGAGTTCTAGCCACTAGAGGAAAAAGGAAGAAAGAAATGATGGCTTCCCTTAGTTGTTGGTTGAAGCTCCTCCATTGATGTTGTTGAAGCTCCCACCATTGATGCTCCTTGAAGCTCTTGAAGAACCATGACCAAGAGCCATGGCCTCCCTCTTCTCCAAGCCACCACCTCTCTCTTTTTCTCCTCTAGGTTGCAAGTGGAAGTGAAAGAATAATGTTTTGGGTCATTAGGTTGAGCATTTAATAGCCAAAATCTGTCCAAAATCCGTGTCTGGCGCTGCGGCGCCATGATTTGGCTTGAACGGGGCGCTGCGGCGCGGGTAAAGGGGCTGGGGTACTGTTAAGTGGCGCCGCGACGCCACAAATACACTAGCAACTCGCGCTGCGGCGCCGGGCCATTTTCTGCTCGGACATCTGTTGGGAAAATGGCCATAACTTCTTCATACGAACTCCGATTGAGGCGATTCAAGATGATCCGGAAAGAGGAGAAGTAGATCTACAACTTTCATTCTTTGAGTTCTTCGAAATAATGGCTAGATCAATGCTCAAATTGGCCTTGAAGTGACTGTTATGCAAATAGCAGTTGGTAGTTTCCAGATTTGACACCCGTTGGGAAAATGACCATAACTCTCGTATCCGAACTCCGATTGAGGCGATTCAAGATGATCCGGAAAGAGGAGACGTTGATCTACAACTTTCATTCTTGAAGTTTGGACATATAATGACCGGATCATGGCTAAAATTGGGCTTTACGAGACTGCTACGTCAATGGCAAACCGAAAAAGCGAATTTGGCGATTCCAACCATCGACCCAAATGACATTCCATCCAATTCCTACAAAACAAAGTAAAAACACATAAAACTAATACAAATATACATAAAAGCAATATAAAACTATATTACACAACAATACAATGAAAACACATAAAAACCAAACAAACTAGCTTAGGATTTACAAATTATCAAACTCAAAAGTACCTAATTTGTGTATATAAAACACACTCATCACTCAGGTACGAGTTCACCTCCAAATCCTTTCGCGTTCAACTTGAATCCACCAAGTTTGGTTCCTTCTTTTGATCAACGTTAGCCACCCAAATGTTTGACATCTAGAGGTGATCCACCAAATAAGAAGAAAGATTCAAGAAGATGAGTGTTTGGCAAAACCCTAGTTTTTCTATCTCTTATAGAAAAAGGTGTACTCTCCCAACAATTAGAATTACGTCTCTTGATAGTTGATATAAGATTCACCTTATAAAGATATCAAATAACCATATTTATTTAAAAATAAGGTATTATTTATTTAATTAAATTTTTTTAATTAAATGGGCTCCCTAATCTTATTAGGGATAATTAATTAAACTCCTTTAACTAATTTTCCCTCCTAATCCTATTAGGAATAAATGAGAGTACTTATATTAAATTAATTCTTAAACTCTTTTAGAAATTAAAATAATAATAATTGTAATAATATTAATAAGACTCTTCTTATTAATTTATATTTAATATTTCTAAAATATTAACTAATAAATATTAAACTATTTAATTTATTCTATCACCATATATTAAATTAAATATATTTAACATATTATTACGATTATGTCATTAACTTCTTAAATAATTATTCTTTCTTTTATTGTGTGACCCTTTAGGTTCTCCGTATTAAACCAATTGTGAATAAATCAATTAGAACAATTCTAATCTTATTTAAATAAATAAATTAAATAATTAATTTATTTAAACAAATAATATTTATTATACAATAGGGATAAGCCTCCCCAGCGATTAACGACTTTTGAGATAATATAGATTTCACATTAATCACAAAAGAACATTTGAGTAAATAGTTACCGTACAATTCAATCATTCCACCGAACAATGTCCCAACTAAATATAAGACATGAAATTACTGTCAAGTCTTATTTTATTTAATTATATGTATTTCGACTCTTAAATGCACAACTCCAAATAATAAAAATTAGAAACTCCTTTCTAATTTCATTCTGCCTTGGCCAAGGACTACTGGGTTGTCATTTATCGAATCAAATAGGACATTTCTCTTCTTTTACTAGAAGTGGTAGATTCTTTATTGATCATACATTATCTCCATGTACAACTTATTAAACCCAAGCATACCCTTTGATATACCCTAATAGTCTTAAGGAATAAGTCAAAGTATAACTCATCATACACTAGATACTATGATGATCTCAAGTCCATGGATCACTTGTACTACTATCACTACAGGAATTCCTATTTACAAGCAAGTAAAACTCCATTAGGTATTCCTTAGCGAGCCACGTTCAGTGAACTTATTCTCTAATAATCACCTACATACTTGCTTTAGTGTCTCCACATAAATGATCACGAGATCAATCATCTTCATCCAATGAGGAAGCAACGTATGTATCAATCTATCCGGAGTCACGAATCCCCAATTTAGTAATCCAACGACCGGGAACTATTTTAGTTTTAAGCTTTCTAAGAATTTAGATCTCGTTAGAACGATCATCATCATTATTCTAAAAACATTGCTTAAAACTATGAGTTTATCACATATTATAAAATAGCATCATGTAGATAATTAAAAGCCTTTAATAAATTAATACTTTTATTAATAAATGAATAAGATTGTTACAAAGTATATGCTTTATCATCAAACATGATTGGCTTGTGTGCATACTACTTTCAGCTCTATCTCATAGTTTGATTCTGCAGACTCCTTAGCCCCATAGAGATCACTGATCTCCTCTTTCTGGTGTTGCACCATATTGTGCAGTTGCACGTTACGGTCAAGCACTGAGAGATACATCGCTCTCATCGTATCTATTGGTGTCGACTCTAATGCAGGCATCATTGTATTAATCGATGTTACCTCCATATCATCCTCCACATCTATCATCATATTCAAATATGATTCTAGTCCCATGGTCTCCTCAGAATAGTCCTCCTCTAAAAAATATTTCTCGCGCTTTGATTCTTCTAGAATCACTAAAGGTATTTTCGCTACAGGCATAGGTACTGGCTCTACTCTGTTCACGGACTCCTCTCTTACCACATGTATATCCCTATAAATCAAGCTATCGATTGACATCTACAATAACACATAACAAATTGATTAATACATATTACACAATAATATAAGCCTAAATCATATTTAATCCATTTAGGGTTACTTTCCATCCTTTAAATCTTTCGGTACTAAGTTTCCTCAATACCTTATTAACTCATTTGACTCGAGTTAACTTCCTTTGGACCTTTCCTTTCCTAACGAGGTTATTAGCCTAAGGTTCTTCCCCCCTTAAGTTTTATAACCTAATGCTTTGATACCAACCTGTGACGCCCTCAAATCCGGGTATCTTCCAACCCGACAGATGGTGCTCCATGATACTACAATTCATACAGTCATTCTATTGAGATAATAACAAAATGAGTGTACTTACTATATTCTTATTACATTAGTAATAAATCCTTTCCCAGGTTCATAAACCGAATACATTCGTTGTTATTCATAAGTATATTACATACAAATACTCTAGTCTATTACAAGATAATCAACTATCCATCTTAGCCTTGCCCTCATCTCTCTTAAAACTCTCAGTTTGTTCGGCTTTAGCTGCAATCATATAATTCAAGCAAGAAGTGAGCATAACTAGCTCAGCAAGTCTATCAAAGGATAACAAAAATACCACATCGAGAATTATATGATTATCTTCCATAACTGAACAAGTAGTTATGAATCACCATGAAACATTGACTCATACTTCTCATTCCATAACAACGATTCCAAAGTATATATAATAACTTAGGAATTCTGAACCGGTCAAAAGACCATGAACATACTCTTTTCATTTTCATTCTTGAAAAGGACATTCGTCGCTAAGGCCATCCATCCGGCATTACTTACGAGTACATCTAGGTGATTAGCCTTTAGTATCCTATGTTGATCAACACTCTTCCGTTAAACGTATTTACATTTAACATTTGGCAACATCGCGTGCCCATCAAATAATCGATGAAAATACCTTTGTTTGTGCATAGACAAACTTACCTTTACATCCGTACCAAATACTTGGCATAGAATATCGTTAACAGTTCTATATCTAAAGACTTGTAAACAAATCAATCAATTCTTCAAGACTTGTTTAGCCGAGTTAAAAAAAGCATCGACTCTTTCTTTAAAACCATTCATGTATTTCAGAACATGAATCATAGAAAACTTGGCTAACATGGAGGTTAGACAAGCGTTAAGAAAACTTTCCTTCAAGCGTCTTCGAATATAATATTCAGTCAATTCTCAGTCTTTACAAAATCTAAATGATATATTCACATAGCACACTGTAATTAGTTTACAAACAACTAACTTTATTGTTCTAACCAACTTCTTTCTCTTCTATGTCTTACTTGAATTTATTTTGTTAATAAAGTCAATTTGTCTTTCTATGATTCTTTATGGCTTGTTAATGTTTTTACGTTATTAACCGACATTCGATCATCATTGGTGGAAAACCAACGTTGAATCCTCATTCATGGCTTACTTGCTTATACTTTTGCGTTCTTCGTTTAATTCTTATTAAACCATACTAAATCTTCTAACATTATCACTTATAAGTGATTTAAGGTTAGCCTTATTATGTACATTAAGTACCTTCAGGTCTCACTATCGGCGTACATTCAATTTAGAATCCAAACCTAACTTGGTCAACTTTTTTACACTATCGGCGCTGCGGCGCCAGACTCTAGTATATCTTCGGCGCTGCGGCTCCAATTAGTAGGGGACAAGGCTGGATCCGGCCCTGCGGTGCGGCCATTTTGTGATGAGTTTGGCGTTGCGGCGCCGCCCTTGTGCACTAGTTGGTCAGGACGGTTTGTTTTTCCAACGAAACTCCCGACTTTATAACTTATTCGTTTTACATCCGAATTGGCTTATTCGAAAGCCCACAACTCAAAAATTACATACTCTAGGTGTTCATATAAGAATTTTACATTTTCTAATCTGTTAACTCAGAATTCACCTTTTGGTTCATTTTGAGCGTTCGTTTATCGTTTTCAAGCGTTCAATACTCGTTTTCTTCGTTATAAGTCAAAATTTGATGATTCTCAAGTCCACAACTCTTATTTACCTTATCTAACGTGTTGGCATTGAAACCAACATTTCCATGTCACACGACAACTTTTGACCCTTAATCCGAGATTTCTACGATTTCGACATTTAACGTCTATTTTCGCAAAATTTGCCATAACTTCGTTACTCGTGTTCTATAAGCCAAATCAAATGGAACACTCCATTGGTTCATTATCTTCATCCTAACCAAACAATATGCACATACCCTAGCTATGATGGTTTTCAAATCGTCCAATCACAACTACGTTCACGTTTATAACCTTCTACGGTTTTAACTTACGTAAACCTTACAATCTCTATTCAATCATGACTTATCAATATTTTCATTATTAATAGTCATCCTTATTCCTCCTCACTAAACATGCTCCACCAATCTACGATTCTCTACGAGAAAGAAATCGAAAAAGATGAAGATTATTGTTTACGAGAATATTACCTTTGTCGTTCTTCACATTTTTGATAAACGTCTTATGATTTGCTTGGAAGTAGATTGATTATATGATTCTAGCTCTTTCCCTCTCTCAAAATATATTGGACAATGTTTGTAAAACACTAAAAGTCCAACTTAAGCTTGGTATTTATAGGAAATCCAAATGGAGGGAAAATGGTCCAAATGGTCACCGCCTTACTATTCCACCTCCTCTTCAACTTAACTACCAAGTAATCACTTTACTTGGTGGCCAAGTGGCCGGCCCACATGCCCATGGGTCTTCCCATGGGTTTCCCCATGGGTTTTACCCATCCCGTGACCCACCGGTTCAACCCGCGGTTTAACTTTTGGGATTGGACTTATCTTAAATTAATATTGGGCCTTAACTTGGGCTTGATTCCATACTTCATTGGGCTTGTTACTAATCCAAGTACCATTGGATTATACATAATCCTTAACTCATAATCCTATAATACTTCTCATATTCTATGCGTATAACTCACGTATTCTCTTCATTTAGTACTCATACGATATTCGTATTATACGTCGTACCATTATTCATACTATACTCGTACTCGAACTAGTATAATGCTCGTATCTCATACGTATAATAACCTAAATGTTGATACGCATTATATTTCCCTTTCGAAAATCTATTTCACTAACTCTTAGGTTTTAAGTCTGCAAGCGAAAACTTCGTTTGCCATA
This sequence comes from Panax japonicus, assembly GCA_020205505.1. Classification (NCBI taxonomy): domain Eukaryota; kingdom Viridiplantae; phylum Streptophyta; class Magnoliopsida; order Apiales; family Araliaceae; genus Panax; species Panax japonicus. The sequence goes on along the minus strand of CM035101.1, from coordinate 54,259,029 downwards.
ACGGAAATATTATAGGATATTCCATTATATCTTCGTATACTATAATTACGCGTTTCTCGGAATTTCAAACCTAAGCTCTGAACGAAATCGGATGAATAATGTTTTTACGAAAAAATTCTCGGAAAACATTCCTTTTCGTCTTGATAATTCAAAATAATTAATTCTAGCACATAGCCAGGATACTAACCACTTTCACATATTCTAGGTCATAGAACGACCTTCAAATAACTTACTCACATAATTAATCAATTGAATCTATTAAATCCACATAATCAAATAAAAATTTAGTTCCTTGAAAATCCGAGATTCTCGGGCGTTACAATCTAAGTATTAGTAAAGGAGCTTTGTTGTTGTTGTCCAGAGCAATAAGAGAGGAAATTATAACATAAGAATAGGTGCAAATATCTCTAACCTCTGCTTTGGAAATGGACGCACATATGATGTTTGTTAAAAGTCCTAATAGGGACTGTTTTGTTCAAATGTTGAAATTGAGTGGAGATTGATGCTAAGAATAAATGTAAGGACACTATATATATCTAATTAAATGGATTGTATGAATTAAGTTAAGTGGGAAAACTATTTTAAGAAAAACAACCTGTTAATATTAGTTTAAAAAAATTGTTTTGGCAGTACCTTTGTCATTCTATAAAACTCATTTATAATACTTGTATGGAGAATGATATATTTTCAAAAAATACTTTGTCATGTCCTTTATAGCATACCAAAGTTTTGTTTTAAACTAATGAGTGGATTGTGAGTTATAAATTAGTCAAACCTAGCACATCGATCATGGGTATGCAGTCGAGCCACAACAGCAGTCGTGTGTTGGTTGTGCTGCTCTGTTGTGTATATGTTAGGCTGAGCAGTTTTAGTCTATATGTTAACCAGTTTAAATTCTCCAATTCAATTAAGTTTTATTTCAAAAAAAATGATACGTCGTGTGAAAGCAAATTGCTATATTTTGTTGTCTTTGTCAAAGCAAATTTTATTACTACATTATCTTTATTTTAGTAAAAATATGTTTTGTAATGGCAGAACTTTACTTTTTAGTGATAAATATATATTACTAGTAATTGCCAATGCCTGAAGGCACGACGTCACGAAAAATTATATTAAAATTCAAAAAATACTACATTACCTAAAGACCATTTACAACATAAAATAATTTACAATCAGACATAACAATTATCATAATTCACCACACCACCACAATAATTAATTTTTCTTTAAAAATAGATATCCAAAAAATTCTAAATCTGTCTACAAAACTTACAATCATCAATATAATAATAATAACTATTATTATTATTATAATAATAATAATATTAATATTTAGTAATAATAACAATAACAATAATAGTTATTAATTATTATTATTATTACTATTATAATAATAATTACTATTGTTATTATTACTATTATTCTTATTACTATCATTAGCGTTATTATTGTTATTATTATTATTATTATTATTATTATTATTTTGTTATTATTATTTTGTTATTATTATTATTATTATTATTGTTGTTGTTGTTGTTGTTGTTGTTGTTGTTGTTATTGTTGTTGTTGTTATTATTATTACTACTATTATTATAATTATTAATATTATAATAATAATTATTATTAGTAATAATAACAATAATAATAACAATAACAATAACAATAATAATAATAATAATTACTATTATAATAATAATTACTATTGTTATTATTACCATTATTATTATTACTATCATTAGCGTTATTATTGTTATTATAATTATAATAATAATTATTATTAATATTAATATAATAATAATAATAATTATTATTATTATAATAAAAATAATTGTTATTATTATTATTATTATTATTATTTTTATTATTAGAATGAATTTGAATCGTCCTTGTGCTTTTTCGCCCAAATCAATTAGAATGAATTTGAACTGTCCTTGTACTTTTCCGTCTAAATTCAAAATTGGTTAATTCGTTTTATTATATAGACTAGTAATTGTCCGTGTCTGAAGACATGACGTAACGAAAAATTAGATTAAAATACAAAAAAAAAACTATATTACCTAAAGACTATTTGCAACCTAAAAATAACTTACACTCAGACATAGCAATTATCATAATTCATCACACCACCACAATAATTAATTTTCCTTCAAAAATAGATATCTAGAAAATTTTAAACATTTCTATAAAACTTACAATCATCAATAATAATTATCATAATTCACCACGCCACCACAATAATTTATTAATATTATTGTTATTATAATTATAATTATAATTATAATTATAATTATTGTTATTATTATTGTTATTATTTGTGACACCACCAAAATAGGTATACACAACACATTCTGAGTCGCCAAATACATGGTACATAACTCAAATATAAACTTAATTTATACAACTATCGTGTAGAATACGACAAAACATATGCTGAGAGTTTTAACACGAATATTGTATCATAGGAAATATCCAAACTCAACTAAAATTATCATTATAATTATTTTCACACTATTTTATAAAATAGTGAGGACTACTATAGCAACCATCTTGGACCGTCACTCCATTCTCCGACTAGTCCCAACTATATTCTCATTTCCTTAAGAGAATAATACAAGAAAAAAGTGAGCTCAACTTGCCCAGTAAAGAATATTTTGACTAAGATATTGCAAAAAAAAGTATCCTTAGCCTTCAACAGTGTAAAACTGATAGAATACAATAGAAAACAAGTTTAACTGCAGCGGAATAAGCAATCTATTAAAGAGTCAAGTAGAACATGATATCTACTATTTTCTATGATTTAAAAGTTCATCATCAATATTTTATCTCTGTAACACATCCCAATAAATAATCAATATCACCGAATTATCCATGCACTACGGGCTAAGGATATTCGTTATTATCACCAGTGGTCATGATCATGTCAAACAACTGTCCATCAATGCACTACGGGCCAATGAGGACTTTTACCACATTATTTGTAACATTGCAGGTCATGATTATACCGATACATAATTTCTGATCATAATCATACTAATCAACAGTTCATCTATGCACTACGGGCCAAAGATGACTTTCATCACAATATAAGCATGAGGATGATGACAATGATATAAGAATTCAATTAAGTGAGATTAAGGATAAATTTTAAATATTTATAATTCAATTTATCCAGAGTTCAAGAATGTCCAAATTGTCAACATGATAACTGCTTTGTGGAGTAAAATTTAAGAATAATATTCATGTATCAAAAATAATTTGGATAGAAAAGAAATCAATTTTTGTCGTGAATATTACCCTAAATGAATAGTACTCGAGTGAATAGTATCCCGTGAATAGTACTTCGTGAATAATAACCCTATGAATAGTACCCTGGCATAATAAGATTATAACTTAATAAGAATGTTCAAAAAAATATTTCTGTGAAACGATACTAGATGAAGCGCAAATTTCATGGATATTCTAGTAATTTCAAGGAGTATAAAAGCAATACTTATCAAAATAAGTGTAGATTTAGGAATATGAAACGAAATAATATTACTTACATACTACAGAGTATGGAAGAAAATATTATTTCTTACGAATATTGAATAAAAATAATATTCCTTACTTTAGTATGAGATTGGATACTGCAATAGTGTAGTAACAGAATACTCTTCTTCTTTCTCTCTATAGCTTTCTCTTGTGAGTCTTAGTGAATTGGTGAGAATGAAAGAAGAAATAAGCTTCTATTTATAGAAGATTTCTAGCTTAGCACTTGCAATGTGAAGAGGCAAGTGACTTGACGACTGGTAATGTAAAAATAAAAGTGGTTTGACGCATGTAATGTGAAAAGAAAAGTGGTTTGACGCATGTAATGTGAAATGACAAGTGGTTTGACGTCTGGTAAAGGCAATACTATTGGCGAAAGTGACTCTTAGATGATAAAATATGGGTCCCATAGAATAAACCAAACTTACAAATAGCGTCTCATAACAGACTTCATATTTATATCAAAGATTGAATAAATATTTACCATAAATCACTTTATCGTCAAATAACACATTTTTAATCTTTCAACAATTATTCATCATTAATATTATAACTCACAATATTGACAACTAGATCATTCCCAGAAAAGAGGGGGATTTTCGATAAGGACTTCTCCTTATTAGCGTGTAATTAGGTGACCAAACCCCTGTAAGAACCCGAATTTTCAGAAAATATTAAAATAAGAATTTAGTAAATAAAATTCTTAAAGCATGTGAAAGGTTCGGACAAGAATATAATTGTGTTACGAGGTATGTGGTATTGTGTTGCATAGGGTAATATGAGCTATGCAATAAGTGAGGTTGTGCTTAATAAATATATATTGTTACTATATATTGTTATAAATTGTAGAGATGAATTAGTAATGAAGATGGATAATATTTATCTATTGATGTTAAATAATTTATGTGAAATTATTTTAATAGTAAGTTGGTGATATTATATATCTTTGATAAATCATCAATTTCTTGAGTATTTGTACGAGTACATATCAAGTGTAAGGTAGTGCAACCGTACTCTTTAATGGTGGACGTATAGGAGTTGGGCTAAAAAATTCTTTTAGAAAGCGGAGGTATATACGAATTAGTAACCGATCTAACACCCTATGAAACAGTGTAGATGAGACGAAAACTAACTTGTTGGTTGTTTGTGGGAAACCACTCAGTGTACTATATTGAGTACTATTAAAGATTCGGGGTATGCTAGGTTTAGACTTATATGCGTGTATGTTGTTGACGAGAGAAGGAAATCGATATACCTTTAAGGTGTTTAGAGAATTATTACGTAATTCGTTACACGGTGAGAAGTGAAGATGAAAGGAAGGTATGTATGTGTTATACATTCGAGTGTTGTGTTATTGGTGGTATGAAACCGTGAAGGAGATGTATAGTTGGTTAAACTAATAGGGGAGATAGAGTTTTAAAACTCGAAGTGTTATCCTTAAATTGTTAAGGAAAATAGTAATTGATGATGTGGAATCAAAGAGGGCCTTGATGTTAGACGAGTTAACACTTAAGGGGAATATGTAAAGTATTTAGAAGTGTAGGTTTCATTTCTACTAATGCAGATCTGGTCTGCCTCTGATTTTGGTATGGCGCAACAACGCCATTTCCAAGCCTGTGACCAGCGCAGCTGCGCTAGACTATAGAAAACCCTGAGTCAGTTTATGAAATGTGATTGCAAGCCATGCATACTAATAACTCTCATAAGGTCATGAATGGTGACTAAGTGTTCATGAAGAAATTTAGTTAGCAAAACATAATGTGAATAAGAGTTCATTAATTAACTTGGAATAAATTTTGGTTGATAAAGTAATAATGTAGAATATTATATTATAAAGCTTTGTGTGGCAGTGACGTGATAGTAAATGGAATGAGAAGGGTTAGTTCACTTGCACAAGATAGAAGAAGTTGTCTTGGTACAATCGAATAACTATACATATAGTGTATAATTTAAAAAATTAATAGAGTAGATATTAATTATGTTAAATGTAAAGGTTATATATATTACAAGTGTAAGGTATGCTAAATAATTTAGCATTAAGGCAAAGTGTGTCACACAAACTTTATAAATAATAAAATAATGTGTAATGTGGGAAAAATATGAGTACTAGTATCATATAATTACCCACTACTTGAGATTAAATGTGGTGTGATATTTAATATAGAGTAAAAGTAATAAAATCATAAAGTTGATTTAAATAAGTTTGGTTATCTCATCCTATGTGTTGAGACAATTACATGTGTACTCTAAAAGATGGGAGTAAATAAATATGTGTTATTAAAATATTTATTTTTATTCCAATGGGTGATTAATAGTAAAAAGGAGATATTAAATATATTGTATATATGGAATACAACTGCATTATATAGTGTAGTGCGACACTTATGTGACTATACTATATATGGTAACCATATATTAAGATTTATTGAAACTATGTGATATGAATACATCATGAAATGTGTATGTGACAATATGTATGTGGGCATATATTAAAATAATATATCATGAACATATTATAAACTATTATTTTAATAAAGTATACCGGTGTGATAAAATGTACATGGATTATATGTATGTTACATTTCCATACCACATCTACTACTTTGAAATATTAATTAGGTAAATCATATTGTGACATTATGTTAGAACCCATGTATGGATTATATGTGTATACAATATAACCTAAGAATAGGGTTTGTGTATAACCTATGTTTTGCAAGATTACTGAGTTTTTCTGTCTTGTCCCAAATTAAGTGTCACAAAGGACATGAATAATGACTTGAAGCTAAATCACGTATTTTCCAAAAAGGCTATTAAATAGGTGATCATTTGCTAAGTAGAGGGTTGGTAAGGGTGGTTGATCAACTCTTGATTAACCAATGTATTGTTCCATTACACCATGAATCCAACCTTAGTGTAATGCCAATGTCTAGTCCATGCTTCTTCTATAAATACAAGCTATAAATTCAGATTTTATGTTGCTAATGAGTGGTTTGATAGTCTAATGGGAGAGCATAAATTGCTGAGCTAATATAGAAGTATACTCATAGTGTAGGAGGTCCAATTCAAGCTCAAGAAGGTATAAATTCTAACTACGTTCTTGAAATGGGTCTAGTTTAATTCTTAAAATTTCTTTAATTCATATGTTAATTGATATGAATTAACATGTTATAAGGTGTTTAGGAAGTTTACTTACATGTATGAACACTTTAGTAATGATTTGGAACATGTTGAATCAAGGGAAATGAAGTTGGGTAAACACTATGCAAAACAGAGTCTGTTCACTGCTTCTGACTTCGACGTGGCGTAGTTGAGCCCTGTTTATACTGGGATGCAGCGCAGCTACGCCGTACCTCAGAACAAGTTGATGGATTCTGTCATGCTAGGTTGTTGCTAATATGGTATTATGACTTGTATATACATGAGAAATAGGTATGACATGTGTTATAAAGTTTCCTTATGTAGTATGAAATGTCCAACATGATTTAGTGGAAGATCTTTAACAAAAACTTATGGTTTTGGAGACAACCGTTGTGGAAACTTATGAGTTTAAGTTCTGAACTTAATGGTTCATATACATGATTTCTTTCAGAGAGGAATAAACAAGTTATGGTGTTATAGTTTCCTTGTCATGATCAAACTTGTTAGCTTTGTGTTAGAAAATATGTTGGGAGAATGCATATTATGATTTGATGTTTTAATGTATATGCTCATGATTATTTATAAAGTCCTTCAAGTAAGATATGTACGAGGACTTAGTGATAGATCAAATCTGTTAGGTTGATATAAGCTCTTAACGTGTATTATTCTGTAATAGAATGTATCGATAGAAATATCAAAGCTGTTAGGTTGATCTTGAGATGTAATAGATAGGCTTCGAAGAAATTAGAGTGTATAAATCTGATCAACATTGCAGAAGTCAAGGGAAAAATGTAGTGCTTAGAAGATCGTAGTGTGCCTGCGTTAAAGGGCCTCTTCGGGAATCGTAGAGTGGTCCCAACATTTGCCGAGCCAACTCAACGATCGTAGCATGCTGAAGGAAACATAGAGTTTGCAAGTCAACGATCGTAGTGTGCTCTTAAAAACGTAGAGTTAGAACCTAGCAAGCAAAGATCGTAGTGTGCAAAGGTTTAAGAGAAATCATAGTGCTCTCTGCTGATAGCATCAGATCAAGCACTAAGGCGACAAGTAACTACGATCTGAATCGTAGAGTATCACGATACAAATCGTAGAGCATCATCTGTCTTATGTTAGAAAACGTCGAGCCTCATGATATGTGTGAAGACAGATTCCAATATATGAGAAATGGATTCTAGAAGTTGCACTACTCATCAGTCCCAAAGTAATATGAAATATCCTTAGTATGCAACAAACAAGAGTATTGAAGAAGCTAATGGTAAGGGGGCAAAACACCTTTTCAGGTGTTAGGTGAGAAAGCAGTCTGCTGTGTCAGTGGGCCAGAATGCAGTTTCAGAAGATGTGCAGAAATGTCTCCATCAAAGATCAGAAAAGTTAAATGCATTTAATGCCTCAACGGATGGATCCAACGGATAGTTTTCAAGATCACATATATGTAAATCAGATATATGAGAGAGAATAAAGCAAGCATTAAACAAACAACGTGAACAGCTCTCAAGCTCAACTCTACGATCTGAGAATTTGAAAAGCTTGCTCAGCTACTCAGTTCTTTCGAACAAGTGCCTAAACAGCAACTGAGTAGCAACCATCAAGAACTCAACATCTATCAATCAACTGAAGAAGAGTTCCAAGTCTGCTGGACTTGAAGAGTTCAAGGGTGAACTAAGAAGTTCCTAGACTGCTGGTCTAGAAGGAATCTGTGTGATTCAGAAGTTGTAAAAGACATCCTTCGTGGATATCCTACTCGTTGAGTAGAAGAGTGGACTAGGAGCTTTAAGTGCTCTGAACCACTTAAAAACGACTGTGTCTTTTACATTCATACTATAACTGCTATAACTGCCTCGCTCTCATAACTCCACTACTTTGTAAAGAAGATTAAAACAAACATAAATTCCGCTAAGTTTTAATCATCATTAAAGAACATTTTAAAACGATTTTTTTTTAAATATCTATTCAACCCCCCCCCCCCCCTTCTAGATAACAATTGTGCCAACTAGGAACTAATAATTGGTATCAAAACAGGTTCTATTTTTATAGCTTACAAGCTTTAATAGATCCAATGGCACTCGTACCAAGCGAATCCAGGACCGGGGGAGGCAGCAAGCCACCAATGTGCAACAAGGATAAATTTGCTAACTGGAAAGTCAGGATGCAAGCGTATATGGACTCAATAGATGAAGATCTATTTGAGACCGTTCAAAATGGGCCCTATATTCCAACAAAGCTTGCACCAACCACTGACGATCCAAACCGAATACAGATCAAAGTTAAAGAAGAATGGACAGAGAACGAGAAGAGAGATGTCCAACTTGATAAGAAGGCCAAGAACATCCTATTCCAATCCTTAGAAGACGATCTATTTGAAAACATTGTCAACAGCAAAACAGCTAAGGAAGTTTGGGAAGCACTGTTGATCATGCATGAAGGAACTGAAGAAGTTAGAGAGAACAAACAATCTCTTCTGACACAGCAGTATGAAATGTTTGCTCATATCCAAGGAGAAAATGTAACTGCCACCTATGAAAGATTCAATATTCTGCTCAACTCTCTACGAGCATATGGACAGGTCTATCCTAACAAAGATCTAACCATAAAGTTCATGAGAGCCCTACCAAGCAGGTGGGATGCCAAGACCACTGCATTAAGAGAATCAAAGAATCTTAATGAGATGATGGTTCAACAACTATATGGCAATCTCCTGACATACGAACTAGAGCTGACCTAACGTGATGAAACCTTATCAGAAGGAAGAATGAAGGATAAAGGTGTTGCTCTCAAGAAAAATGAAGGTGCATCAAAAGTCATCACTGAGATTGACTCTGATTATGATGAAGACTATGATGAAGACTTTGCTATGCTGGTAAAGAGACTAAGAAGGTTCATGCGACAAGGTAGAATCAGCAAGCCAAAGAACGTTAGCAATTACAGCAGCTAGGAGCAAATGAATGATCTATGCTACAACTACAAAAAGCCTGGCCACTTCATCGCAAACTGCAACAAAACTATCAAAGAATAACTAAAGAAGAAAACACATGCAAAGAAGGAATACAAAAGAAACAAGAGGCCTCAGAAAAGAGACAAAGGTCTGGTAGCTAGAGGATCGTGGAGTGATTCAGATAATGACTCCAATGCTGACTCCGGAGATGAAGAAGAACCAAAAATGGCCAATATATGCTTAATGACCAAACGTGAAAAGGACAAATAAAACCTCAATATACATGATGTAAGTCTCAATGAGGTATTTGACTTCAACTCTCCTGATGTAGATATGAGTGACTTAAGAACTACTTTGCATGGCATAACCACTGATCTGCATCAATACATGAAGTGGTTCAGAGTCTTGTCTAAGGATCATTCACTCCTTCAAGAGGAGAAGAAGAAAGTTCAAGAAAAGCTTGAAACAGCCCTTCTAAGTACTAATCTTCTTTCCAAGCTTGAGGCTGAGAATGAGACTCTAAAATAGACAATCACACTTAATGCACAAAGAAAGTCTATTCTAACCTCTAAAATTGAGGATCTAGAGAAGACTATCTCTACATGGAACAAATCCTCATCATCCATGGACTGCCTGCTCTCTAGTCAGAGAAGCACATTCGACAGAACAGACTTAGGCTATGGGGAATCCATCTCAGAGCCTTGTGTGGAAAAGACAAAGGAAACTAGCACTAGTAATGCCTCAAGTTTTGGTAGAGGCATTGCCTTTGTGAAATCCTCATAGTTGGAAGAACCAATTCAACCTTGTTCTAATGTTTCCATTTATACTCAAAGGAGTAAAGGATCTCATGCTGGCCTGGGATTCATAAATGAGAAGAGTAACCCAACCTCTACTCCCCAACCTCGAAGAATCGTAGAGTCAAGAGAGACTAACTCTACGAATCAACTGGGAAGAAATAGTAGAGGTAATGCACACTCATCTCTACCTATGAAACCCAAGGACAAGTGGAAGAAAGAGAATCAGTTTAACAGAAGGATACTTAAGGAACCACACAAGTCCAAGTGGAGGATGAATCATCATACACACACAGGCATGCATCATAATAGATATTTTATATGCAATAAATATGGTCATAGGGCTACAAAATGTTATTATAACTCCATGCATGTGAAACCCAAGATTAGATAGATTTGGGTCCCCAAAGGTACTAACAAAGAAGGACCCATGCAAATATGGGTACCAGAATGAAGGTTCAAATGTTTTGATAGGAAAGGAACTCCACGATCTCAACATGGTATCTGGACAGTGGATACTCAAGGCATATGACAGGGAACAAAGCCCTACTATCTAATTACACAGAAAATGAGGGTCCCTCGGTCATCTTTGGAGACAACGGCTCAGGCAAGACAAGAGGTTACGGCTCTGCTGGCAATGGTGTAGTATCTTTCAGCAAAGTAGCTTATGTGGAAGGTCTCCAATACAACCTTATAAGTATCAGCCAACTCTGCGACAAGGGTCATCAAGTGACATTCCTCAACAATCAATGTCAAGTCAAAGATTTGAAGACATTTGCTGTAAAGCTAACCATGATAAGAGAGGGAAATGTCTACACAGTGGATCTTGGTCAACTATGTTCAGATGAGACAATATGTTTTCAGGCAAAAGCATCTGAAGAAATAAGCTGGCTATGGCATAGACGGTTGTCTCAGTTAAACTTCAAAAGCATGTCCAAACTGGCATCAAAGGACCTAGTAGCTGGCCAACCCAAGTTCAACTTCATGAAGGAAAGGCTATGCAATGTCTGTCAGCTTGGAAAGTAAACCAGAAGCTCATTCAAGAGCAAGACTGCCAACTCTATTGACAAGCCCCTGTAGTTTCTCCACATGGATCTCTTTGGGCCAATCCCAACAACTAGTCTTGGAGGAAAAAGGTACTCTCTAGTCATAGTCGACGACTACACCAGATTCACATGGGTATTCGTCCTAACTTCAAAGGATGAAACGAGATCCGAATTAATCAAGATGTTCAGACTGGTGATGAACAAAAAAGGAGAGAAAATCAAGGCCATAAGGAGTGATCATGGAAGAGAATTCAATTTCTCGGAAATAGACCAGTTCTGCACAGACAATGGCATCATGCATAACTTCTCAGCTCCACGAACTCCTCAACAAAATGGAGTTGATGAAAGAAAGAACAGAACCTTGATAAAGGCTTGTAGGACTTTACTAGCAGAAGCTCGTCTGCCTGAATAATTCTGGGCATAAGCTGTCAACACTGCATGATACACACAGAATAGATCATTAATTCATTCTACGATCAAGAAGACGCCCTACGAACTGTGGAAAGGAAGAAAGTCAAGTGTCAGCTACTTTCATGTCTTTGGCTGTACATGTTACATTCTCAACAATGGAAAGAAGTATCTGACAAAATTCTAGCCCAAGTCAGACGAAGGGATCTTTCTTGGATATGCCACAGACAGCAAGGCTTACAAAGAGTTCAAAAGAAGACACTGAATGTTGAAGTCTCGATACACATCATCTTTGATGAAACTGACTTAGACAAAATAGTGCCTCAAGACACTACGACCGATAGTTCAGACACGACGAATGAAGTCGTCCAGCTCAACACTACGATCGTAGTGCCAGATAGTGAAATCATAGAGCATGAGAATGTGATCGTAGAGAGGTCAATGCAAGACAGCGAGCCTCCACTCCAAGAAGAAAAGATAGACCTTGAGGACTTAAGACAGGAAGGCATCAGGACAGATGTCCCAACCAATAACAGATGGGCAAGAGATCACACTCAGGATCTAATCATTGGAGATCCAAGTGCTAGAGTCAAAATAAGAGTTATTACTCAGAATGAATGCTTTTTTCTAAGCTTCTTGTCACAAATAGAGCCAAAGAAGATAAAGGATGCTATGGAAGACTCCAGTTGGATAGAAGCCATGCAGGAAGAACTCAACTAATTTGAACGAAGCAAATTATGGAGATTGGTACCAAGACTAAAAAGTCATCCTGTGATAAGAACTAAGTTGGTCTTCAGAAACAAAATGGATGAAGATGGGGTCATAACCAGAAACAAGGCAAGATTAGTTACAAAGGGATATTCTCAAGAAGAAGGTATAGACTACGATGAGACATTTGCACTTGTTGCCAGACTAGAAGCCATCAAAATTTTTCTTGCCTTTGTTGCCCACATGAAGTTAAAAGTCTTTCAGATGGATGTCAAGAGTGCATTTCTAAATAGAGAACTCGAAGAAGAAGTCTATGTAGAGCAACCTCCAGGTTTCATCAATCCATCTCTTTCTAATTATGTCTGTAGATTAGATAAAGCTTTATATGGTCTTAAACAAGCACCTAGAGCATGGTATAAAACATTGACTAACTTCTTAATTGAAAATGGGTTCATTAGAGGTAGAGTAGATATCACACTGTTTCTTAGAAAGCATAAAGATAAAGTCTTACTAGTTCAAATATATGTTGATGATATTATTTTTGGTTCTACTAACGAAAAGTTATGCAAGAGATTCTCTAAGCTAATGCAGAGCAAGTTTGAAATGAGCATGATAGTTGAGCTGAATTTCTTCCTTGGACTGCAAGTAAAGCAGACTGATGAAGGAATTTTCATAAACCAAGCCAAGTACATCAAAGACTTACTGAAAAAGTATGGCATGGAATCAGTCTCTCCCATAAAAATACCAATTGCTCCTGCAACCAAGCTTGACAAGGATGAGAAAGGTAAACGTATTGATATCACTTAATACAGAGGTATGATAGGTTCTCTTTTATACCTAACTGCCAGTAGACCAGACATAATGTTTGCAACATGCATATGTGCTAGATTTCAGGCTAACCCTAAAGAGTCACATTTGTCTGATGTAAAGAGGATCTTCAGGTATGTCAAGGGTACACCTTACTTGGGGCTTTGGTACCCCAAGGAATCCTCATTTATACTAATAGGATACACAGATGCTGATTTTACAGGATGCAAAATAGATAGAAAGAGTACTAGTGGCACTTGTCAACTGCTAGGAAACAGACTTGTGTCCTGGTTTAGCAAAAAGCAAAACTCAGTGTCCACTTCAACTCCAGAAGCTGAATACATTGCTGATGGCAGCTGCTATGCTCAGATTCTATGGATGAAAAATTAGCTAGCTAACTATCGGTTTGATTTCAAATCTATTCCCATTCACTGTGTTAACACAAGTGCCATAACAATAACTCATAATCTGTTATGTATTCTAGGACTAAGCATATTGAAATAAGGTATCACTTCATTAGGGATCATGTGCAAAATGGAACTATATCTTTACAATATATCCCTACTGAAAATCAACTTGCTGATATTTTTACAAAACCTCTAAATGAATCCAGATTTAACAAGATAATAATGAGCTAGGCATGTTAAATCTACAATCATAAAATAAATGCTCTAGATTGTGCTAACCATAATAGATACAAAGGCTGAACTCAAATCGTAGACATGATCAAGGAAAGTCCACGATCGTAGAGCTGGAAAGATAAAACCACCTCAACGACCGTAGCAAAGACTCAACCATCGTAGAGCAAACTCAACGATGACAAAAGCCTCATCAATAAAGCAAGAGTACACCTTGTGATGATAAGCTTCAAAACAAAGAAATCCTTCTGATAAGCGTCTCAGGAACAAACCTAACCCTTGACTCACTCAAAGAGGTTGGCCCTTCCTAAGTTGCCTTAAAAGAATGCTTTATCAAAAACTCATCACAAGGTTCAGGACAGACTCGACGATCATAGCTCAGACTCGACGAATGATGGACAGACTTGACAATCGTAGATCAGACACGATGGTTGATGAACAGACTCGACAATCGTAGCTCAGACTCGACAAAGGCAAAGCACTCAACGATCACTGAACTACCTCAACGATCTTAGTCCTCCCTAAGGACACCTCAGCTCTGAAAAAGCCAAGGACAAATAAGTACAATCCTGCATAGTCAAAATCGTAGAGCCAAGCAAAAGTCGACACCTGTCCCACTAAACAAAAAAGATGAGAGGGAAGTTACAAGTACAAATTGAAATCGTATTTTTGAAATCTGAAGTTCAAAAGAATCTATTACAAGTCTTCAGTACTTGTTCATCTTTCCTTTTCCCTTACTGGTACTAGGTACATCACCAGTTTCAACTTTAGCTGTAAGAAATTTTACAGGAAAGAGTGAGCAAACAAGGCCCACATGAAATAACAATAAATAAATATTTAAACTTTTATATTAATTGCCAATATTAGGCTCAATAGAATTGAACAATATATTCTATTAACTTTCTGAAATTTATAACATTCACTGAGGGCCTAATGACCACGAATCATGTCCACAGTTATAAGTAATCTTTCAACTTTAACTTTAACAGTCATAAGACTATAAGGACTCCACGTACTCAGGGGGATCAACCCTTCGTACATTGTATTGTGCACAACCATTTCAACGCTAAGCGTAAACCTCTATTAAAAGAGTTGTTCATCTCAGTATTTAGAGTACAAGTCCGTACCAAAGGAAGTTTGGTTTGGATAAGCTTTCAAGGAAATTTGGAATTTAATGAACATCAACTAAGGAGTATTTGAATAAAACCAATAACACTATACTATAGAATAATCGTGATTGAATCAATCATAGTAACTAAAATCATGCATTAGGAATAATCTAATAGCATACAATTTGAATAACTATAGCATACCTTTCTTGAACAACACTAAGACAAGGTTAATTAGAATTGAATAATAAGCATACATAGCATATATAGTTATGCATGCTAAACCACAAGTTAAATACAAGAATAACTTGCTCCAAATAACTTACATCATTATATTGTAATCGAATTGAAAATAGTAATTGAATTAACAAGATAATAGATTAGAGAACTTGTATCATCATGAGTAACTAGATACAATGACTTACTCAATAATAGGCAATCTAGCTCTACGAAAGTGTAGAAGTAGCAACTTACAAGAATTGTAATTGAATTTGAAAACAATAATGTACCAAATGAAATTGAACTCGCACAATAAAGTTTTTGAGTTAGAGAACTTGCCTTTAGCACAAGCTAAACCTTACAACTTGAATTAATACCCTATACATATGTCATCATGACATAATTAGTCATTACCAACATTTTATATCTATATAACCAAAATATATACATCATGTAGGTTAAATTACCAATTCACATAATCAACTACGTTAATACTAATTAAATCTGGATAACATACTCATTCATAGTTTAATACTACTGAAATCATCATTTAACATTCATATTATTAACACTTAACATTTATTTTCAAGTTTTGTATGTATAAACAAAACTGTCAGAACATACTGCTGACTCGCGCTGCGGTGCCACAGTAATTTACACTATGGTTCGTGCTGCGACGCTGAGATGGCGCTGCGGCTCGGGTCACAGGCCATTAGTTGGCGTTGCGACGCGAGAGTTGTACTGTTGGGCCGCGCTGCGGCGCCAGAGTCCAAAATCTGGCGACCAAACTCGGCAACAGCATGAACAAAAGCCAAATTAGCCTAAAAGCTCGAATCTAATAGACTGATTATCATGTAATTTACATATAAACTTCATATAAACATATTGTGAATACTTCTAACATGTTTCTACTCATAAAATTACTTAAACATCAAATATACAACACCCAATTTCAATTTTTTGGCAAAAACTCCATTTTTGATATTTTTCAATTAAAACTAACATTGTGCTTTTGTTTTTCAATCAAAATAGTAAATTCAAAACATCATGTTTATGATTTTACATACTCTATCAATTCCAACAATCAATTTTTCAATTTAACAACTAATTAAACCTTAACTTTCTATTTTAAATTAGGCCATATTCATATATATTTTCATGTAAACACTGTAATATAGTTTTCTTCACAAAACACATACATACATGAACTAGTATATTTATAATCATATATAAACTCATGAAAACCTTTTACAAACAATCCTCATATAAAGTTGTATATATATCAACAATTCATCCTTTAAAAGAATTTTACAGAGAACTTTTTGAAAGAAGAAAAACTAAACTTTAAAAATAAAATACAAGGATTAATATCTTACCTTTGATTAAGAAGATGATACTCTAGAGTTTAGAAGAAAATAGTTATGATTACAATCTTCTTTTCCCCAATTCTTTTCTCAATTTCTCTAAGTTTCTCTCAACTTTTCCCTCTATATTTTTCTTCTTCTTCTTCTTTTTCTTCAACTGAGCCTTCTTTTCTTCCTAACTCTAACTTCGTAATAAAAATATAACGTATATGATATAATATCTATTAATGAAATAATATAAATATAGATATAATTATACCAGTTATATTTTGTTTGAAAATCAAAAGTCATAAGGCTTGTTTGACTAAGCTAATAAAATAACCCTTTAATCCTTACACCTTGTTTGGTAAACTGAATTAAAACAAATAGATTAATCTTTATACCTTGTTTGATAAAACTCTATTAGAATAAAGACTTATTATGCAATAAGACATGTTTGGCAAAAATAAATTAAAATCTTTTAATTTATTTTAATAACTCCTTTATAGCAAGGTTATTTGTCACACTTCTATTAAATTAAATAATCAATTTAATCAATTAAAATTATTAATCTATTAAATTACTTTCACACCTAAATCATTATCATAAACAATAATTTCTTTATAATTATAATTTTATTCAACCAACTAATACTTTATTTTAATCACAATTCCCAATTAAAATATTATAATTCATTTAATCATTATAAGCTCTCTAGCTTACTTATGAAATTAAATTATTATATAATCTCATAACAATTAATTTCTTAGCTCCTTAATTATTTATTCAATAAATAATTAACTATACCACATCAACTCAAATTGTCATTAAATACTTATATAATTCAATAAATATTTAATATTGCAAATAAATATTTAATATGTAATATTTAATTATTTATTCAATAATAAACATATCCATTAAATATTTTTATATTTCAATAAATATTTAATATTACACTTTAAAATTCTAGAATGTTACATCATTCCCTCCTTACAAGGATTCTGTCATTAGAATCACAACTCAAACAAATCATTCGTTATATCCACTTCTTTGTAAAGAAGATTAAAACAAACATAAATTCTGTTAAGTTTTAATCATCATTAAAGAACAGTTTAAAACGAAAAGAATTTTTAAATATCTATTCAACCCCCCCCCCTTCTAGATAACTATTGTGCCAAATAGGAACTAACAAAATGATTTAAGGGAAAAAACTTGATATGGTTAAGGTGAATATGCATGAATGTTACATGTTATACATTCTGATCTTGAAAAGAAGATATCATGACTTATTTACTTATGATAAGAGTTTTAAAGTTGTCTTATATGTGCCATGTTGCATCATTCATGAAAAATGATTTCAAAGGCAACCTTGAACATATTTCCAAAATCTAGTTGCATCACTTGAGTATCTAGATTCTAAAGGGTTAGGATGTCATGTTATGGCTATAATATTCCTAGACATGATTTGTATGTATTGAACATGCTGATAACTAAATCAAACATGAGTTGAAAGCATGATTTGAAGTGTGAACAATGATAGTTGTGAATAAACAATATGAGCATTATAAGCATATGTATTAACAGATCGTGAAACCTCTATATATGTTGACATATAGCCAAGTTATAAGACATGGTAGTTACATGGTATTGTTATACTATAATACCATTTAAGTTGTAAGTTAAAGCTTCGAGAAAATGAACTCAAGAGTGGTCATGTGCTTATGTGAGCACATCTAACATGTATATATGATATATGATAGAGTATTAGTACATATGTATGCTAAAGTTTGGAAAAAATAGGAACTGCAAAGCTCAGCTTTGGTCTGCCCAGGGGACAGCGCAGCTGCACCGTCCCTAAGCCTAAACAGGGCGCAACTGCGCCATTCTGCAGTCTAGAATAAGTTTTGTTTTTGATCTGATATTTGAAGCATGCTTATATGATTACTTTAACTTGTATTATATGTCCAATATGTTATGTAATATGTTAAGAAGCATGCTATGTGATAGAGATGAATGTTAATTATGATTTTCAAAAGTTAAGTCCAAAGGTATACTTTCAAAATATTAAGCAATGATACGATGTTTAGATTTGTAATGTCTTACAAACTGAATTGTGCTATGAATATATAGTATAGGTGATGTTGTATGAAGTTACGACTAAGTTAGACATTTATGTGTATGTTTGAACTTACCTATACGAGTTTTAAATATGTCGATCACATAGCGAGTCAAGTGTGTGATAGATATATACGGATGTTGATGTCATGTCAGAATGGTTAAGGTATACCTATACTGACCTAGCTATTCCGAGAATGTGATGAAAAAGTTAAATATAGGTTTTACGAACCTAGATAGGAAATAATGTAACATTGTTATTACATTGAGAATACATGAAATATGTTACTGATGGATATGAATCCATGATTATATAACTGTGTAGGAATACACGAAGTGCAGATAAGCGTTAAGCAGTTAAGTCGTAGTTCATAAACTACGAATCAGGAAAGTCTTTCGGTTCCTATTTAATATATGAATTTGATAACTGTTAGTTGAGCTGTATTATGTTATGCAAATGTTGATGTATATATATGAAATGCATATGAGATATGTATGAAGTGTGAAAGTTGATCTTTGATGATATGCTTATGTTAATAAATATATATGCTTGTTATGTGTGAAGTAATGTGACAACCCGAGAATTTAGATAATTTATTAAAATCTTAAATGATTGATTTAAGGTCAAATAATAGACCTAGACAGAAAATAAGTGTATGCGTTTGATGTTATTGGGATTGAATTTTGAGGATTTCAAAATTCGGTGAAGGATATAGGTGAATTATTCAGGATTAAGGATTTTTGTAAATATGCTCTATGTATATGGTTAATGATGTGTTCAGAATGTGGTTAAGGGTCATGGGTTGACCAGATTAATTATATATGTGTCAAGCTCTAAGTATATTTTAAGAACGTCAACGTTCAGTCAGGAAACCCTAACGTCTAAATAAGAAACTCTAGAAATCGGTTCTGGAAACCCTAGTTTCAGTTTTGGGAAATCCGAAATCCTAAATCGGATATTGAAAACCCTAGATTGGGAATGCAATGTATGTACAAGGTTAAACGTCATTAATATTGAATTAATTAAGGAAAACCCTAATGAATTATCTAAAATCTTAATGGATTATTTGAAAATCCTAATACCAGATCTGAAAACCCTAGTTTCAGATTCTGATAAACAGAAGCCCTAATCTGGGAATATAACGGAGAATTATAATGCTTAAGTGATTTAAATTATAAGTCTAATTAGGGTAAAGCTTAATTAGTCAGCAAACCCTAATTTCCAATTTTTGGAACCCAAATTGTTCCGTCAGAAACCCTAATGCTCAATTGTGAATTTAATTTCTAAAATTAGCAATGCTAATTAGGAAACCCTAATCCTAATTATTTCAATTTATGAGTAATTAGAAAACTCTAATCTAATTACGAATATTTAATTTCTACTTTAGAAAATAATTTTCTATTAGAAAACCCTAATTTATGGGTTGAAACCCCTAATGACCATTTTGAACCCTAATTGTGCAGTGGTGGATTTAATTGCTTTATTAGCAATGTTAATTAGGAAATATAAATCCTAATTGTCAAGTTATTAGAATCCCTAATCTAATTAGGAAATCTAATTTCTAAAATTGAAACATTATTTTTCTATTTAAAACCCTAAAATGTTGTTTTGAAACCTAATGTATAATTGTGGCCCTAAGTGCTAAATTAGCAATTTTAATTAGGATAAATTGGTCCTAATTAGCAAAGATTGATTTATGATTAGAAAATTATGATATAATTAGGAAGCCCTAATTATAATTTAGAAATCAAAAATTTTTTATTTTAAATTCTAATTAGAAAATTTTTAAAATCCAAGTTGCTATATATTTAAAGGTTAAAATCTAAACCCTAAAGGGTTAAACCCTAAACCCTAAAATCTCCAAACCCTAAACCTTAAGGCAATTTCTAGAAATTTAAGAAAATGACAAGATTGCCCTTTTGTCACATTTTCTTTTATGTGGAGTGTAAATCTTGCTAAATCTTGGAGTTGGTGACCAACTCAATTGACTTGCATAACCTATAACCACAGCTATCAATCATTAAATCAGCTCATTTCATTTCATCAATTTATATATATAGTATTAGAGAGAGAAAATGGCCACCTTGTTCTCATTTTTCTTCCAAGACTTTCTCTCTCCAAAATTTCGAAATATAGAGTGTGAGAGAGTGAAATAGTTAGCCATGATCAAGGTATAGCTTTTCATAATCAGGATCAGAAATCAAAAATCATGATCAAAGCCCAAAAAGTGGTAAAAACCCTAACCTAGAAATCATTTGATTCTATGTTATTTGTTACAATTGATTGGTTAAAGTTGTGTAATAGGGTGTCATTTGATTATCTGGGTTGTCAAAACACAGATCCATAACATCAAAGTGCACGATTTTGAAGTTTTTGAAAATCTGGAAAACTTGAAAAATATGGCCTGACAGCCATATGTCAGTGCCCATAGATCTGTGTATGTTAATTATTTGTTGTGTTTTAAGTTATATACTTGTTCTTTGCCATGAGGAGAGTAGACTGGAAGTGGAATCAACCTCATACCATGTCTAGATCAAAAGATATGAGCGGTCAAACATGGTTGACCAACTCTGGAAAACCATTTCTGGAAAAACACAGAATTTACCCAGATTTCTGACAAGGTTTTTAGGGCCCTGAATCTTACGGTTGTTTGATGCTTTGGTCCAGTTGTTGTTTTTTTCTTGTAGAATGACATGTAATCTACACATTAGTGTCTTTAGATCACCCAGAAAGCACATAGAATCAAAGTTATTGTTGGTCAAAGTACCATTGACCAACTGTTCTTGAACGAAATCTGGGAAAACCCAGATTTCTCAAGAACAGTGCCCGACCTTAAGTTTGACCGGCCATATCTTGTTCATTCTGTGATTGTTTAGTGTTATTATGATTTATAGTTGTAGTAATACATGTTGTCTACAAACTGGAGTCGATAGATCACATAAATGGTACATGATAATCAAGTTATAAGGACTCAAAGTAGGCCACTCAAATCTGTTAAACTCTGACAAGCCGAAGAACAGCGTTGTCAGAGATTTTGGAGACTTAAATCTCTCTGATCTTAAGTTGTTTAGCTATGAAACTTGTTATGTAATTGTAGTATTACATAAATACTACAACATGAAATCAATTGCAAGCCTAGAAACATAAGGAACACTGTTGTAATTAAGGTCAAACCAAGCCACTCGAACTCTGACCGAAAATCTGGGTTTGACTCAAGAACACCTATAGCGACGGTTCTGTCGCTATAGGGCCCTATAGTGACAGTTTATTTTCTATTTTCCAGAAAATGAATTAAAAATTTAAAAAAATTATTTTTTTATTATTAAAAATACAAAATAAATTCTGAAAAATTATTTTAAATTCTAAAAAATAGTTTTTAATTATTTTGGGTATATTTCAAAAATATTTAATATTTTTAAAATATAAAAAGCATTTATTTATTTAATTATAATATTAAATAAATTATTTAAAAATAGTTTTAATTCATGAAAAATAATATTATGGTATAAGAAAATATTTTAAGTTATTTTTGATGACTTTTAATATTTTGGGATGAATCTCATTAATTAATCAATATTAATGATAATTAGTTTATTTAATAAATATATTAAATAAATTAAGAAAAAAATGGAATTAATGCTTTATAAATTATATAAAAATGATTTAAGTTATATAAAAATATTTGAAGTTATAAAATATAACTTTTGATATTTTGGCATGAAAATATTAATATTTTAATATTAATAGTAATTATCGGATAATGGATTTAATGGTTTAAAAATCATATAAATATGATTTTAAGGTATTAAAAATACTTTTATATATTATAATTATATTATAATATTATGTAATGATTTTCATTAATATTTTATATTAAATAAATATTAATGATTAAGGTATTATGTGGTATTTAATTCATTTAAATACGGTTTTAAGGATTGAAAAATATTGATAAACGGTAATAATTATCCGAAAATTATTACGAGCCTAGGAAAAATGTTTTGTCTGATTAGAAATTATCTCTGATAATTGTTAAGTGGTTAGATAGAGTTTAATTGAACTTAAACTCGATAAAAGTCCGACTAGACCGTCGGGATGTTAGAATTGTGTCGGGTTCAACTCAGACTGCAATAGTTTGACTTGATACCTAGTCTTATGTGTGTTATAGACTGATAGGCTTATGTGTTATGTGTTAGGTTATTCTGTGGATATAAATATAACAGTATTATACTGTGATGATATTATTCTAATTATTGGAGATCTATATTACTAATATTAGGTCTTCGAGGTAAAGCGTTAATAAATTGCGTTGTGGTAATCAACGGTTCAGGCAAGTTTTCTTTTACTTAACTCTAATAAGAGTAGTTTCTTCAAGCTTATGGTTAATCATTGCTGATTGCCATGAAATTTATACTCTGTACATCTTGCATGTATAAGTCAGGTATGAAAGGCTGATCACCTTCATTACCAGTTGGTTCAGAAATGTTTGTTCATGTATAATATTTGTTCAGTCAAAAATTTATTCGTGCTAGTTCTCAATTATATTGATGAATTATAGCAAGCTCATTATTCATACTCTTCAATCATGATATATCGTTATATTGTTGTATATAAACTTGTTGGGCAACTTTCATGCTCACCCTTGCTATATCATGATAAAAAATTGCAGATAAGGCGAATGCGTTCGGATACAGGAAAAGATAATGCCAAGTCCGGCTTGGGATAAAATGTGCGGCTAGTTTGTAATAGTATAATTTGATAAATATTGTTGTGTGATAAATAGTTTATGATTTGTGTATAAGTTAAGGTTACTCGACCTTGGGGTAATGTGTGTAATGTAATGTATAAACAATTTATGTTTATGTCTTCCGCAAATAGTTATAGAAATAGTATACCGGATCCGCGGTGATTTGGGGCCCGAATTCGGGGCTGCTACAAGTAACATGCGTAGTAAATATTAATTGATTATGAATGCATGAACTGAATATGCTATTATATGGTATGTGTTGCATGAAAACTGTTAGAATTGATGGGCTGTCGAGCTCACTCTTGCAAATAACCACTTTTACAAGTTAAGGATAAATGGTAAAGGTTACGTGTTACTTGATTGATAAAGTTCAATACTCCCTCCGTCCCAGGATAAAAGTCCTGGTGGACTTTTCACGCATATTAAGAAGAGGAATAAAATGACAAAATTGTCTATAATAATGTCATTAAATATGGAGAGAGAATTAGAATAAGAAAGGTATGAAATATTTAATGCTACTGGCATAATAGGAAAAAATGTGTAAAAATTTGCTTATTAAAAGAAAGTGGACATTTAACATGGGACATCCCAAAATAGTAATAAGGACTTTTATCCTGGGATGGAGGGAGTAGTATCGAAAGAGATTGATTTATTATTTAACGAGATGCTCTTAAACCATGTTTAGGTTCTAGTAGATGTACATGACAGTAGTTTACAATGTGTAATACATGTTAAGTTGTACTATGTGATACATAGAGAAATTCGAATCGAGATGTAAAAATTTATACAGTAATTCGAATAGATTAAATCATAATATAATTTGATTCAAGGATATGTAATTGATTCAAGTTAAGATATCAATAAAAGAATTATTTTCAAAGGAGATTGAAAAAGTTTAAATTATTCCGCATATTTATATAACATCGAATGTGATGGAAAACATGAATAGTAAATGACCAAGTTGTGAAACTTATAAAAGTTTGGGGTCATTGTGCAGATCCTGGCAATGGAAATAATTTATATTCTAAATTATAATAAGAAAGATTTTATTCATTAAGTTATGAATGAAAAATATTAATATTTTGACGATAGTAGTATCATGGCGGACCGGATTCGAGGTTCGAAGGGACCTAAATTTGGGGGCGTCACAGGTTGGTATCAAAGCTGTAGGTTATAAACTTAGGTAAGTGTATCTTAGGCTATAACCTGAGAAAAGAGAGAAAGATAAAGATTATAATATATGTGAATATTCAAAGAAGAATCTTGAAGTATCTAAGAGAATGAGAATTTAGGAGTTTCCTAACTCCGGTAAAAAAAATGTTAAGATGGTGTCTATATGATAAAGATAATGAGAATGAACTCGAGTGGAGTTTTGTTGATAATAAGGAAAAAACCATAAGGTAAATCGATGATCAAGACATGATCGGATTGAGCTATGAAGTGATAAATAGTCTGTAACGACTAAGTGTGTATAGCTTGATGCTATAAGAGATTGTACTATGAAATGGTACGATGTGAACTCATGAGGAGTTGTATGTGATGAGATACGAAGAATTCGTATCGAGCAAAGAGCAAGTTAAGAGTGAGAGAGAGTTAAGTTAGATTTCAGTTGAGGACTCATGTAAGAGCTGAGTTGTACAAACCTTTGTGTGGGTGGAGGCTTTGTGCTCATGCTCGGTTCCTCACAATGATAATCAATGGAATGTCGGTGTCGCGCTATCGATATGCTTATGGTGAGGAGGTGATTCTTTTCTCATATCATATTTGATAGATAAAGACTAGTAAGATATAGTTAGAGAATATAAGGTTAAGTTGCGAGTTCTTAAAACTCATACTTTTGGTAAGTTCGTGACTCGTAATCATATAAAATGTTTTTGAACCCCTCAGCGAATGGACGCCTATGGTCTGACTAGGATAAGTTCTTAAACTCATATGATTGTAGCAAGTTCCTGAACTTCCAAAGTGTGGTAAGTTTGATGAACTATATCGGGTATATATATGTTATGAAGTTAGAAATTTTGGTATAGTGAGCATTCATGGTGTTAGAGATTGATAGAATGAAGCAATGGAGCAAAGACTGAAGTTGATGTAGAAACGTGGATTTCCTAAATCTTCTAGCTCTACTAGATTTTCAAAATTTAATGACTTCGTGCTGATGTTTACACTTCTGTTTTCTTAAAAAATATTGGATCTTGTGATTGAACCAATGATGTTTAAAAATAATACCTTTAATCTTATGTCTATCCTAATTGTTTCGGCTAAGACAAAAATGATTTAAAAATTTCAAAATGTATTTCTAACCATGTGCATCATTTGATATGGTGTATGGTAAACGATGGAGTCATCCATGCAGTTGAACCTAGTGTTGTTTGTGATCGAAAGATCGTCAGCCAATTTTGGTATGATGTAGTATGACAAAGTCACATAATGATGGAATCCTCAATGTACCACTAATATGGTACGGTATCACGATGTCATAAAAGAATTATTGGTTTTATTTTAATTTACGAAGAAGGTCAATTAAGTTGGCCAAATTATTTCGATTGATGTCCGAATTGTTGATAAAAGTCTAAGTTATTTGATTCGGCTAGACGACTGTCGAAAAATAATTGTGAAATTCAAGCATTCTTGAATATTTGTGCCAAACCAAATTGCTCTAGTGCGAATTCAGTTGTTGAAAAGCTGAGGTGAACAATCCTATAAGGGGACATATTTTCGGGGACAATGGTTCCAAGCATAACACATGTAGTCATTACAAAATACTACGTTCCGGCCCAACGTAGTGGTTCAATAGGTTGGCCACCTAGTGTATGTGTGGAGGGTGTTTTCAGTCTTTGTGATTGATAAACACTTTGGTTTGTAGTGTGGATAATTGTGTTGAAACACTAGTTGACGGTCTTGTGTAACCCCTTAGCATAATTTGGAATCTGGGTTATTCACACTTATTACCGATTATTGAAAAATCGTGGAAGATTCTTATTCTTCTGTGTGATGAAAGTGGTAAGTAGAATGTTCCTTAGAAAGGAGAATGTAGTAAAATGCAAGTGAGCAAGTTATAATAAAACTTCCGAAAGGAGAATGGATAAAATTATTCAAAATAATATGTAATATTTGAAATAGCACTGAGTAGAGGAGGTTTCGGTGATTCCTAGAACGGAATCCTTATAAGGGGGAGAGGATGTAAGAACCCGAATTTTCAAAAAATATTAAAATAAGAATTTAGTAAATAAAATTCTTAAGGCTTGTGAAGGGTTCGAACAAGAAAATAATTGTGCTACGAGATATGTGGTATTATGTTACATAGGGTAATATGAGTTATGTAATAAGTGAGGTTGTGTTTAATAAATATATATCATTACTATATATTTGTTATAAATTGTAGAGATGAATTAGTAATGAAGATGGATAATATTTATCTATTGATGTTAAATAATTTATGTGAAATTATTTTAATAGTAAGTTGGTGACATTATATATATTTGATAAATCACCAATTTCTTGAGTATTTGTACGAGTACGTATCAAGCCTAAGGTAGTGCAACCGTAATATTTAATGGTGGACGTATTGGAGCTGGGCTAAACAATTCCATCAGAGAGCAGAGGTATATACGAATTAGTAACCGATCTAACTCACTATGAAAATAGTGTAGACGAGACGAAAACTAACTTGTTGGTTGTTTGTGGGAAACCACTCAGTGTACTTTATTGAGTATTATTAAAGACTCGAGGTGTGCTAGGTTTAGACTTATATGCGTGTACATTGTTGACGAGAGAAAAAAATCGATATACCTTTAAGGTGGTTAGAGAATTATTATGTAATTCATTACACAGCGAGAAGTGAAGATGAAAGGAAGGTATGTAAGTGTTATACATTTGAGTGTTGTGTTATTGGTGGTATGAAACCATGAAGTAGATGTATAGTTGGTTAAACTAATAGGGGAGATAGAGTTTTAAAACTCGAAGTGTGATCCTTAAATTGTTAAGGAAAATAGTAACCGATGATGTGGAATCAAAGAGGGCCTTGATGTTAGACGAGTTAACACTTAAGGGGAATATGTAAAGTATTTAGAAGCGTAGGTTTAATTTTTGCTAAGGCAGAACTGGTCTGCCTCTGATTTTGGTATGGCGCAGTTGCGCCATTTCCAAGCCTGTGACCAGCGCAGCTGCACCGGTCTATAGAAAACCCTGAGTCAATTTATGAAATGTGATTGCAAGTCATGCATACTAATAACTCTCATAAGGTCATGAATGGTGACTAAGTGTTCATGAAGAAATTTAGTTAGCAAAACATGATATGAATAAGAGTTAATTAATTAACTTGGAATAAATATTGGTTAATTAAGTAATAATGTAGAATATTATATTATAAAGCTATGCGTGGCAGTGACGTGATAGTAAATGGAATGAGAAGGGTTAGTTCACTTGCAAAAGATAGAAGAAGTTGTCTTGGTACAATCGAATAACTATACATATAGTGTATAATTTAAATAATTAATAGAGTAGATATTAATTATGTTAAATGTAAAGGTTATACATATTACAAGTGTAAGGTATGCTAAATAATTTAGCATTAAGGTAAAGTGTGTCGCACAAAATTTATAAATAATAAAATAATATGTAATGTGGGAAAAATGTGAGTAATAGTAACATATAATTACCCACTACTTGAGATTAAATGTGGTGTGATATCTAATATAGAGTAAAAGTAATAAAATCATAAAGTTGATTTAAATAAGTTTGGTTATCTCATCCTATGTGATGAGACAATTATATGTGTACTCTAAAAGATGGGAGTAAATAAATATGTGTTATTAAAATATTTATTTCTATTCCAATGGGTGATTAATAGTAAAAAGGAGATATTAAATATATTATATATATGGAATACAACTGCATTATGTAGTGTAGTGCGATACTTATGTGACTATACTATATATGGTAACCATATATTAAGATTTATTGAAACTATATTAAGATTTATTTATGGGGTGCAGCGCAGCTGCGCCGTACCTCAGAACCAGTTGATGGATTCTGTCATGCTAGGTTGTTGCTAATATGGTATTATTACTTTTATATACATGAAAAATAGGTATGACATGTGTTATAAAGTTTTCTTATGTAGTATGAAATGTCCAACATAATTTAGTGGAAGATCTTTAACAAAAACTAGTTTTGGAGACAAACCTTGTGAAAACTTATGAGTTTAAGTTCTGAACTTAATGGTTCATATACATGATTTCTTTAAGAGAGGAATAAGCAAGTTATGGTGTTATAGTGTCCTTGTCATGATCAAACTTGTTCGCTTTGTGTTAGAAAATGTTTTAAGGGAAAAAGCTTGATATGGTTAAGGTGAATATGCATGAATGTTACATGTTATACATTCTGATCTTGAAAAGAAGATATCATGACTTATTTACTTATGATAAGAGTTTTAAAGTTGTCTTATATGGGCCATGTTGCATCATTCATGAGAAATGATTTCAAAGGCAACCTTGAACATATTTCCAAAATCTAGTTGCATCACTTGAGTATCTAGATTCTAAAGGGTTATGTCATGTTATGACTATAATATTCCTAGACATGATTTGTATGTATTGAACATGTTGATAACTAAACCAAACATGAGTTTAAAGCATGATTTGAAGTGTGAACAATGATAGTTGTGAATAAAAAATATGAGCATTTTAAGCATATGTATTAACAGGCCGTGAAACCTCTATGTGGACATATAGCCAAGTTATAAAACATGGTCGTTACATGGTCTTGTTATGCTATAATACCATGTAAGTTATAAGTTAAAGCTTCTAGAGAATGAACTCAAGAGTGGTCATGTGCTTATGTGAGCACCTCTAACATGTATATATGATGGAGTATTAGTACCTATGTATGTTAAAGTTTGGATAGAAATAGGAACTGTAAAGCTCTACCCTGGTCTGGCCAGGGGACAGCGCAGCTGCGTCATTCTGCAGTCTAGAATAGGTTCTATTTTTGATCTGATGTTTAAAGCATGCTTATATGATTACTTTAACTTGTAATATATGACCAATATGTTATGTGTAACAACCCGATATTTTCTATATAATTAAATCAAAAATTTTGCGTATAATTTTTTATTATTTTAAAGATGAGGATTTGTACAAGATAAAGCGTAAATATTTATGTGATAAATAAAAATATATTTATTACATGAATAATTACAAATAATTTTATTTTAAAATTATTGATTATTATAAAGTATATTCTTATAATAATTAATTTTATAGTAGAAATATTTTTATTAATTATTTTCCATGAAATTATAATTATATAGTATTTAAATAATATATGAAAAGATTTTTAGAATTATTATAATAATTATTTAGTTTATTATATGAATTTATGCTAGATTAATTATGTTAATTATTTTATCTTAATTAATAATGTTAAATATGAAAGATAAATCAGATATGGAATCCAAATCCTAATTTTGGATTTTGATCAAGGAATGAGAATAATAATATAATATTGATTATATTTTGATTTTTAGTGCAATAATTATGTACGGTATGTACGTATTAATAATGGTTGGTCAATTATGGTGTATTATGACCAAAATCTAGCAATATTATTATAAACCCTAGTATTACTGTTAAACCCTAATTCTGAGGTCAAATGAGACTTTAAAAGTCTATTAAGACAATGTGTTATCTGTTATACAATTTATATTTTAGGTAAAGCCTTATTATTATGGAAACCATAAGTATAAATTAAAACCCTAATTTCTGAAATTAGAAACCCTAATTTGAAACTTAAACCGGAGTTAGTGATCAGTTAGAAATTGTGTTAATATAATTAATAGCATGTATAAAAGAGTTTATTGCTAATTATGGGAAACCCTAATTAGTAATCTAAAACCGTAATGACTAGAACCCTAATTTAGTAATTAAAAACCCTAATTGTGATTTGGTAACCTAATTACTAATTGTAAACCCTATTTTCTAAATTAGCAAGGTTAACTATAAATATTATTAAATAATTAATACCCTAATATTCATGTATAATGTAATTAGAAAATCTAATCTAATTAAGGAAACCCAATTAAAAATTTTAGAAACTAAAATTTTACATTTTTCAAACCATAATTGCTAAATCCCACAAATGCTATATACTAAACCTTAGGGTTAAACCCTAAGGGTCAAACCCTAAAGGTTTACAAAGATTACATTAATGCCATTAAAATTCTAAGTAAAATGACCAAAATATCCCTCTTTGGATTTTCTTTATTATGTAAATTGCAAAGCTTGACAAGTGTGGGAGTGGGTGACCTAATCGAACAACCCCATGTGCTCAATAATTCACAACAACAAGTCACATATATCAGCCAACACATTACACTTGGTTATATATATAGATCAAAGAGAGAGAAAGTCATTTGTTAGCTTATTTTTGCCCAAACACATATCATGGAGCCTCTCACTCTCTCTAAAACCCACGAAATATAGTAGCATTTTAGTTCACAAATCAAGCCCCACGATCACCTTTAACCAAATCAGAAGCTAGAATCAGAAATCGTTAATAGAAGGTATTACCCTAATTTCAAAATCTGACCTTTGATGATGTGTTAAAAGTTATGATTGAGTGTTAAAATGTGTGGTTTGTAGTGTATTATGATAATCTGGGTTGATAGATGTTAGATCAATAACACCTATAGGCTCGGATTTGAAGATTTCAAAAATCTAGAAAAATTTTGCTTGTTGGTCTGACAATGAATGTTAGTGCCTTTAGATTCTTGTCTGATCTTGGTTTTTGTTGTTTAAGGGTTTAAATATGTAGTCTGATAGTTGGTCTTTGATCTGGATCAAGAATCAGGCTTAGATCTGGTCTAGATTGCAAATTATTGTTGGTCAAAGTCGGTTGACCGACCATGACTGGGCCATTTCTGGGCAACCCAGAAACCGTAAACTAGCGTCTGACAAGATTTTTAATCGTCTAGAGCTATCAGTGTGTTGTTTCTTTGTTGTTGTCGATGCATCTAAGTTGTAGTATATTGTTTATACTACATGTTTATGCCTTAAAATCTCCTAATAATTAAACTAGGTGATTGTAGTGGACGGTCAAACCAGGCAAGTCGAGCATGTTCTCTGTTTTCTAGGTAACCTAGAAAATATATGAACATGTCGACTGACATGGTTTGACCAGATCATAACTGTTGATTCTGTTGATGTTAATTGTATTTTATGACATAGATATGTAGTATTACATGTGGTATACAACCTGCAAGCTTTAGATCACGAAATCATTTCATAAAAAGCAAGTTGTGGAAGCCCAAATATAAGCAGTCGAACTGTTCTTCATTTCTAGGTAACCCAGAAATAAAGAACAGCTCTGACAGCTTGTTCAAGGCTCCAGATCTCACTTACATTATACTTGTTGGCCATGTTTGTTGTTGGGTCTTGTAGTGTTGCATTTGTACTACATGGTCTGACCAAAAACAAGTCCAGAAACTACTTGATCAGTGTTTAATCATTAGTCAAAGTAGCCAACTCGGTCATTGCCCACGAGTTTCTGGGATTAGCCAAGAACACCTATAGCAAAAGTTCTGTCCTTATAGGCAGTCTTTAGTGACAAATATTTTCGAAAATTAATTATTTTAATTAAATAAATAGAAAAAAATAATTTTAAATTATTAAAAATACATAATAAATTATTAAAAATTATTTTAAAGTCTGAAAATTAGTTTTTAATTATTTTAAGTATATTTCATAAATATTTAATATCTTTGAAATATTAATGGTATTTAATTTATTTAATTATAATATTAAATAAATTAGTTAAAAATGATTTTAATACTTAAAAAATTATTTAAAATTATATTATGATATAAGAAACTATTTTAAGTTATTTTTAATAACTTTTAATATTTTGTGATAAATTTTATTAATAAATTAATATTAATGATCATTAAGTTATTTAATAAATAAATTAAATATATAAATAAATAAATAAATGATTTCATTATATTAAAAATCATTTTAAATAATAATAACGTATTTAAAAATATTTTAAGTTATAAAATATAACTTTCAATATTTAAAGGTAAATTTCATTAATTAATAATTATTAATGATATTAAAGTTATTTAATAATTATATTAAATAATTTGGTTTAAAATGATTTTATTAGCATAAAAATCAATTTAAATAAAAATAAAGTATTTAAAGATATTTTAAGTTATAAAATATAACTTTTAATATTTAAAGGATAATTTCATTAATAATTTAATATTAATGATATTAATTTAACATTAATAATATAATAATTTATTTAATAATTATATTAAATAAATAGTTTTAAAATTGTTTTATTAATTTAAAAATCATTTTAAAAGTATATAAATGAATTAAAAAAAATTAAGTTATATTTAAGGACTTTTAATATTTTGATAAATGATACATTAATATTTAAATATTAATGGTAGTTATTTAAAAATGATTTTAAATATTTTAAAAATCATTTAAGAATAATATTAATACTTTAAAAGTATTTTGAGTTATTATAAATAACTTTAACATTTTGGAAATGGTTTCATTAATAGTTTAATATTAATTAAATATTAATGATAATAGAATTATTTAATATTTAAATCATTTAATAATGATTTCGATATTTGAAAATTCATGATAAATTATAATAAATATTTTAAAAATTATTATAAGTCATTTAAAAATAATATGACTGATAATTACAGTTATTGAACTATAGGATAGAGTCTTAGACTCGATAATTATCCGATAAAGTCATCGGTACACCGACATGTTTCATAAATTGATCTGGACTTATATATGTTGACTGTATTTATGTTTGTTTATGATCCAATGACTGCTAAACCTATGTGCCATTGTGGTTAGGTTATGTGCTGACTGCAATAAGCAGTGCTATGTGTTGCGATATATTATTCTAATCAGTAAAATGATCTTATTACTGATAGGTTGTTATAAAAAAGATAAAACTAAGTTGCGAATTGTAAGCAGCGTACCAGGCAAGTATCCTACCTTTGCATTTCCTTTATGCAATGGACAGAAGTAAGAAAGTTTCAGAATTATATTATTATTGCACCAGAATATTAACCCTATTGTTATATATGTTATATCCGATCATTGATTATCAACATGTTACTATACTGTAATTTAGATATATATATTCTGTTCGTTAATTTTTAAATATGGTTATTCAAGTGTCCCCACTTTGATAATCATTTTATTTAATCGCATTTGATATATATATATATATATATATATATATATATATATATATATATATATATACACACACCTATTGATCACCAGTATGTATACGATAAGAAAAAATTGTCTAAGCTATTTGATCAGCTAGACACAGATTTAGAAATAACGTTGAATATGATAAAAACATTTTTGTATCCAATCAAATTGTTTTGGTTCGGATTCCCGACTAAGTATGAACATCCCGAACAAGAGAAAACTTTTATGCGCCCAAGGCGGACAGAGTGAACGATAATATCGTTCTTGCATGTAGTGTTGATCAATACAGGGCATAACAGGCTGATCACCCCCTAGTGCCCGTAAGTTATGACGGTTTGCAGATGAAGTTCTGTTTAAACCTATTCAAAAATAGAAAACAATGTTCATAGCATGTCACTTTAACCCTATTTATAGTCAATACGTAGTTTCAAAAATTTGATAAAGAGTAGTTATTTTATTATTATCGGTTCAGATTACTTCACAACTATTGATTTGTTGTAGAAGGGTAGTACAAAAAAACATTTAATCCTTTCGGCTAATATTTATAATTGTTATTACTTGCTGGGCACTCAAATGCTCGTCCTTGATTAATTTAAATGTTTTCAGCTAACTGTGAACAACCAGAAGGCTCTGCCAAGAACAAAGGAAAAGGGAAAGTTACTGAATGAGTGTTATGCTATGTAATAGTTTAACTTTATTAAGACAAGTATGATATATATTATCTATCATGTATTGTGAGGAATGTATTAAAGGTTACGTACTTGGGAGCTAAACTCTGATGATTATGTAAATTAAGTTTAATATTTATATTATTGTTATTATTATTAGTATTATTCCACTCATAGAAATAGTATCGTGAAGCACCGAGTTCGGGTTTCAAGTACCCGGATTTGGGGGCTTTACACTATGTAATGTGTTAAGAAGCATGCTATGTGATAGAGATGAATGTTAATTATGATTTTCAAAAGTTAAGTCCAAAAGAATACTTTCAAAATATTAAGCAATGATACGGTGTTTGGATTTGTAATGTCTTACAAACTGAATTGAGCTATGAATATATAGTATAGGTGATGTTGTATGAAGTTAGGACTAAGTTAGATGTTTATTTGTACGTTTGAACTTACATATACGAGTTTTAAATACGTCGATCACATAGCGAGTTAAGTATGTGATAGATATATACAGATGTTGATGTCATGTTGGAATGGTTAAGGTATACCTATACGGACCTAGCTATTTCGAGAATGTGATGAGAAAGTGAAATGTATGTTTTACAAACCTAGTTAGGAAATAATGTAACATTGTTATTACATTGAGAATACATGAAATATGTTACTGATGGATATGAATCCAAGATTATATAACTGTGTAGGAATACACGAAGTGCAGATAAGCGTTAAGCAGTTTAAGTCGTATTTCAAAAACTACGAATCAGGCAAGTCTT
Organism: Panax japonicus; assembly: GCA_020205505.1. Classification (NCBI taxonomy): domain Eukaryota; kingdom Viridiplantae; phylum Streptophyta; class Magnoliopsida; order Apiales; family Araliaceae; genus Panax; species Panax japonicus. Next base: position 54,223,787 of record CM035101.1, on the reverse strand, counting down.
TCATTTCCTATTTGATATATAAATTTGATAACTGTTAGTTGAGCTATATTATGTTATGCAAATGTTGATGTATATATATGAAATGCATATGAGATATGTATGAAGTGTGAAAGTTGATCTTTGATGATATGCTTATGTTAATAAATCTATATGCTTGTTATGTGTGAAGTAACATGCGTAGTAAATATTAATTGATTATGAATGCATGAACTGAATATGCTATTATATGTTATGTGTTGTATGAAAACTGTTAGAATTGTTGGGCTGTCGAGCTCAACCTTGTAAATAATCACTTTTGCAGGTTAAGTATAAATGGTAAAGGTTACGTGCTCCTTGATTGATAAAGTTTAATAGTATCGTAGTAAATTGATTTATTATTTAACGAGATGCTCTTGAACCATGTTTAGGTTCTAGTAGATGTACATGACAGTAGTTTACAATGTGTAATACATGTTAAGTTGTACTGTGTGATACATAGTGAAATTCGAATCGAGATGTAAAAATTTATACAGTAATTCGAATAGATTAAATCATAACATAATTGATTCAAGGATATGTAATCGATTCAAGTTAAGATATCAATAAAAGAATTATTTTCAAAGGAGATTGAAAAAGTTTAAATTATTCTGCCTATTTATATAACATCAAATGTGATGTAAAACAGGAATAGTAAATGACCAAGTTATGAAACTTATAAAAGTATTGGGTCATTGTGCAAATCCTGGTAATGGAAAGAATTTATATTCTAAATTGTAATAAGGAAAGTTTTATTCATTAAGTTATGAATAAAAAATATTAATAGTTTGACGATAGTAGTATCGTGGCGGACCGGGTCCGAGGTTCGAAAGGACCTGAATTTGGGGGCGTCACAACCCCTTTCCTCGACAGAACTTTCTAGTCATTGTCAATAATGAAAATAATAATATGAATAAATTTTTCATCTTAATTATTGATTTAATAATATAAAATATTGTGCAGATGATACTGTGACAATAATTGAATCAATAATATGAGATATTATACATCAACTACTGTGACGCCCCAAAATAGGTATACATCACCCATTTTGTGTCGCCAAATACATGGTAAAAAATTCCAAATACAACTTATTTATACAACTGTCGTGTAAAATACGAAAAAATATAAGCTGAGAGTTTTAGTACGAATATTCTCTTCTAGACAGTATTCAAACTCAAATGGAGTCCTCAATACATTTATTATCACATTATTTCACTGAATAGTGAGGACTACTAATGCAAGCATCTGGACCATTACTCCGTTCTCCGACTAGTCCTAGCTATATTCTCATTTCCTGAAGAGAATAATAAAAACAAAGGGTGAGCTCAACTAGCCAAGTAAGAAATATTATGACTAAGATAATGCAGAATAAATTATTGTTAGCCTTCAACAGTGTTAAACTGATAAAATATAATAAACATAAAGTTTAACTGCAGCGGAACAAGCAATCCATTAGAAGAGTCCAGTAGAGTATGATATCTACTATCTTCTATGATTTAAAATGTTTTTCATCAATTTTATCGCTGAGACTCAGCTTAATAAATAAACCACATCATCAAATCATCCATGTACCACTTCTAAAGATATTCATGGAATCATCAATGTTCATGATTATACTTGTTGGGCTATAATACTTTAGACATGTTGGGTGGGTCTTGAAAGTAGTGGGCCGGTTCATTGGGCCGACCCAGTGGACGGATAATATCTTTATTTGGGGCATAAGGATTATTGGGCCGGACAGTGGGTTGAACCATTTGGTGAGTATGGTTCCACTTGGGCTTTGACCGGTGATGATTATGGGATAAACTTTGACGGTCATCTCTGCATTGTATTTAATGAGGATTGGACAGGGCTTAGTCGGCTGCAGGCTATGGGCCAAGGGAGGTCAGTGGCATACAAAAGCAAGGAACTCACACAAAGAAAGGTAATTAATTCATTATCTCTCTCAAACACTAGATATTTTATCCTCCATTGTTAACCTTGTGATCGCCTGTACTGACTCTCACGTCGGTGCTATCCCCCGATGGTCAGGCTGTCAAGCTTTTGGTGTTGTCGTGTTTACTGTATAGGATATCGAACGCGTCTTACGTGATTGGGACGTGAGGAAAGATCTTGGCGTTAACATTGGCGCTAGAAGGAGGGCTGTGTTCTAGTGTCCTTGATATTTTCAATCACAACTCTTAACTGTTCTACGCCAGAAGTTATGGTGAAGAGTAGAACAGTTACCCTTGAAAGACAACCATTAGTTGTTTCGGATGATTCTCGTTCGAGAGTCCATGGTGATGCCAGAAGAAGATTAACTTATTCTGCTAGCAAAACACCTAATCAGGATCGGAAAAGGGTAGAAGGCACACTGCTTAGAACCCTACACTGAGATGGTCAGACTGACAGAGAGTCCAAGTTGGCCAAGATGGCCGAAGAAGATGATAAAGTATTAGAAGTTCTTCTGAAACAACAGAAAGAAGCCTATGCACTCTCAAGATACATCTCGAGGCCGACCTCGGGATAGACGAAGACCCAACAACCATTCTCCTTATCGACCGAAGAGGGTACTCTGCCCTATTGGTTCTCGGGATTATGGTCGAAGCAGATGTAGAAGAAGATCCAATAACCATTCTCCAGATTGACCGAAGAGGGTACTCTGCCCTATTGGTTCTTGGGATTATGGTTGAAGCAGAGGTAGACGAAGACCCAATAGCCATTCTCCTAATTGACCGAAGAGGGTACTCTGCCCTATTGGTTCTCGGAATTATGGTCAAAGCAGATGGAGACGAAGACCCAATAGCCATTCTCCTGATTAGCCGAGGAGGGTACTCTGCCCTATTGGTTCTCAGGATTATGGTCAAAGCAGATGGAGACGAAGACCCAACAGTCATTCTCCTGATTAGCCGAGGAGGGTACTCTGCCCTATTGGTTCTCGGGATCATGGTCGAAGCAGATGAAGAAGCAGATCCAGGGAGTACACACCTGAGCATACAAAGAAGGTATAACGCCTTGAGTTTTTCTCACCAAAGTGACAGAGAATCCACTGAGGGAACATCGCCCTGTGGATACTCATTTTTAGATAAGCTCATTTAAAGCTGCAAGTTAGGATAGAACAAGCCAGACTAGTTAGAGGGAGCTTTAACGAAGGTTTATGTCCAAATCGACATGAAGATGTTTGCCAATCTCTGATATGTGGAAAGGTCCGAAGAAAACTAAAATGTTCCAATGTACTTCAGAATGTGAAGACGCCTTCCAAGGAATCAAGACATATCTTTCTTCGGTACCTTTGATGGTGAAGCCAGCTCCTGTTGAACCGTCGTACTTGTATTTGACACTGAGTTTGTTGGTAGCAAAAACAGTTTTAGTGCGTGAAGTTGGGGGTAAGCAGCACCTAGTTTACTATGTAAGTCGTGTCCTTAGGAATGATGAAATAAGCTGATGAAGGTTAAGGAGAAGCGGAAGAGTCTGACAAAACAGTTGTAGTACTTCGGCAGAAGCAGAGTTGGTGGACGCTGTTTGCAGACAGGTTTTCTACTTTGGGCTCATCTCCGTTATTAAGGAGTTTTGGTGTCGTCAGAGGCTAGGGGTATTCTTCGGAAGGTTCATATGGGTATTTGTACCTGCTGAATAGTTTGATCCCACATCAACCACCAAAAAGGCTATATTCAATTTTATCTCTTATACCTTTTGTTGTCTGGGGTAGTCATACTGGGTCCATTGCCTAGGGGTCAGGTTAACAGCTGCCAGTTCATGGTATCGAGGTTTGAAACATTCATGAAGGACTTCAGTAGCTCATCCATAGTCTAATAGGCACGGATAGATTCCTCCTCAGTGTAAGGAGGTTCGGGTGGACTCTCTGGCCATTCGATGGTAGCCTTTTTGGTAGGTGGTCCTTATAAATTTGCCAGGCCCTTCGTGGTAGGAAAACTTCATCTGTGTAAAGAGGTTCGGGTGGACTCGTAAGCCATTCGATGGTAGCCTTTTCGGTAGGTGGTCCTTATGAATTTGTCAGGCCTTTCATGGTAGACAAACTTCATCGGTTTAAGGAGGTTCAGGTGGACTCGCTGACCATTCGATGGTAGCCTCTTCGGCAGGTGGTCCTTATAAATTTGACAGACCCTTCGTGGTAGACAAACTTCATCGGTGTAAGGAGGTTCGGGTGGACTCGCTGACCATTCGATGGCAGCCTCTTTGGTAGGTGGTCCTTATGAATTTGTCAGGCCCTTTGTGGTAAACAAATTCCCTATGATGTAGATCTACCTCACACTTTGGTAACGAATAAGTATTGCATTACTTTATTACATGATTTTGTTTAAGTGTTGAGTTTGAGTTGCATTATTACTTGATCTTATCTGTTAAATGACTTGCTTAATTGTTCACTAACAGTTTAAGTTAAGTTTAAGAAAGATCTTGTACATTTTTCAAGTTGATTAATGGTGAATTATTGTAAAGAAATGGTCAATGGTGTAATAAGGATAAAAACTTGTTTCCATTGATATTTAACAATTTACAAAGGAGATATGAGTCTTTACAGGAAGTCCTGAAGCTACGGATGGAACGGTATTCTTAAGCTTCCTTATCGTCTTCGTTGTCTGAAGAGTCGAGGAGAGCCGAATTTACTTCAGCCATTACATGTTTGGCTTTGAATTTACTTCGGCAGACCTCGTACCCTTCGGAGTACATGTGGAAAATTTTATCGTTTAGTTCGGCAGACTTTCTATACTTTGCTTTAATCTCCTTGCAAAGCTGGTCAATTAGTGGTCGGCCCAAATCCCTGAGAGCCTGGAGTTCTCGATGTTCTTCTTCAAGCTTTTGACGATATACCAGATGCCTTGCTTCTTTAGCTTGGGTATCATTATTTTGCTTCGCTAGGCTTGAGTTGGATTGGGACATATCTTCAATCTTCTTCATCAAAATTTCATTTTTCTGAAGCAGATCGACATTATATCGGTGATAACTCGATGAGTGGTCTTAGACGTCTTCAAATCTTATTTGGTTTGAGCAAGATCTTTCCGAAGGCACTCATTGGTGAAGAGAGCAATGTCAAGATTGCTTCTCTCTTTCGTCGAGGCAGACTTAAATATGGCATTCTCTCTTCGAGCGGTATCCTCTTCGACTTCGGTTTCTTTGTATTTGGGGCGGAGGCGCCCGAAGACAGTGTTTGCCTGCAGATGATCAATATTAATGAATCAATTCAAATTGATATACTGAGGTGTAATTGGATAAGTCAAAAAGCAGTTTACTTTAGCTTGGTACTTCATTCCCTCGTCGATCAGGTCCATTATGGAGCTATTGCCAAATCCATGGTCATCGGTATCACGGATGAAGGAGTTGTAGAGCTGAAATGAGAAATTCTCATTGAATTCTTGCTAAAGAGTGGGAGATCCCATGGCTTCGGGCCTATTTTCCGAAGGGGCTGGTTTTCCTTTTCGAGCAAGTTTGGGTATATGCTCTACCTGTCCTTCGGGCTCTTCGTCAAAAATAGTGATTTCAACCGTAATGGGTTTTCTAGATTGGGCTTTCGAATCTTATTCATATTGATGTTTGAGATTTGTTTGTTGGGCCTCGGTAAGTCATATTTTGGGCCTTTAATGATCTTATCATATTCTTTTTGTCTTGGACCAAGGACCTTTATACTCTTTCATTAAACATCCTGTTTATTAAAAGATAAGGGGTAATGTTGGGCTATAATAATTTAGACATGTTGGGTGGGTCTTGAGAGTAGTGGCCCGGTTCATTGGGCCGACTCAGTGGGTGGATAATATCTTTATTTGGGGCCTATGGATTATTGGGTCGGACTGTGGGTCGAACCATTTGGTGAGTATGGTTCCACTTGGACTTTGACCGGTGATGATTATGGGATAAAATTTGACTGTCATCTTTGTATTGTATTTAATGAGGATTGGACAGGGCTTAGTCAGCTGTAGGTTGTGGGCCAGGGGAGGTCAGTGACATACAAAAGTAAGGAACTCACACAAAGAATGGTAATTGATTCATTATCTCTCTCAAGCACTAGATATTTTATCCTCATTTGTTAACCTTGTGATCGCCTGTACTGACTGTCACGCAGGAGCTATCCCCCGACGGTCAGGCCGTCAAACTTTTGGTGTTGTCATGTTTACTATGCAGGATATCAGACGCGTCTTACGTGATTGGGACGTGAGGAAAGATCTTGGCGTTAACAATACCGAATAATCCCTTGTCATAATCATACCCCAACAACTGTCCATCAATGCACTACAGGTCAATGAGGACTTTTACCACGTCATTTATAACATTACGGGTCATGATTATACCGAATAATCCCTGGTCATAATCATACTAATCAACAGTTCATCTATGCACGTAAGCCAAAGATGACTTTCATCACAATATAAGCATGAGGATAATGACAATGATATAATTAACAGAAGAAAATGATAAATTTTTAAGGATTTATAATTTAATTTATCCAGAATTCAATAATGTTCAAATTGCCGACATGATACTGCTTTGTGGTGTAAAATTCAAAAATGATATTGTATCAAAAATGATTTGGACAGCAAAGAAATCAATTTTTATCATGAATAATCCCCCGGGTGGATAGTACCTGAGTGAATAGTACCCCGTGAATAGTACTTCAAGAATAGTACCCCCATGAATAGTACTTCGTGAATAGTACTCGTGAATAGTACTTTATAAATAGTACCCAGTGAATAGTACTTTGTGAATAGTACCCCATGAATAGTACTTTATGAATAGTACCGTAAAAATGAATACTACTCATGGACAATACTCCGGCATGAAAAGCTTAAAATTTAACAAGAATGTGTAGAAAATATCCTTGTGAAACGATACTAGATGAAGCGCAAATTTCAAGGATATTCTACTAATTTCACGGAGTATAGAAGCAATAGTTTAACAAAATGAGGGTATAATCGGGAATACGAGATGAAATAATATTACTCACATACTACAGAGTATGGAAGAAAATATTATTCCTATGAATACTGAACAAAATAATATCTCTTACCTCAGAAGAAGACTGGATACTGGAATAGTGAAGTAGCAGACTTCTCTTCTTCTTTCTCTCTATAGCTTCTCTCTATATAATTGCTCTTGTGAGTCTTAGTGAATTGGTGAGAATGAAGGAAGACTGAGCTTCTATTTATAGGAAAATATAGTTTCGATACTTGCACGTTTTGTGGCTCAAAATATTACATTATAATACCTTCATCTTTTCTTTCATTTTTAATTTAGTCCTGCAAGTATTATCAAATTTTCACCACCTCCTCTAATAGTATATCTTGTGAATCAATAGTACAATCATGAGACTCAATAGTTTTATACATGTGAAAAAATAATTACAGTATAGTACCTTTATCTATAACTCCATTTTTAATTTAGTCATGGAAGTATTATCAATCTTGCACCACCTCCCCTAATAGTACATGCATGTGAATCAATAGTACACACATTTGAATAAATAGTTATAAGCATGTGAATTAATAGCAATTAATTGCTCATTTATCCGATTGGTCAATATAACCTCCAAACATCAATTATTATTTAAATAGATGTCGATTTCCACTAACACTAACAATCCCAACACAATAGAAATATTAATTTCATCTTAAATCAACACGAACTTATTCATCATTAATATTATAACTCACAATATTTAACAACCAGATCGTTCCCAGGAAAGAGGGGGCTTTCCGATAAGGATTTCTCCTTATTCACGCACAATTAGATTATCTAACCTCTCCTTGACAGAACTTCTAGACATTGTCAATATTGCAAATAATAATATGAATAACTTTGCCGTCTCAATTATTGATTTAATAATATAACATATTATACAGATGATATTGTGACTACAATTGAATCAATAATATGAGAGATATGATGCAACAATTACTATAGCAATAATTGAGTATAACTGAGTTACTTCTTACGTAAGCATCAATAATCAATACCGTGTGCTACTATGCAACCACGCGTATTACTATACTTTTACTACCTGGTAGTTCAACAGTTTTAACGGTAACACTTTCGCCGTTATTTTTATAAAAAGATAATTATGTCGTTTTCTTACTATGACAATACTTCCGTTGTGGGGTCTACCAATGATTGTGTCGTCGTACAGATATTCCCCGACAAAAAGAATATTCTCCGACCAATCGAATATTTTATAACCACTTGTTTACTTTGCAAAAAAATTCACATATCACCCTTAACTTTAAACTTTTATCAATTTAACTATTTACAAAATAAAATAATAATTATAAGAAAAATGAATACTTTCATTTCATAAAATTCGGGGTCTTACAACTACTATTGCAATAATTGAATAAAACTGAATGACTTCTCACGTAAGCATCAATAATCAAAGATACTGTACAATACCGTGCTACTGTGTGACCACGCGTATTACTGTACTTTTATCACCGGGTACGAATATCAATGATTGTGCCGTCGTACGAATATTTACTGATAAAACGAATATTTTCTGACCAAACGAATATTTTATGACAACTTGTTTACTTTACAAAATTTGTAAATATTACCCACAACTATAACATTATATCAAATCTACACCTTATTATTCAAAATAATATATAGAGAAAATTAAATCTTTATTCATTAAAAGTTGGGGTCTTACAACATCCCTTCCTTATGAAATTTCGTCCTCAAAATTAGGGTACGTACCTAGTATGTCGAAGATGTGAGGATACCTTATTTTTATTTCAGATTCTAACTCCTAGGTCATTTCCTCAATATCATGGTTTCTCCACAAAACTTTGACTTAAGGTATAACCTTTGAGCGTAGAATATGTTCCTTCTTATCCAAGATTTTAACAGGCACCTCTTCATATGTTAAATCTTCTGCTATCTCGTCTGGTTCTAATTCAATAATATGGTTCGGGTCTTCCACATATTTACGTAACATAGATATGTGAAAAATGTTATGAACACGAGACATATTTGGCGGTAAGGCGAGTTTATAGGTCACAGTTCTTACTCGATCGAGGATTTAAAATGGCCCAATGAATTGAGGATTGAGCTTTCCCCTCTTTCCAAATCTTGTAACTCCTTTCCATGGAGCAACACATAACAATACATGATCTCCAATATTTAATTCCACGTCCCTTCGATGAAGATCAACATAACTATTTTGTCAATCTTGTGAGGTTTGTATATGTTACTGGATCATTTGAATCTTTTCCGTTGTCATACGTACCAATTCTGGTCCCAACAATGTTGTTTCTCCCACCTCGTCTCAGCATACTGGAGAATGACATTTTCATCCATACAACGCCTTGAATGTAGTCATATCTATACTTGCTTGATAACTGTTATTCTAGGAGAATTCCACTAATGGCAAAAACTTGTCCCAACTTCCTTTAAAGTCTAGGACACATAGTCTTAATAGATTTTGAAGAGTTTGAATAGTCCTCTCTGACTGCCCGTCTGTTTGTGGATGATATGCATAACTAAATCGTAAATTCGTACACATAGCTTTCTTTAAACTGACCCAAAATTGTGAAGTGAATATTAGGCCTCGATTAGAAACTATGGATACTATCATATCATGTAGTTTTACAATCTCTTTTATGTATATACTAGCAAGACATTCAAGTGAATAGGTTTCTCGTATAGGTAAGAAATTAAAAGACTTGGTTAATCTATCAACAATGACTCAAATTGTATCTATGCCTAGAGAAACCTTGGGAAGACCAATAACTAAATCCATGTTAATGTGATCCCACTTCCATTTTGGAATTTCAAGTGGTTGCAATGGACCTTTTGGCACTTGATGCTCTGCCTTGACACGTTGACAATTTAGACACCTTGAGTTAAACTCCACGATCTTTCTTTTCATATTGCTCCACCAAAATGTATGTCGAAAATCACAATACATTTTGGTACTTCCAGGATGGATTACAAACGGTGTGTTGTATGCCTCCACCATGATTTTATATTTCAAATTAGAGTCATTAGGAACACAAAGTCTGGAGTTGATTCGAAGTATTCCTTCTTCATCGATTCTCGCTTCTGGAATATCACCTTCTTGCACCTTCTTCTTCATATACATCAGCTCCAGGTCCGTAGCTTGAGAAGCTTTAACTTTATCAATTAAAGTTGGTTCTACTCATATATTTGACATCATCATGTGGGTCCCTAAAGTCTTTAACTTTATCTCCATCATTTGTAGGTTATACAAAATGGGCATTTGCGTTGACAATATCACACTCGTACTCGTATATGATCTTCTACTCAACACGTTAGCTACCACGTTCGTTTTTCCAGGATGGTATTGAATGGTATGATCGTAATCTTTCAATAGCTCGAGGCAACTTCGTTGTCGCATGTTGAGTTCGTTTTGGGTGAAAAAATATTTGAGACTTTTATGATCTGTATAGATCTCCACCTTTTCCCCATACAGGTAATGTCTCCAGATCTTTAGTGCAAAAATGAATACTACCATGAAAAGGATAATTTCTCTCATATTCTTTGAGTTGTCGTGAGGCATAGGCTATGACTTAACCATGTTGCATGAGAACACATTTTAAACCACTTCCTGAAGCATCGTTGTAGATGACAAATCCCTCTGAACCTGATGGTATTGTCAGAACATGTACTGAAATGAGTCTCCTATTTAGTTCTTGAAAACTCTTCTCACATTCCTCGCTCCAATTGAATTTTGTATTTTTTTTCGAGTTAGCTGAGTTAACGGAGAGGCTATTCGAGAAAATCCTTCCACGAATCACCGATAATAACTAGCTAAAGCCCAAAAAGCTACATACTTTGGTTACTGACTTAGGTTGCTCCCAACTTTGTATTACTTTAATCTTTGTCGAATCATTTGATATTCCATGATTCGATATCATGTGCCCAAGGAATGCTACTTTCTCAAGACATAACTCATATTTCTTCAACTTGGCTTATAGCTTGTTTTCACGAAGCTTCTGGAGTATTAACCTCAAGTGTTGATCATGATCTTCATGGCTTTTGGAGTATATGAGGATGTCATCAATAAAGACAACCACAACATGATCCAAATATTCCTTGAATACTCGGTTCATTATATCCATGAAGGCAGCAGGAGCATTAATCAATCTAAAAGACATAACTAGGAATTCGTAATGTTCATACTGAGTTCTGAAAGAAGTCTTTGGAATGTCATCAGTTTTAATCTTTAACTGGTCTATAAAAAGAATTTAGCACATTGCAACTAGTCAAATAGGTCATCAATTCGAGGTAACTGGTACCTATTTTTGAAGGTGACATGATTCAACTCACGATAGTCAATACAAAGTCGCATACTCCCATCTTTCTACTTTACGAATAAAATAGGAGCACCCCAAGGAGACGTACTAGGACGAATGAAACCAATGTCTAACAGTTCCTGCAGTTGGGTTTTTAACTCCTGAAGTTCAATAGGAGCCATTCGATATGGGGTTTTGGAAATGGGTTTTGTACCAAGTTCAAGGTCAATACAAAATTTAATTAAATGCTCTAGGGGTAGGCCAGGAAGTTCTTCAGGGAATACGTCAGGAAATTTATTAACAATAGAAATATCATTCAAATCTGACGTATTTTTGTTTAAATCAGTGACATGGGCTAAGAAAGCTTGACATCCATTTTTCAATAAACGAATAGCTTTATGGCTTGATATGACAGTGATTGACTTTAGTGTTTTGGTTGCTTGAATTTGCATAATAGGTTGGTTAGGAATATGAAAGCTAACAACCTTACAAAAACAATCAATTTTAGCATGATGAGTAGTTAACCAATCAATCCCTAAAATCACATCAAGTGCAAGTATTTTCAAAGAGATGAGATCAACAGGTAATGTGAGGGTGCCGATTTGAATCAAATAAGATTTATAAATAGTGGATGTAATGAAGGTTTCTCCCAACAGAGTTTCAACAGATAAGTAAAAGTCTAATTTCTCTAGAGTCAAATTTAAACGTTGAGCGCAAGTAGGTGAAATAAAAGAATGGATAAAATTGGTATCAAATAAGGTATAGACTTAGTAAGAGTTTATGATTAGCTTACCCGTGATAACTTCATTTGGGTTCCTCACTTTTTGGGAGGTCACGACAAACGCTCTCCCTTGAATCACTGGTTTTGACTTGTCTGGGACAGCCTTTGGTGTCTCCATCCCAGCTGGACTTGACTTCACTACACGACAAAATCGAGCTAGGTGACCTTATCTTCCGCAATTGAAACACGCTTTAGGTTGCTGTGTACAATTTGGACTAATGTGTCCCTCCCCTCTACATCTATAGCATACGACTAGTGGTTGTTCTCCTTCCTTTAAAACGGGTGCTGGTACTGTTGTCTTTCCATCATTATTGAACCTTCTCTTTTTGAAATTTCCACTTAACTAATTTCTTCTATTATCTTGGCCAGGGTTGCCACCGAAGTGATTACCATTTTGGCATGATAATTTTCTCTACATTTTCTATCACTGCTTCGATGACTGTTGCCACTGGTATGACCATTATCATTTTACCGGCTGCTATCTTTTGGTTGGGGTGACTCATTATCGCGTTCCAATAACTGAGCCCTATTCACAACATCTAAATACAACCAAAGTTTGTGAGAAATGAGGTATTAACGTATTTCGGGTTTCAAACCTCGCAAAAATATTCGCGTCATATGCTCCTCATTATCTACCAAATGGGATGCAAACCAGGATAACTCCGCAAACTTAGCCTCATATTGTGATACGGTCATATTTTTTTGCTCCAGCTTGATGAATTCTACCTCCTTCATGTGATGAATACTTTCAGGAAAGTACTTTTCGTTGAACAATTTTTAGAACTTCTCCCAAGACATCTTTAGTGTGAAAGGTTGAGTATGTTTTACAGATTCTCACCAATAATCTGCATCTCCTCGCAAAATTAATGTGGCAAAGGTAACCTTTTGCTCCTCGAAGCATGCCAAGACATCAAATATCTTGGTGATCTGCTTAATCCATGTCTCTTCCTTAAGTGGTTCTGGCTTTCCCAAAAACTCTGGTGGTCCCAGCTCCTTGAAATGCTTAGTAGTGTCCATCTGTGACTTGCCAGTGTTTCCACCTACATTTTGAATAGGAGTCTCTCTCGCTTGATGTTACATGAATTGTAGAAAGCTCCTAAACATCCCATCATTCATCATTTGGTCGATGTTGTTATTTACATGAGGATTATTGCCTTCCTGATGCACATTATCCTGGTTATTGATCGGTGGTGACTCAACGATCTCATGTGCTCGATTGCTTATCTCAATTTTTTCATATGCCTTTTTCAAACACTACTACAAAACACTGGTTAATTGACATGCCACATATTATCCCTATATTCTGACCGACGAACTAAATAACAAATAAGCTTAGGTAAGACACCTTAATGAAGGATTTACCCGTCTCTCCCCTGCTAGTTCTAGCCTCAAATAT